>OY992892.1:1655268-1850268 GCA_963921405.1 Cepaea hortensis
GCCAATTTGTGCTGTAAATGTTTGTCCACAGTGGATGCATGTGAACACGTGGTCATTTCCACCATCATGCACTATCTTATGTTTCTCACGCCCTGTGTGTTCTTTATCTGTAATCATTTTCTCTTTTGTCTTTATTCCATTTCTGATAGTTGCCCTCCATGCAACACGTTCAACGGCGACTTGCTCACAACACGTTCAACGGCGACTTGCTCACAATGTGCATTATCAATGCCTGTATCAATCATGTCCCGCTTACACAAATCTTTGTATCGTAGAAGAGGCCGAGCACGAGATCTCTTACCCATCTGTAATTCACCAAAAAAGATGTCCTTTGGTATTCTACCATCATCCATCCTCCTAAGATGTCCTATCCATCTAAGTCTACGAAGACTGAGAATGGAATAAACCGTCACACAACCTGATCTTTCCAATACTTCAGTATTTGTGATTTTGTCTTGCCACTTAATACCAAGTATTCTTCGCAGAATATGAAAGCTGTTTAAACGTTTCTCTTGGTGTGAGGAAGTTGTCCAGGTTTCATTGCCATAAAGAAGAGTACTAAGGACACAGGCTTGGTAGACGAGGGCTTTTGTTTTGGCAGTAAGCTTCCTGTTCTCCCAGACTCTTTTTCTTAACATGTTCATTGTTGTTGCTGCCTTACCAGTCCTGATGTTGATTTCCTGATCTAGGGATAATTAGCTATTTACCTCTGATCCTAAATATGTAAAATGGTCTGCCATCTCTAGTTCAGTGTCGTCAATAAAGATTGATGGTACCCCATGTGCACCTTGTGACATAACCCGTGTCTTCTATTTGTTAATTGTTAAACCTAATTGAGAATAAGCATTGGAGAATGCAGATAGTAGATGTTGTAATTCTTCCCCAGAGTGGGTCATAATTGCAGCATCATCTGCAAAAATCAACTCTCTGATTAGTACACTCCTAATTTTGGTCTTTGCCTTCAATCTCTGAGCATTATAGAGGCCTCTATAATATACCACATGCTTATGAATTAACTTATAAATCTACTAACATGAAGAATCAAGAATCTTAGTAGAGATAATCATTTCTCCATTCCAATAATGTCTATGTTATACTCGAACATTACAAGTTAGTTAGTTAGTTAGTTAGTTAGTTAGTTAGATAGTTGGTTGGTTGGTTGGTTGGTTGGTTGGTTGGTTAGTTAGTTGGTCTCGGTTCCAACTTCACGGCAACGAGCCGTCCCCATTATGCTTCATTCCTGTGCCAGTGAATATCACACGAAATGCTCCTCACTGTCCAATGTGAAAAGTGGAATATACAGGAGTCTCGGCAAGCCAATAGCGGGCACGTGTATAATGTACATAATGCCGCCGTCAGAATGCCAACACAAAAGTCCTCCACGAAAAATACAGTTCATCGTCAATGAAATCGGCAGTCACCAGAAAGATTTCGTTGACTCGGGTTTTATCTCACATGGCTCTATCTCCTTCCGCAAGGCTACCCACCGAAAGCGCCGCACAAAGCAGGAACTCCGTATCTCCAGCGACGACTCACAGGAGTCTCCTAAAAAATGCACTCGTGAACCAAAAAGGCAAACAAGTCAATTCAGCAACAGCCGGCCATTGCTCCGAACATGCAGTTCACTGTGCAAACAACAGCGGACAGATGAAGTCTTTCTGGTGACTCAACGGTTCAATGCCTAACCGTCATGTTGGGGACCGGAAGTCTGACATGTGTATTCTATGTGCTGTAAGAAGAGCTAAACACTAACAATACACAATTACAGTACAAAGTAACATTCAAATAGTATTTACAGTACACTGGATCTACCATACACTGGCAACCAGCATCAACATCATCATCCTGTAACTTGCAAACAGTATTTACAGTACACTGGGTCTACCATCACTGGGAACCAACATCAACATCATCATCCTGTGCCTTGCCGGATTGTGTGGGCGATCACGCCTCTACACAAACTGCGATCTCCGACTGCATGGATTAATTTGTGTGTTGATTCCTTTCCGTGCCATGACACAAGACTGTCAAGAATCTTCTCCCGCTCTCTTCCTCTCTCTTTCCGCAAATCTTTCTGTTGTCACGACATGTTCCAGTTTTTGTCTTCTCCCATCCATCCATCATGTGCCATGCCGGTAAGCGTGGGCGGTCATGTTCTGCCATCTCACTCGATCAACAGAGTCGTGGATCAGTTCCGTGTTTTTGTCTCGACCATGCCACAAGGCCAAGCCATCCAGATACTTGTTTCTAGGTCTTCCCCTTGGTCTGTTCCCCTCGATCTTACCAGTTGTCACCAAGTTCTCCAAATCATTTCTTCTCATAACATGCCCAAAAAATTCTGACTGTCTACGTCTAATGTCTCTGATCAGTTTACGATCTTCATTTGTTTCTTGAAGGACTTGTTCATTGGTCTTTCTGGCTGTCCATGGTATTCTTTGCATTTTCCTCAGAAACCACATTTCTACAGCCATCAGATGTTTTTCAGCCTGGCTGCTCATTGTCCAAGCTTCACATCCATATAAAAGTACAGGTTCTATGTAGCATCTCAACACTCTTTTTCTCGTTTCAATTGACATCTTTTTATTGGTCAGTATGTTTTTCATCTTGCTAAAGGCTACTTTTGCCATGGCGATTCTTGTTCTAATCTCTTCAAGGCATCTCCCATCAGATGTTATTACTGTTCCGAGGTAATTGTACCTATTCACTTGTTGAAGAATATTCCCATTTACTTGTATATTACACTGTGGTATTTCGTTCTTCTTAGTGACGACCATAATCTGTGTCTTTTTACAATTTAATTCTAACCCTTGTTGTTCACTGTGTGTAACAACCGCATCTACTAAATGTTGCAGGTCCTGTTCATTGTCTGCAATCAAGACTGTATCATCTGCATATCTAATGTTATTGATGCATCGTCCCCCAATGTTGATTCCTTCCATATTTTCAATATTTCTGAAAATATTTTCACTGTACAGGGAAAACAGATCTGGAGACATTACACATCCCTGTCTCACACCTCTCTTAATAGGCTGATATTGGCTTACTTCATTATCAACTCTTATGGCCGCTTGTTGTTTCCAATATATGTTTTTTACAAGTCTAAGGTCTTTCCCATCAATTTGTAGTTCTTCAAGCATCCTTATCATGTTGACATGTCTCACTTTATCAAAACATAACATGGCAAAACAAAAACAAAAACGATGACTGCCTATTTCTGATGTTTGTGATAAGTTGTCTTTGCAACTTAGTTTCCATCAAAATGTCCAGATTGCCCATTTTGGCTGTCCAATTAATTTTCAGTATTGTTTTTATAAAACCATATATCCAAGGATTCCAGGAATTTTTTCGCCTGTTTACTAATTGTCCAGGATTCAACATAGTGAATGATTAAACAGTGTATGTGGGAACGGGGAGACTTGATAAAATGAATTTGTAAATTACTAAACATGTATTTGAAAAACGAAGACACAAACAATAGATTGCACGATTTATTGCCTGGCATATTTCGCTGCATCTCGTCAGGTACATACTGCAGAAATCACACAACTTACGTGAAATTAACTAGATAAATCCTTCAAGTTGAAATATACACAATTTCGCACAGTAATGTCACTTATCTACCACGGTAATTTTAAGCTGACTAACGTGTCTTTCTGTTTGCACAATTCTGGCTTGCGTTGATAGATCATAATTGCTTCTGCAAATTTTAACAAGCGAGTATTTTGTGTTCTAAACATGTATTGTATATGTGGGAACAGGCAGCCATGATGAACTTACATTTTCTAATCTAAAACCAACACATTTGGCTACTGATACTGTAGTGCAACAGAATAAGAAGAAGAAAAAGATGAAAAAGTGCAACAGTGATTTAAAATCATTACACAAAACAGTAAAACTATAATTTGTTGACCTTTTAGACAATTTGAAATTAAAACATCGGAAACATATAATGTTTCATATGTCATATTACACAGTATAACAAAGTCTAATTTACTGGGTTTCTGTAATATAACATTAATTTAATAAACACTTATTAAGTAAAGGATGTGTTACACTAATGTACAAAACGTGAAAATTGTAAAGTGTGCTTGCAGTGGGCACCGAAATCACCTGACATGAACTCCCAAGATGTTTATCTATTTTTATCTATGGGAGTATCTCAATGATAATGTTTTTTTTTTTAAATAGTGGCGTATGGAGGCCGGAAAAAAAAGGGGGGGGGGGCGGGGGAGGGTGTCTTGAGCCCGAGGGAATAAGGCCGCCTGTCTAGTGCAGTCGCCGCGAACTGTGCCGGTTAGAGTTTTCTTTTTGCCCCGATAGAAAAAAATCCACATATTATCGAGGCTTCGAACCCTGGTCTACCGAAGGAGAATCAGGCACAAAAAAACTAATACCATTATATTGAAGTAAAGTGTTAATGAACTCTTATTTGGCATTAATTGCTGTCTGAAACGTCTACATAATTTATTTATTTTGTGCATGCGTTTGCATTATCTTAACCAATCATTGAACTATGGTATGTCTACTCAGCATGTGACGATAGGATTCGGCAGACTGCGCGTAAGAAATCATTGATGATTCAATGGACAAGACGGCGTTTACCTGCAAAGCGTTGTGAAACGTAATGAGCACGGCTGGGCTCGCAGAGCGCCCTGGCATCCACTGCACCTGTATTCGACTCCAGTTGCCTTGACTTGTCTTGCCACTGGACTCAGATGGAAGCAGGCGAGAGAGAGTGAGGTCTTCCTCACTTTAATCCAATTCATCGCGCAAGTCATTCTTCAACCAACTTCATATATTGTGAAGCAACCAGGACTGCAAGAGCTGTGAAGAAAAGGCTGGACAGAAAAACCACTGCAGGAGATCCTCCTCCTGGAACGTCAAGCATTATTTGCCCACATTGTCAAAGAACATTTCGAGCCAAAATAGGCCTTTTCAGTCATCTTAAAACTCACGGCTCCATACTTTCAACCCCACTAGATGAAATGAATGGTCATCATCATTCTTGAGGACAAACAACAACAATTATCTTCCAGTTTATAAAGTCTTCATCAGACGAGCTTCACTTTTCGTGTCTGCCTACAAGTGACAAGGTCTGGGTGCGGAGATGAGAGAACGGCGAGAGATGTGTATGCATACACATTCATACAATAAAAGAAACCATGCTGGCACAATGGTTTAAATGCTTGCTTGCAAAGGCGATGGTCCTGGTTAAATACGCAGCAGATGCAGGACCGTGTATTCATTTTCGGAACGTTCATTTTAATTCCTGTATATTTCTTTGTTCGAGAGGACCCCGTGGGTCGTCACTAGAGCCACAGAGTTCTTGCCCTGGGCTACACTTTCGTCAGGTCCATCCATATGGGATAGAACCTGGTGTCATGACGTCATTCCCTCTGTCTGTAACCCCCCCCCCCTTTTTTTTTGGTTTTATTTTATCCCTTATGACAATGAAATAACTAAAACCCAAAGAGGTAACCAACCTATTCCAAATCACAGCCATTTGTACATGCTGTGTGGAGTCGTGATCATCAATCTATCAATCAGGTGCCATTTCCACAGTGAAGGTTGACTGCAATGGATCTCGAACACTGTTTCTCGCCCTGACTGTACATTCTGTCAGATTCATGTTCGTCCATCTCTTGATGTTATCTTCAAACTTGTATCATTGTCTACCTATTGTTCGCATTATGCATTATTACATACATTATGCATTGTTTATGCTTACAAAATCCATTTGACAATGTTTTTTCCCCCTATGTTAATGTAACATGCACATTTGATGAATGATAGATGAGTGACTGAAAGGGCCGAATGTAAGACGGGCCTGCGTGCCCAATTTGTTACCCTTTTAAAATAAAGTTTGTTCGTTCGTTCATTCGTTCGCTTGCCCTCAACCTTGCCCTCCAGTATGCTTGTTTTTATTAGAATGTTATGTCTGTTAAAATAGCCGAAATATTTCACGTGCCTCTTTTTTATTTCTGCCATCAACTATCTTTTCATTCCCAGTTTTTCTAGGACCTCTGTATTTGATTGTTTTTTATATCCATGAAATACGACATATTCTTCTGAATATCCACATCTCCAGAGTCTCTATTCGACTTTCTTATTGCCTGTTCAATGTCCAGGCTTCCGCGACATTCAATAGTGTTGAATATACATAACATTTGAAAAGTCTCATTTTTAAAGGCGATATTAATCTTTCTGTCGGTCTCTCTGGCCGAGAGGTTACAATACTTTCTCCGTAATCCCGTTTATCCACGCAGGCTCTCGCAGCGCGCGAGAATTGGTTGCGGTTCTACCCGCGCTCGTGACTTGCGGGATAATGAGCCGGCCGCTCAGAAAGCAATGGCAAATTACTGAGCGTAATCTTGCCAAAGAGATCAACCGTCAGCTGAAAGATGCTGATGTTGACAGCGATGTCCTGTAAAGGATATGCAAACATTTTTTTAAAATTAATCTTTCTAGATGCTTATACTGATTTCATGCTGTTGAAAACATTTTCGGCCATCCCTACACTCTTTTTGATTTCTGTTTAACTTTTATCATCATCTGTTATTACATGTCCAAGATCAAGATCGTGATCATGTTACGCCCTAATATGACTTCTCGCAGATGTGACGTTGCAATAGCCGCCTTGTATCCCCCGCTGGTTTTCTTGGACATGGTAATGAAGGCTGTGCAAGTCCCTGAGAAGATTGTACTGTGTTATACCAGGTAGAGAGAACAACCTGAACTTTCACTTCACTCCGATACACGCAAGTCCTTATCGGACTTTGGGGGACAGACTTATTCTGAGCTGAAGAGAGTTATTGAGAACAGGAGACGATGGAATGTCATGGCCAGATGACTTCAATACCAGTTTTCTGATTGATTGGCTTAAGAATAAATAGTGTTATACTATACAAGTGGACAATATAAAACCACGACGTACAGGACATCTGTACTAAATAAAATTACGGAAAACAATGCGTTGCGGCGAAAAGCCTTCATCAGCAAATACACAAGAAAACACAACAACGTTTAGACCACGGGGTTGACACTACAATGACTACATAAAGGCATAATCAACAGGAAGAGAAGAAGGGAAACATGATAAACCCATTGTACTACTTATCTCAGAATGTGAAACAACCTATACAAGTGAGGAATTCACATAAGAGACCACACACAGCTAACTATACATACTAACAACCATAAATAGTTTATATTCTGTAGACAGAATAACATTCAATGTAAATTTGTGTGAACACAATTAGTGGAACTGCGGTAAAGCTGCGGAACTGTAAACAATGTAAAATAACACAAAGTATTCATAATTACAGCTTCCATACATAATCCCAGCCTCGGATTTTGAGATAAGTAGCAATTTAATTTTCAGTTTCTTTTCATTGTTCTCATTTTTGTTTCATCTGTACATTCTTCTCATTCAGTTATTAAGCCTTAATGCAGTCACTGTAGTAGTGCCATGTTTACGTGCTTGTGTATTTGTTTGCTGATGAATTCTAATAGGCGCAACTCCCTATGTTTTCCGTAATTGTGTTCTGTAAAGCTGCATTTCTTCGTGCTATTTTATCGTTTTTATTTTCCGTAGATGTCTGTTAATCGAAATGAAATAACACAATAGTTCATAAACTAAAGAATAACTAAGAAATAACTTCTGACTCCTCCATAATCCAAACGTGTGTTGCCGGGCCCATAAGGGAAGCAAAGAATAGCAACACTGCAGCCTACCACGCATGTCGTAAGAGGCGACTAAGAAGGCTATGGTACCGTCGCCCTGCTACTGAGTGAGTGCGTGGCGCGACACTGTGAGCTGTAAGTTTCATGTGAAATGCTTTTGAATCTGCCCAAGGTTTTTTGGAACGTGACTGCATGTTCGGAACGATGGCAGCTGGCTATGTCCCAGAGTTGACCGGTTTTTGCCTTATGCAGAAATGCGTGGCTGCTGGGCTTCTGGTTGACTGCCACTGCCATCGACGATGAACTGTATTTCGTGGACTGTGTGGGTGAACATCTATTAAACATCCAGATGGGAAAATGACTGCCGATTCCATCAGAGATAAACTGGATGTTTCGTGGGGGACTATTGTCTTGACATTCTGGCTGCTGTTTTATGCACAGTGTATCTGTGTGGGCTGTTGTTTGTCGAGACTCCTGTCTTTTCCACTTTTCACATTGGGCAGTGGGGAGCGTTTTATGTGATATTCACTGGCACAGGAACGGAGCATAATGGGGACGACTCGTTGCTGTGAAGTTGGAACCGCGACTAACTAAGTAACTTTTTTTTTCTTTTCCCTTGCGTTTTCATCCTGTTTCAGGATATTGCGGTCAACACCAGCATCTTTCAGCTGTATGTTGATTCCTAGTACTAACTAACATAATCCAAAAACCTTTAGGAAGGAACACTCCTAGCAACAAGCAAGCTCGTTGCCACGAAATTGCATGCCGTAGCTGTGCCACAGATTTGATACAGAACGTTGGTGCAGAGGCTCGTACAATACGTAACAATTTCAGGATGTTCGCTACCACAAACCACAGAACAACTTCATCGTATTTAGTCTACACATGAAAATTTTATTGTTAAACAGCTCTTACGCTTGGCTTTCATGCGCCGCCGGCAGGTCGCCGTTTTCGCGTTCCACACATGACCAGCACACGCACTGTTCACAAATCTTATTCATTGTAAATCTAATCGTTATAAAGGATCTGGGTTGTGTATGCTAAATCCTATTATGTCTCTTAGATATTTTCCTACTTACGAACGATGTGGTCTGCGACCTACTTCTTGCTGTCTAGGGATGTGTTAGGCCGGCATTCTGGCCATCTTGGTTGTCAAAAACATTTGAATGACGATCTGCTGTTTGTTGGAGTTCTCGCCTTCATAAATAAACATCAGCTTCGGCATTAGTCTTCATCCCAGATCGATTCCATAGCATTAACATTCTTTATCTTCATCAAAGCAATGATCTGCTCAATTTACCCTTCTAAGCTTTGTTAATTCTATCTTTCTCAGTCCACGTTTCGCCTCTGAGTGAATAAAACATGTCGGTCGTCATTTTCAGCCAGCACGTAGTCATGTGACCGCGCTAGCTCCGCCCACTGCCTGGGTTCTGCGTCGCCTGTGCTTTCTTGGTTTTTCTGTGCGTTTTGCATGAGCGGTACTTAGTTTGACACATATACTAGGTCGCTTGTATCCATCTCATGGCTCTCGTAATATCAGTGCACATTTCACTGTTCAAATATGTTACGGTCATTTTAACAAAAAGCTCGTAAAATTAACGCACATCTCATTGTTAGAATATGTTACGCCCGATTTAACGTAATGCACGTAAAATCAATGCACATCAAACTGCTCGATTATGTCAAGGCCCTTTTAACATAAAGCTCGAAACAAGTATGCACATCTCAGTGTTCGAATATGTTTATGAAATACTAACTCAACATCAACTTTCTGAACATCTACACCACATAGGCCACATTTGTTACAATACAAATAAGTCCATATCAGAAATTACTCAGGCTTGGGAATGAAACAATTTGTAAAGATTCCTATTCGAACTATAGCATTCAAATTGTAACCTGACGAATATATCCTTTAATTTGCTCTTTTCTTCGTATTTACAACTCAGGAGCCACTGTAATTTTACCAGAGAGGTAAGGGGCTGTCAAGTGCCGCCTGCTCACAGTAAACAGAATTTGGGTCTATGTCGAGTTTAACAAAGGGCCCTATCATACGCCTAGAGACTATTGGGTGCATGGTGCTAATGCCATATTTTACAGATCAATCGGCAGTTGATGGATGAAGTGGTCGATAGCACGCTGGCCTTCAATATTTTACTTTGCTTTTAGAATGGGGTGTATCACTTTTATTACCAGGTGAAAACTGAAAGCTGTGAGATTTATTACTCGATCACCACCCGGAAGCTGACAGCTTTGTGATTTATCACTCTATTACCACCCGGGAACTGGAAGTTGTGTGGTATACCTGATGCGACGATGTATCCTTGACAGAAGGTTTGACACTAGGACACATCCAGTGTTATGCTGAGAATGTAACTGCAAAACCTTCGATGTCACTATAGGACTGGCAGATGACGGTATGACCCACTTATGCGGCGCTGATTGCACAACACACTGAACTGTGGTCAAGAGCAGCCAGCATATTTCTTCACATCAAAGAGATAGTCTTGGCTGAGAGGTGACGGTGTCCGCCTTAGACTCAGAAGGTACTGGGTTCGATCCCTACATATACCTGGGAGTTTTTAAAAGAACCATTGCTACCTACTATTACATGCCCACTTATCTTTTGGGTAGTGAGATTGGAAACATAGTCTTCTCGCATAATGGCGACAAATAGGAGGTCTCGCGTGCATGTTGTGCACGTTTAAAGACTCCACGACAGTTAGAATGGAAAAGAGCAGGTTTTAAAACAGCTGCCTTGGTAAAATTATTATGTAAACCTACACACGATAGATAGAGCCCGTTACCCTGGGTGGAATCTGTCTAGAGCAGGGGTGGGCAAACTTTTCGTGCGGAGTGCCGCATTGACAAATGTGAAGCTATTGGCGGGCCGCATATATATCCATTTTGTTTACAGCAACCTATCACAATAAGTAATTATTAATTATTTATAGGTTATTAAGCAGTATAAATAACTAAATATTGCAATTTTATTTACTTATTTGATGGCTCAACTTCAGAAGAGTTTGAAATCAAGAGTGGAGTTAAGCAAGGTTGTGTACTATCCCCCACCTTCTTTGGGATATACTTTTCACTTCTACTGAAATATGCCTTTCGTGATCAGGATGACGGTATATACATTCACTCACGCTCAGATGGTGGCCTCTATAATGCTCAGAGATTGAAGGCCAAGACCAAAATTAGCAGGGTACTAATCAGAGAGTTGCTTTTTGCGGATGATGCTGCGATTACGACCCACTCTGAGGAAGAATTACAACATCTACTATCTGCATTCTCCAATGCTTGTTCTGAATTTGGTTTAACAATTAGCATAAAGAAGACACAGATTATGTCACAAGGTGCACATGGTGTACTGTGACAAGATCGCCTTGGGTAGTGAGAGTTAACCACACCCGAGGTGTCTCTAGCACTCCCGTGTATTCTAACCCCAGGGGTTGGACAGGTAGATACACAAATTTACTCTGTGGTTGACCTCGTATTAGTTAATTATGTCTACAAGCCCCTCCAGATTCTAGACCCCCACTAACTACCTACTCCCTTGGGACAATGAACACTGAGGCATCGTCCGAGACCTCATTGGCACCTTGCCGTCTTGACAGACGATAGTTTGTGCTTTAAAAAGGCATAATAACTTTTAACTATGGCGGTAGCGAGTGTGACTGATAAGGCCAATTTGCGCTGTAAATGTCCGTTCACAGTGGGTGCATGTGAACACGTGGTCATTTCCACCATCATGCACCATCTTACGTCTCAAACGCTTGGTGTGTGACTTTTCTGCAATAGTTTTCTCCTTTGACTTTATTCCATTTCTGATATTTGCCCTCCATGCAACACGTTCAGCGGCGACTTGCTCCCAATGTGCATTATCAATGCCTGTATCAATCATGTCCCGCTTACACACATCTTTGTATCGTAGTAGAGGCCGACCCTGAGATCTCTTACCCATCTGTAATTCACCAAAAAAGATATCCTTTGGTATTCTACCATCATCCATCCTCCTAAGATGTCCTATCCATCTAAGTCTACGAAGACTGAGCATGGAATAAACTGTCACACAACCTGATCTTTCCAATACTTCAGTATTTGTGATTTTGTCTTGCCATTTAATACCAAGAATTCTTCGCAGACACCGCATATGAAAGCTGTTTAAATTGTTCTCTTGGTGTGAGTAAGTTGTCCAGGTTTCACTGCCATAGAGAAGAGTACTAAGGACACAGGCTTGATAGACAAGAACTTTTGTTTTGGCAGTAAGCTTCCTGTTCTCCCAGACTCTTTTTCTTAACCTGTTCATTGTTGTTGCTGCCTTACCAATCCGGATGTTGATTTCCTGATCTAGAGATAATTTGCTATTTACCACTGATCCTAGATATGTAAAATGGTCTACTATCTCTAGTTCGGCGTCGTCAATAAAGATTGATGGTACCCCATCCGAGACCACACTCAATAATTATACAAAGAGTAAGTCAACATACATAAAGTTTATTCTACCTTTGAGAATACAGAACTGAAATGAACATCCTGATATAATAATCTATTTACACAAATAGAGAATAGAGTAGAGACAGGATCAGAGATATGGTTAATTCATCTTAAGGCTGAGAAGTAGATTGGATGCAGATGTCCCGTCCAGTCGGTCCGCCACTCACCCGGCTTCCTTCCAGTGAGTTGACTAGAACCTTGGAGACCACTCCGTCCCCAGAGCTTGGATCGACACAAGAGAGTTACCCCTGGACCTCACTCAACTGGACCAAATGCACCTTCATCACCTCCTAATTAGTCACTGCTAAATTAATAAACAGTTCTTGGTAAACAGCCTAGCTGGGAGACAATCCTCCTGGACTTGACCCCAGTTACTCTTGAGTTCAATGAATGTATGTAGCCATCGATCAATCTAATGGTCCCTCAGTTGTACATTACCCTGGTTGGATAATAAGTCACTGACCAATCTAATGGTCCCTCAATCATAGTACATTACCCCTGGTCGGGTAATGAGCCATTGGCCAATCTAATGGTCACTAAATCACAGTACATTACCCCTGGTCGGGTAATCAGATAGTTCTGCTGCTACTAGAGTCTTACAAGAAAACACAGTTCCTTTTCTAAACTAAGTCCACCAGTTGGACCACACTTATATTTCATCTGGAGATAACATTGTTCAGTCTGGACAAGAATTAGTTGTCCATTACCTTATAACACTAGTATTAAGTCTCTATACGGTAGCCGGTGTAGGTCTCATCATGACCTGCCACTAAAGCTGTCGTAGGAACACTCCCAGTTTATCAATTACTCTTTTCCACGTTTAGGCGGAACTTTACTAGACGTATACCGTCTGGTGTCTCTGATCATTGAGCATGACTGCTCAGGTGACTGAACTTCTCCTTGCTGAAACAGAGTATCTTCTAAGTCAGAAAAACAACACAAACCATCACCTCCCACACGTGCACTTTCAGGCCACCGGAATCAATTGATGATAACATCCACTCATGATTATTCACCCTGGTACATGGTGTGGTTTAGTCAGGCGAGGTAAGTAAGAATTCAACCCTTCGCTGTGTTACACGAAGTGGTTTCCGGCAAACAACAAGTGTAGTTGACTGGTTCCTCAACAGGCAAACTCCTGAAAGGAAGATCGACCGGTGAGAGTATACTGGCCCAAACATTGGTCCACATGCATCCTACCACTGACTACTCAACCTTTAGTCATGCTAATTAGTTATGCAAATAACTAAAGCATTATCTCTATATTGAGAGTAGTAAAGCATGGGTTTCCATCAATGTCAGCTGGCCACAAAGAACAGCCCGTCAAATAGATCAAGTAATCAGAATGACGAGTCTGATCGTATGTCTCACCTATCCCTAATCATTTACCAGTTGTCGCTAACGTCACTAGCTATAGTAATCAGTTATCATAGTTCTAAAATTAACAGAACTAAATATGAAGGTGAAGAGTCCCTGGACTCCTTCCTTACATTGGACACATTCAATAGTAAACATAATATAGATCACTATACCATCCCTCTGGATATAGGGATAATACATGATCACATCCAGTAGATACACACACCTTCTGCTGGTGGGACATCCTGCCCACCTTACCGCAAAACTCTTCTTATTAGACTCTTCCCTAGAGTCAAGAAGCCAACTTGGTAAAACATGTTCCCCACATGTTCCATGGGTTATGTTCCAGCTCTGCCCTTCCAAGTGGATTAGCCTTGGCCTGTACCGAACTTCATAGCTGGCCTGGTCTGCCAGCACTATACTTTCATAACTTGCTTTCAAATCCCCCATATCCCATATGTCCCCGTGTCTCTTGCAACCTCCTTTTGTCCCTCCATACCACTAGCACATCAGCACTCACTCGTACTTGTGTAAGTATGAAAGAACAGGATAGCTAAGATAAGAATCCAGAACGCAAATGTATATCACGACGGTACGCATGGTTATCACGCGTCGACACACACGGCGTTCGGTATCGCTCCAAGAAGTATCACATAACATGACTTAATATATATATATAATGCAACATCATATATATACATATCATCACTGAAGATTTACCTTCTCACAGAATTCCAGTGTCCCACACAATGAATTCACTATTAAGTTATTACACAATAGTTACATCATTCACTGTGGTACTAAGTTCTCTCCTTACTTAGCAGCTAAGCACAACACTGTCTGAATCTCCACCTATCAACTCACCTTCTAACAGTTCTTTCTTGCTTCAGTTATTGACTGACATAAGTCTAGGTTCATATCAGGCACAATTAACTATGTTCTATTCTCAAACAGCCACATAGTATATGCACCAATTTGCTACATATGGTAAATACTATTTGAACACAAATCGCCAATATCACAGGCCTAAATTTCCAGCCGGTAGTTCACTACACACGTTTGTAAACAACTTAACACACGGCCTAGATTTCAGCGGCGTTATCGATCGCTTCCGCATTAGTAATGCAAAGACACTCGCATATTTAATGAGGTTAGAACCATTGCGTTTTGTGGACAATTACAACGGTAAATTTATTAACCAAGTAAATACCTGAATAATTCGAACCAGCCTCCAGTCAGCTACCAATACTGTTCAAGGGCCCATCTACCGCATTGTAATAACAGTTAGCCGCAACATGGTTGAGTGTAGACGCTGTACAAATGGCTTAACAAAGCCCTGCATCTTCTCTCCGTGAGAGTTTGGAAGTGAATGACTATTCTAGCCGCATTCCACCAACGTGCCAACTCATGCGCACGAGGATCGAGTGCTCCTGGAGAAAAGTCAACTTCTCGGATAACATTCATTCCACGCCTAGAATTTCTAGATATCTTTGCACGGGCATTTGGTGAAGCACCCGGCAACCCGGTACAGTCAAATACCGGTAATTCGAGATGATTCTAGATGGAAACTGCCTATCGGCTTTCCTCAGTCTATTTATAACTGGGAAAGTCCCCGATGACGCGCCAAAATAGTGCGGGATCCCGACGACCACAAACAGATGATCGCGGTTTTGTCACTCACTCGTACTTGTGTAGCCAATCTTTATTAACGACGCCGAACTGGAGGTATTAGACCATTTTACATATCTTGGATCAGAGGTAAATAGCAAATTATCCCTCGATCAGGAAATCAACATCAGGATTGGCAAGGCAGCAACAACAATGAACATGTTAGCAAAAAGAGTCTGGGAGAACAGGAAGCTTACTGCCAAAACAAAAGTCCTCGTCTACCAAGCCTGTGTCCTTAGTACTCTAATGTATGGCAGTGAAACCTGGACAACTTACTCACGCCAAGAGAAACGTTTAAACAGCTTTCATATGCGGTGTCTGCGAAGAATACTTGGTATTAAGTGGCAAGACAAAATCACAAATACTGAAGTATTGGAAAGATCAGGTTGTGTGACGGTGTATTCCATGCTCAGTCTTCGTAGAATTAGATGAATAGGACACGTTAGGAGGATGGATGATGGTAGAATACCAAAGGACATCTTTTTTGGTGAATTACAGACGGGTAGGAGATCTCAGGGTCGGCCTCTACTACGATACAAAGATGTGTGTAAGTGGGACATGATTGATACAGGCATTGATAATGCACAATGGGAGCACGTCGCCGCCGAACGTGTTGCATGGAGGGCAACTATCAGAAATAGAATAAAGATAAAGGAGAAAATGATTGCAGATAAAGCACACACAGAGCGCGAGAGACGTAAGATGGTGCAAAATGGTGGAAATGACCATGTATTCACATGCACCTACTGTGGGCAAACATTTGCAGCAAGAATTGACCTTACCAGCCACACTCGCCACCGCCATGGATCGTAGTTATTGCCATATGACAGTTATTAAGCCTTTTTGAAGCACAATGTACCAAACTATCGTCTGTCAAGACGAAAAGGTGCCAATGTATACACTTATACATTTTACAATATGGACAAAAACTTTTACTAATTTGTTAACACGATTTTACAACTTGTTATTATAACAAATATTCTTTATTATCTATCAATGGCTTTAATTTAGATACACAGCGACTACATTGTCCCTACAGTTGTTGATTTCTAATGAGATGTATGTAACTGCTTGCAATCTATGACAATATTCTTGAAATCTGGAGCAAGTTTACTTGTTGAAATTCGCATGACAGCATGCAAGTTGCAGTCCGACAATAAAGACCTATTCTTAGATTTGTTGATCTTCAAACAAGAGAATGCTTGTTCGCAAATTTATGTTGATCCATATAATGGTAACAGTTTAGCTGCAAAGTTTTTCAAGTTGGAAAATGATTCTTGTGATAAAGATCCATAGAAATCCAGCAAACCATCTGTCTTGAATTTCTCTATCAGGTCATGATCTGCTTCTAAGTCAAGCAGCTCCAACTGTATGTCCTCTGTGGCTGTATCAGCTTCTGCACTAAATGGTGAACTGAGAATATTGAACTATGGCTCTAATTTCTTGAAATCTTGGAATCTTCATCCAAATTCTTCAATCTGTGCATCTAATTGGGCTTTGTATTTTTCAGTCATTTCACCAGAAATGGTTTCTTGTTTCAGCAAAGGGAAGTGACAAAATCTTTTTTCACTTACTTGTCTGGAGAACAGTGAGAGTTTTGCCTGATATGATTTTACATATACATACAATTCATGTGCAAACACACCATTGCCCTGAAGCTCGACATTCAGTTCATTTAACTTTTCCATAATTTCAATGGGAAACATAAAGTCTAACTGCCACTCTTTATTGACAATGTTAGAAGTAAAGTCGCATGCAATGCCCTTAATCTCTAGGAACATCACTATTTCTTCTCTGAGTTCCCACACTCGCCTCAACACCTTGCCGAGACTCAGCCATCGAACATTGATGTGGTTCAGGACATCGGAATATTCAGTTTCTAAATCGTCAAGTAATGACTTGAACTGTCTGTGATTAAGTCCTCATGATCTAATGAGGTTGATGACACTGACAACTGGATCAATAACATGCTTGATATTCAAAACAATTTTTCACAGACTTTCTTGATGAATCACATAGTTAAGTGGTAATAATGTGTGGTCTGGATATTCTGCTTTAATCTTATCACTTATCAACTTTACCGGACCTACATTTTTTCCAGTCAAAGCACGAGCTCCGTCAGTTGTAACACTTGCCATCTTGTTCCAAACCAACCCAGTTCTTTCAATACAGTTAGTAACAGCATGGAATATATCATGGCCTGTGGTTGTGTCTTTGAGTGACTCAACACTCAGTAACTCTTCAGTGAGTTTGAAAGAAGTGTTTATTCCACGTATAAATATCAATAATTGGGCAATATCATGTACATCGGAAATCTCATCCAATGCAAGAGAGTACCACAAAAATTGTTTACTTGCATCTTGAAGTTTATGCATCAAATTGTCACTGATCTTGTCAACAAGTCTGACCACAGTTCTCCTTGATAAAGTAATGTTGTCAAATCTCTTTGTTTCTTTGGTGTGTTCTGGACACATAATGTTTGCTGCATCTAGCAAACATTCCTTGATGAACTCGCCATCAGAAATTGGCTTCTTCTGTTTTACAATTCTGTGTGACAGCACAAGACTAGCTTCAGTTGCAGCATCTTGAATCGAAGACTGTTTAGTGAAAACAGTTTGCTGTTTCTCCAAAATTTTCACCATCTCAAGGCATTTCCTTTCCTTCTCTTCGGTCGTTAAATTGTATCCGAAATCGGAATGTTTTGTTTGATAATGGCTTTTTAATTGTACTCCTTGAAGACAGCCACTTACTCACGACACAACAAGCAAACTGATTTGCTACCAACGTTTTAAAAACAGTACTTAGTTGTCCATTCATCATTAAAAACACGGCATTCATCTTCAATCTTACATTTGTTATTGACACTCATCATAACGGTACATGAAATTCTGTAAAATTCAACAAAATAACTTAAAAACGAATTAAAATTTTTTATTTCTAAATGCCCTCGCGGGCCGCATAAAATCACTTGGCGGGCCGCATGCGGCCCGCTGGCCGTAGTTTGCCCACCCCTGGTCTAGAGGAAGTAAAGCGCCCACACATGGATGCCTAAGTCCGACGCCCCGGGTGGAATCTGTCCAGAGGAAGTAAAGCGATAATAAAAGTTGTGTAGTGAGTTAGTGTCCGTCGTTATAGTTACCTTGCAACGATTAGATGCTCGTTTTCGATTGGCGCATACAAAATGAAAGTAGTGTAATGCCCATATATTATATCACCTTTTCCAGCTACAGCTAACCTGATATCAATCAAGCGTCTGTCGGTAGATTCACAATCTTTTAAAATCAAAGAAAAGTTTATTCTGAAAACAGAGCCTTTCAAAGCCTCTGGATGTCTGAATATATGTTTACTGATATTGGCGGTAAACCTGTGTGTCCAGTTTGTGGCGATAATGTGGCTGTGAACAAAGAATATAATCTGAGACGGCACTACAAGACTAAACATCAAGACAAGTTAAACAGCCCGAATTCAGAGCAGAAGTTACAGAATGTAGAAGACTTGAAGAGGCATCTAACATCACAGCAGATGTTTTTCACAAAAGAAAAATCACAAACTGATGCTGCTGTCAAAGCAAATTTTAGTGTGTCAGAGGAGATTGCAAAACCAAGCCGACCATTTACAAAAGGAGAGTTTATGAAGCGCTGCATGATGAAAGCGTGTGATGTCTTGTGTTCGGACAAACAGCAGATGTTTGCAAGGGCAAGCCTTAGCAGAAATACGGTTGTTGATCGGATGTGTGAGATGGCCACTGATATGAAAACACAGCTGATCGAAAAAGGCAAAAAAACGTTGTTGCATTCTCCCTTGCTGTCGATGAAAGTAATGACACGACTGACACTGCATAGCTCGCCATTTTCATCCGTGGAGTGGACTCCAGTTTGAATGTTACAGAAGAAATATTGGAAATGAAATCCATGCATGGGACAACGACAGGAACAGACATTTTTGACAACGTATGTCAAAGTTTAACCAACATGAACCTGCCTTGAGACAAACTCGGAGCACCGGCGATGTGTGGCGAAAAACGTGGACTAGTTGGAAGGATGAGGTTAAAGATGCAGGAGAACTGTACTGGTGAATTGATAGCATTTCACTGCATCATACAGTAGGGATTTCTGTGTGGTAAGTCTTCAACATGGAAGATGTAATTAGCACTGTAATTCAAACCGTCAACTGTATCAGAGCCAAAGGTTTAAATCACCGCCAGTTTCAGTCCTTTTTTGTAGGAAATGGAGTCGGCGTTCAGTGACGTGCCTTATCATATAGAGGTGCGGTGGATAAGTCATAAATGTTATGAGTAGATTTTTCTAGCTGATGGAGGAAATCTGTCAATTCATGGACACTAAAGGAAAAGATTCCACAGTTTTTCGGGATAATACGTGGAAATGTGAGTTGGCGTTTCTATCTGATATATGTTGTTTGGCCATCAAGAATGATGATGACCATTCTTTTCATCCAGTGGAGTTGAAAGTATGGAGCCGTGAGTTCTAAGATGGCTGATAAGGCCTATTTTGGCTCGAAATGTTCTTTGACAATGTGGACAAAGAATGTTTGACGTTTCTGGAGGAGGATTTTCTGCAGTGGTTTTTCTGTTCTATCTTTTCTTCACAGCTCTTGCAGTCCTGGTTGCCTCACAAGTGACTGCACCCTTGCGTAATGATGCACGCCACGAATTTCGGTCTCTGGCTGCAGTCTCCCAGGTGTCATGATGAATTCCACAAGCATTCAGTGAGATTTTCAGAGTGTCTTTAAAGCGTTTCCTCTGGCCACCTTGATAGCGTTTACCACAACGCAACTCGCCGTAAAAAATTCGTTTAGGGAGCCTGTGATCTGGCATGCTAGTCAAGTGACCAGCCCAGCGAATCTGATTATCTGATATAACCACTCATCTCAACCGCATGAACCTGCAGCTCCGGGGACGGGATCACATTATCACTGATATACATGATGCAGTGAAGGCATTTCAAGTGAAGCTGCGCTTATGGAAGGCACAAATGCACCAATGCAACCTGTCTCACGTTTCTTGTTGCCAGGCATTGTTAAATCAAATCAACGCTATGGTGTTTCCCAATGCACACTTTGCTGAAAAACTTAGCTTACTTCGCTTTTTTTTAGTGACTTTGAAGCACAGAAAAGTAATTTCGAGCTGTTTCGTAAACCATTTGCCATAGATGTGGAAAATGCACCTGTAAATTTTCAGATGGAGTTAATAGAGATGCAGTGTAATGGGACACTGCAGGCAAAGTAAGACACTGTGGGGCCTGCAAAGTTCACTCGTTTCATTTCTGAAGAGATGTCCCCGGCTTCGTCTACATGCAGCTCGAACCATGAGCATGTTTGGTAGCACATATCTGTGTGAGCAGCTGTTTTCTGTGATGAAGATTAACAACACATCACACAGGAGTCGTCTCACTTATGAACACTTGCAGTCAATTATGAGAATCTCAATGACACAAAACATTACTCCCAACATAAACGAACATGTAGCCAAGAAAAGATGCCAAACATCGTGCTCTGACAAAGTGTCATAAGAGTGAAAATGTGTATACCAATGATGTTTTATTATTAAAATATTTTTTCTGTTTTAATTTATCTTAATGTTTAAAAAAGGTTTCTTCTTCTTCTTCTTCTTCTTCTTCTTCTTCTTCTTCTTCTTCTTCTTCTTCTTCTTCTTCTTCTTCTTCTTCTTCTTCTTCTTCTTCTTCTTCTTCTTCTTCTTCTTCTTCTTCTTCTTCTTCTTCTTCTTCTTCTTCTTCTTCTTCTTCTTCTTCTTCTTCTTCTTCTTCTTCTTCTTCTTCTTCTTCTTCTTCTTCTTCTTCTTCTTCTTCTTCTTCTTCTTCTTCTTCTTCTTCTTCTTCTTCTTCTTCTTCTTCTTCTTCTTCTTCTTCTTCTTCTTCTTCTTCTTCTTCTTCTTCTTCTTCTTCTTCTTCTTCTTCTTCTTCTTCTTCTTCTTCTTCTTCTTCTTCTTCTTCTTCTTCTTCTTCTTCTTCTTCTTCTTCTTCTTCGTTCATCCTGAGTTTTTTTTTCCCCGGATGTGATTGAGTTGTGCCTGTTTACAGCAAAGCTGCATTCTTGCGCTGTTAGGCCGACACATCCGACTTCTGCGGGCATTTGTTGACCGGGTTAACCATCTCGGGGACTAAAAAAGGTTTAATTTTTCGGCTTATGAATGAATGTTTAACCTGTCCGGCCCGCAACCTTGCGTGTGATTTGAGTTTTGGCCCGCTGAGCGATTGAGATTGACACCCCCGGAAGTAAAGCTCCCACACACGCATGGCTAAGTCCGACACCCTTGGTGGAATCTGTCTAGAGAAAGTAAAGCACACACACATGCATGCCTAAGTTTCTCACCCTTGGTGGAATCTGTCTGGAGAAAGTAAAGCACACACACATGCATGCCTAAGTTTCTCACCCTTGGTGGAATCTGTCTAGAGAAAATAAAGCACACACACATGCATGCCTAAGTTTCTCACCCTTGGTGGAATCTGTCTAGAGGAAGTAAAGCGCACACACATGCATGCCTAAGTTTCTCACCCTTGGTGGAATCTGTCTAGAGGAAGTAAAGCGCACACACATGCATGCCTAAGTTTCTCACCCTTGGTGGAATCTGTCTAGAGAAAGTAAAGCACACACACATGCATGCCTAAGTTTCTCACCCTTGGTGGAATCTGTCTAGAGGAAGTAAAGCGCACACACATGCATGCCTAAGTTTCTCACCCTTGGTGGAATCTGTCTAGAGGAAGTAAAGCGCACACACATGCATGCCTAAGTTTCTCACCCTTGGTGGAATCTGTCTAGAGGAAGTAAAGCGCACACACATGCATGCCTAAGTTTCTCACCCTTGGTGGAATCTGTCTAGAGGAAGTAAAGCACACACACATGCATGCCTAAGTTTCTCACCCTTGGTGGAATCTGTCTAGAGAAAGTAAAGCGCACACACATGCATGCCTAAGTTTCTCACCCTTGGTGGAATCTGTCTAGAGGAAGTAAAGCGCACACACATGCATGCCTAAGTTTCTCACCCTTAATGGAATCTGTCTAGAGGAAGTAAAGCGCACACACATGCATGCCTAAGTTTCTCACCCTTGGTGGAATCTGTCTAGAGGAAGTAAAGCGCACACACATGCATGCCTAAGTTTCTCACCCTTGGTGGAATCTGTCTAGAGGAAGTAAAGCGCACACACATGCATGCCTAAGTTTCTCACCCTTGGTGGAATCTGTCTAGAGGAAGTAAAGCGCACACACATGCATGCCTAAGTTTCTCACCCTTGGTGGAATCTGTCTAGAGGAAGTAAAGCGCACACACATGCATGCCTAAGTTTCTCACCCTTGGTGGAATCTGTCTAGAGGAAGTAAAGCGCACACACATGCATGCCTAAGTTTCTCACCCTTGGTGGAATCTGTCTAGAGGAAGTAAAGCGCACACACATGCATGCCTAAGTTTCTCACCCTTGGTGGAATCTGTCTAGAGGAAGTAAAGCGCACACACATGCATGCCTAAGTTTCTCACCCTTGGTGGAATCTGTCTAGAGGAAGTAAAGCGCACACACATGCATGCCTAAGTTTCTCACCCTTGGTGGAATCTGTCTAGAGGAAGTAAAGCGCACACACATGCATGCCTAAGTTTCTCACCCTTGGTGGAATCTGTCTAGAGGAAGTAAAGCGCACACACATGCATGCCTAAGTTTCTCACCCTTGGTGGAATCTGTCTAGAGGAAGTAAAGCGCACACACATGCATGCCTAAGTTTCTCACCCTTGGTGGAATCTGTCTAGAGGAAGTAAAGCGCACACACATGCATGCCTAAGTTTCTCACCCTTGGTGGAATCTGTCTAGAGGAAGTAAAGCGCACACACATGCATGCCTAAGTTTCTCACCCTTGGTGGAATCTGTCTAGAGGAAGTAAAGCGCACACACATGCATGCCTAAGTTTCTCACCCTTGGTGGAATCTGTCTAGAGGAAGTAAAGCGCACACACATGCATGCCTAAGTTTCTCACCCTTGGTGGAATCTGTCTAGAGGAAGTAAAGCGCACACACATGCATGCCTAAGTTTCTCACCCTTGGTGGAATCTGTCTAGAGGAAGTAAAGCGCACACACATGCATGCCTAAGTTTCTCACCCTTGGTGGAATCTGTCTAGAGGAAGTAAAGCGCACACACATGCATGCCTAAGTTTCTCACCCTTGGTGGAATCTGTCTAGAGGAAGTAAAGCGCACACACATGCATGCCTAAGTTTCTCACCCTTGGTGGAATCTGTCTAGAGGAAGTAAAGCGCACACACATGCATGCCTAAGTTTCTCACCCTTGGTGGAATCTGTCTAGAGGAAGTAAAGCGCACACACATGCATGCCTAAGTTTCTAACCCTTGGTGGAATCTGTCTAGAGGAAGTAAAGCGCACACACATGCATGCCTAAGTTTCTCACCCTTGGTGGAATCTGTCTAGAGGAAGTAAAGCGCACACACATGCATGCCTAAGTTTCTCACCCTTGGTGGAATCTGTCTAGAGGAAGTAAAGCACACACACATGCATGCCTAAGTTTCTCACCCTTGGTGGAATCTGTCTAGAGGAAGTAAAGCACACACACATGCATGCCTAAGTTTCTCACCCTTGGTGGAATCTGTCTAGAGGAAGTAAAGCGCACACACATGCATGCCTAAGTTTCTCACCCTTGGTGGAATCTGTCTATTGGAAGTAAAGCGCACACACATGCATGCCTAAGTTTCTCACCCTTGGTGGAATCTGTCTAGAGGAAGTAAAGCGCACACACATGCATGCCTAAGTTTCTCACCCTTAATGGAATCTGTCTAGAGGAAGTAAAGCGCACACACATGCATGCCTAAGTTTCTCACCCTTGGTGGAATCTGTCTAGAGCAAGTAAAGCGCACACACATGCATGCCTAAGTTTCTCACCCTTGGTGGAATCTGTCTAGAGGAAGTAAAGCACACACACATGCATGCCTAAGTTTCTCACCCTTGGTGGAATCTGTCTAGAGAAAATAAAGCACACACACATGCATGCCTAAGTTTCTCACCCTTGGTGGAATCTGTCTAGAGGAAGTAAAGCGCACACACATGCATGCCTAAGTTTCTCACCCTTGGTGGAATCTGTCTAGAGGAAGTAAAGCGCACACACATGCATGCCTAAGTTTCTCACCCTTGGTGGAATCTGTCTAGAGAAAGTAAAGCACACACACATGCATGCCTAAGTTTCTCACCCTTGGTGGAATCTGTCTAGAGGAAGTAAAGCGCACACACATGCATGCCTAAGTTTCTCACCCTTGGTGGAATCTGTCTAGAGGAAGTAAAGCGCACACACATGCATGCCTAAGTTTCTCACCCTTGGTGGAATCTGTCTAGAGGAAGTAAAGCGCACACACATGCATGCCTAAGTTTCTCACCCTTGGTGGAATCTGTCTAGAGGAAGTAAAGCACACACACATGCATGCCTAAGTTTCTCACCCTTGGTGGAATCTGTCTAGAGAAAGTAAAGCGCACACACATGCATGCCTAAGTTTCTCACCCTTGGTGGAATCTGTCTAGAGGAAGTAAAGCGCACACACATGCATGCCTAAGTTTCTCACCCTTAATGGAATCTGTCTAGAGGAAGTAAAGCGCACACACATGCATGCCTAAGTTTCTCACCCTTGGTGGAATCTGTCTAGAGGAAGTAAAGCGCACACACATGCATGCCTAAGTTTCTCACCCTTGGTGGAATCTGTCTAGAGGAAGTAAAGCGCACACACATGCATGCCTAAGTTTCTCACCCTTGGTGGAATCTGTCTAGAGGAAGTAAAGCGCACACACATGCATGCCTAAGTTTCTCACCCTTGGTGGAATCTGTCTAGAGGAAGTAAAGCGCACACACATGCATGCCTAAGTTTCTCACCCTTGGTGGAATCTGTCTAGAGGAAGTAAAGCGCACACACATGCATGCCTAAGTTTCTCACCCTTGGTGGAATCTGTCTAGAGGAAGTAAAGCGCACACACATGCATGCCTAAGTTTCTCACCCTTGGTGGAATCTGTCTAGAGGAAGTAAAGCGCACACACATGCATGCCTAAGTTTCTCACCCTTGGTGGAATCTGTCTAGAGGAAGTAAAGCGCACACACATGCATGCCTAAGTTTCTAACCCTTGGTGGAATCTGTCTAGAGGAAGTAAAGCGCACACACATGCATGCCTAAGTTTCTCACCCTTGGTGGAATCTGTCTAGAGGAAGTAAAGCGCACACACATGCATGCCTAAGTTTCTCACCCTTGGTGGAATCTGTCTAGAGGAAGTAAAGCACACACACATGCATGCCTAAGTTTCTCACCCTTGGTGGAATCTGTCTAGAGGAAGTAAAGCACACACACATGCATGCCTAAGTTTCTCACCCTTGGTGGAATCTGTCTAGAGGAAGTAAAGCGCACACACATGCATGCCTAAGTTTCTCACCCTTGGTGGAATCTGTCTATTGGAAGTAAAGCGCACACACATGCATGCCTAAGTTTCTCACCCTTGGTGGAATCTGTCTAGAGGAAGTAAAGCGCACACACATGCATGCCTAAGTTTCTCACCCTTGGTGGAATCTGTCTAGAGGAAGTAAAGCGCACACACATGCATGCCTAAGTTTCTCACCCTTGGTGGAATCTGTCTAGAGCAAGTAAAGCGCACACACATGCATGCCTAAGTTTCTCACCCTTGGTGGAATCTGTCTAGAGGAAGTAAAGCGCACACACATGCATGCCTAAGTTTCTCACCCTTGGTGGAATCTGTCTAGAGGAAGTAAAGCACACACACATGCATGCCTAAGTTTCTCACCCTTGGTGGAATCTGTCTAGAGGAAGTAAAGCACACACACATGCATGCCTAAGTTTCTCACCCTTGGTGAAATCTGTCTAGAGGAAGTAAAGCACACACACATGCATGCCTAAGTTTCTCACCCTGGGTGGAATCTGTCTAGAGGAAGTAAAGCGCACACACATGCATGCCTAAGTTTCTCACCCTTGGTGGAATCTGTCTAGAGGAAGTAAAGCGCACACACATGCATGCCTAAATTTCTCACCCTTGGTGGAATCTGTCTAGAGGAAGTAAAGCACACACACATGCATGCCTAAGTTTCTCACCCTTGGTGGAATCTGTCTAGAGGAAGTAAAGCGCACACACATGCATGCCTAAGTTTCTCATCCTTGGTGGAATCTGTCTAGAGGAAGTAAAGCGCACACACATGCATGCCTAAGTTTCTCACCCTTGGTGGAATCTGTCTAGAGGAAGTAAAGCGCACACACATGCATGCCTAAGTTTCTCACCCTTGGTGGAATCTGTCTAGAGGAAGTAAAGCGCACACAAATGCATGCCTAAGTTTCTCACCCTTGGTGGAATCTGTCTAGAGGAAGTAAAGCGCACACACATGCATGCCTAAGTTTCTCACCCTTGGTGGAATCTGTCTAGAGGAAGTAAAGCGCACACACATGCATGCCTAAGTTTCTCACCCTTGGTGGAATCTGTCTAGAGGAAGTAAAGCGCACACACATGCATGCCTAAGTTTCTCACCCTTGGTGGAATCTGTCTAGAGGAAGTAAAGCGCACACACATGCATGCCTAAGTTTCTCACCCTTGGTGGAATTTGTCTAGAGGAAGTAAAGCGCACACACATGCATGCCTAAGTTTCTCACCCTTGGTGGAATCTGTCTAGAGGAAGTAAAGCGCACACACATGCATGCCTAAGTTTCTCACCCTTGGTGGAATCTGTCTAGAGGAAGTAAAGCACACACACATGCATGCCTAAGTTTCTCACCCTTGGTGGAATCTGTCTAGAGGAAGTAAAGCGCACACACATGCATGCCTAAATTTCTCACCCTTGGTGGAATCTGTCTAGAGGAAGTAAAGCGCACACACATGCATGCCTAAATTTCTCACCCTTGGTGGAATCTGTCTAGAGGAAGTAAAGCGCACACACATGCATGCCTAGGTTTCTCACCCTTGGTGGAATCTGTCTAGAGGAAGTAAAGCACACACACATGCATGCCTAAGTTTCTCACCCTTGGTGGAATCTGTCTAGAGGAAGTAAAGCGCACACACATGCATGCCTAAGTTTCTCACCCTTGGTGGAATCTGTGTAGAGGAAGTAAAGCGCACACACATGCATGCCTAAGTTTCTCACCCTTGGTGGAATCTGTCTAGAGGAAGTAAAGCGCACACACATGCATGCCTAAGTTTCTCACCCTTGGTGGAATCCGTCTAGAGGAAGTAAAGCGCACACACATGCATGCCTAAGTTTCTCACCCTTGGTGGAATCTGTCTAGAGGAAGTAAAGCTCCCACACACGCATGGCTAAGTCCGACACCCCGACCTGTGAGGTGCATGTGTAGGTGTGACACACTCCCCCCTAAAGAGAAAAAAAAAACAGCAACAAAACAGAAAAAAGAGTTCACATTAAGAAGCCATGATGTGTTGAGATCTTATCATCTCACAAACTCTGCAACCAGACCAGTTTGTCTATGGTACATTCGATGCCAACATACGGCATATGACAGGATGGTCGACTTTGCAACAACGGACTGATTCTGAATGGTGGCAAACAGCAATAGCGAGCAAGCAAGCAGATCATGAAGTCTAACGCTGGGTTGCCCAGTCCGACCGACATGAAATCAGTCATGCAGAAAGTCAGCCAGGTACCATTATACTGTAAGCTGTAGAAAGCGATGCTACACGACACCGCATTAGTGATCGTTGAACCATTCCACAGATACAGTCTCGCTGGTTGGACACAGACTCCATATCTGTTACCTATCACTACAAAGTTGTGTTTACCTATTCGGCCTGTCACAGACTCCGTTCTCATACATCGCTGGCAAGGTTAAGTTTCAGGATAGTTCATGATCCGCCATATTGAATAGGGTGTACCTTAGCTTGCAGTGAACCCCGTAAGCGTGTCTTTTCTATCATCTCCTCTTTTGGGGACATATTTCGGGTCATGATTGGTAATCATCATCAGCATGTGCCTTGTCATCTGGCACAGGTGTTCATGTCTCTCCACAGATCTCGTCCCTGGTGTCCTGGATGAACTCTGCTGATGATATTCTTCCATGCCACCGTATCGAACGAATGAACGAACAAACAAACTTTATTTTCTAAGGGTTAAGAATTGAGTACGCAAACATGTCTAACATTCCGCCCTTCTATCACTCTCTTTCATACATTATTTCATTAACACATCAATCGAGACTAACTGAGAACATCAACAGTATATAAGATAAGCTTTATAAAGGCATGGGGGAAAAGCAAAAATCACTACTACATGATTCGCTAACATTAATGAATGATGTGACAGTTGTTATTAGCTAAGGGCAACATACTGTCTACCAAAAGGGGAAAGCCTGTTATACTAGGGTTTGGTTATAGTGAATTTTTGGAAGACTCCTAGGGGTCATCGCTGGAGCTAGGGAGTTTGTGCTTTGTGCGATGCTTTCCGCGCTGCGGAAAGGGACTGAGCCATATGGGATAAAACCCGGTGCTATGAAGATGACCTACGACTTTATTATTATTATTATTATTATTATTATTATTATTATTATTATTATTATTATTATTATTCATCTCATCTCATCTTATCATGTTCCTCTTGTACCTTGCGGTGTCGAGGTGAAGTATAAACATCGTGAGAAGTCCCGATTACTATTATTATTATTATTATTATTATTATTATTATTATTATTATTATTATTATTATTATTATTATTAAGGGTGAAGGTAATCTGTACTGAGATATTGTTCGAATTATTTGCGATTATATGTATAAAACAACAGACTTGATCCATTGTCCCATATGGAAATATTATTTCAAGACGTTAGTGACTAATGGGGAATATTAAATAAATCCGTCAACCAAGCTGCAGAAACAACCATCCCAAAAATAAAGATAATAGGACGCAAGAAATGAATGACAGAAGACATCTTAAAACTCATGGAAATAAGAAGAAATAACAAAGATAACAAGAGATTCACAGGAAAATTAGGAAGCTATGCAAAGAGGCAAAAGAAACATGGCTTGAGGAAAATTGCAAGGAAATATAAAACCAACACAACACCCGGAATACCAAATTAATGCACAAAAGAATTAATGCCATCACTAACAAAAGATGCCTAAAACAAAGATGGCAAAATCATAATAGAAAAACATCAGATTATACATGCATGGTCAGATTATGTGAAAGACCTTTATGATGATGCAAGAGAAGAACAATATGATCTTCGGAATAATAATGAAGGAACATCAATTTTGAAGATGGAAGTTCAGAATGCCCTTAACCGTATGAAAACTGGCAAGACCCCGGGTACATATAACATCACAATAGAAATGATCAATGCCTTAGAAGAATATGGAATAGACCAAGTCACCAGACTGCTGAACGCATTATACGATACTGGAGATATACCTCCAGAATTATGTAATTCTATATTTATTGCAATCCCAAAGAAATCAGGAGCCTTGGAATGTGATCATCATCGAACAATTAGTATAATGAGTCACATCACGGAGATTTGCTGAGAATTATCATGCAAAGAGTTAGGAAGAAAATACAATCCGAAATAGGAGAGGAACAATGTGGGTTTGTAGAAGGCAAGGGTACAGTAAATGTTGTGTATATACTGAGAACAATAATTGAACGTTCTATTGAAGTAAACAAAGATCTATATCTTTGCTTTATTTACTACACAAAGGCTTTCGATAAAGTGAGACATGTCGACATGATAAGGATGCTTGAAGATCTACAAATTGACGGAAAAGACTTTAGACTTGTAAAAAAACATACATTGGAAATAACAAGCTGCCATCAGAATTGAGAACGAAGCAGGTCAATATCAGCCTATTTAAAGAGGTGTGAGACAGAGTGTGTAATGTCTCCAGATCTCTTTTTTCCCTGTACAGTGAAAATATTTTCAGAAATTTAGAAGATATGGAAGGAATCAACATTGGTTGACGATACATCAATAACGGATATGCATATGGTACAGTCATGACTGCAGACAATGAACAGGACCTGCAACATTTAATAGATGCAGTTGTTGCACACAGTGAACAACTAGGGTTAGAACTTAATAGTAAGAAGATGCAGATTATGTTCGTCACTGGGAAGAAGGAAATACCATAATGTGATATAGAGTAATGAGCATATTCTTAAGCAAGTGAATCAATACAGTTCGCTCGGAACAGTCATAACATCTGATGGGAGATGCCTTGAAGATATTAGAACAAGAATCGCCATGGTGAAGGTAGCCTTTTGCAAGATGAAAAACATGCTGACCAATAAAATGATATCAATTGAAACGAGAAAAAGACTGTTGAAGTGCTACATAGAACCTATACTTTTGTATGGATGTGAAGCGTGGACAATAAGCAGTCAAGCTAAAAAAACATCCGAAGGCTGTGGAAATGTGGTTTCTGAGGAAAATGAAAAGAATACTATGGACGGCCAGAAAAACCAATGAACAAATCCTTCTGGAAACAAATGAAGATCGTAAACTGATTAGAGTAATCAGAAATAGATAGTCAAATTTTATGAGAAAAAATGACTTGGAGAACTTGGTGACAACTGGCAAGATCGAGGGGAAGTGACCAAGGGGAAGACCGAGAAGTAAATACCTAGATGGCTTGACCACATGGCATGGTCGATACAGGAACACGGAGCTGATCCACGACTCTGGTGATCGAGTGAGATGGCAGAATATGACCGTCCACGCTTATCGTATCGGCATGACATATGATGGATGGACGGATATGTATAGAGATAAGTGATGTCTTTGATTTCTTGTGGAAGATTGTTCCACAGCTGAGCTGCGGAGTACGTTAGGCTTGTTTTGTATAAGTCTATCCTAGGCTTCGGAATGTGTAATATATTTAATCGTTTACTGTGCCTTGCATTATATTTAAACAGTGGCCAACGGTAATTTATTCCATTTCGATGAAGGATTTTGGGAATCAGTTTGGCCTTAATGAAAAGTATGTGTTTGCGGAGTGATAGTAACTGAAGACGTTTATGCAGGCTACGATTGTCAGTTAAATGTTTGCTATAAATTAACCTCATTGCCCATTTCTGGCGTGAATAAAGTCGCTTGGTGCTTGAATTGGAACAATCGTCCCAGATTGTAGAGCAGTAGTCAAAATGTATCGGCATGAGAGAAGTATTGAATATGTTCCTTGTGTCCTCATCAAGAACATTTTTATTGTTGGCAACTTGGTAGACTTTTTTTCGCTGTTTGTTTAACGAGCGCTTGAAAGTGGGGATTCAAGGTTACGATTCTATCAATGATGAGGCCTAATGTTTTGTGCTCAATTACACTTTCTACTGGCATGTTATCAAAGTGAAGTTGAAGTGATCTGTGTGAATTTAGAAGTTGATGTTTTTTGTCTGGTTGTTAATAACATTGATTTTGTTTTAGTGATTTTAATTTGCGTACGGATCGCATAGCTCCACCTAACTACTTTTTTAATTTTAAATTTTTATTGCAAAAACTACTCCAGCAAATTACAGCTTTCGTCAGTCGTCTGCAAATAGATCGCAGGACGACGAAAGATGCAAAGGTAGATCATTAATATATATGGCAAATGATAGAGAGCCAAGAATAGAGCCTTGCGGTACTCCAGTATTGAAGGTAGTGGTTTGAGACAAAGATTTATTGTGTGTGCATGCTTTCTGTTTGACAGAAAAGATGTCGTTAGAGTCACTACATTAGGGCAACATTTTCATAGTCTCTAGTTTATTACTTAAAATAACATGGTCTATCATATCAAATGCTTTCCTGAAATCGATAAACACAGCTCCACATAGACTGTTGTTTATATTCTGGTGCCAATTTTCTATCATGTTTGTTAGGGCCGTATGGCAAGAATATTTTGGTCGAAATCCTGATTGACTGTCAACAATAAGCGTGTTGTGAACTAAATACCGTAATGTTAATGAGTGTGTTTTTCCAGTGGTTTAGATAGTGATGATAGTAAGGAAATGGATCTATACTTGTTCGGGAGATCATTGTTCAATGAGCTAGATTTAAGAAAAGGATTCACTTTATAGATTTTGAGAGCTGATGGAAAGTGGCCTTTGGTGAGGCACTGATTATATACATAGGTTAGTGATACACATTTCACTGGCGCAGCTCAACGGAGAATCCGATTGCTGATTCCATCTAACCCATATGACTTTATGTTTATTTTATGTTACTGAGGTAAGTAAATACTTCAGTGAATGTCATTAGCGGTATCAATCAATCAATCATGTGCCATGCCGGAAAGCTTGGGCGGTCATGACTCGCCATTTCACTCGATCACCAGTGTCGTGGATCAGCTCAGTGTTCCTGTCTCGTCCATGCCATGTGGCCAAGCCATCCAGGTATTTTCCTCTCGGTCTTCCTCTTGGTCTGTTCCCTTCGATCTTGCCGGTTGTCACTAAGTTCTCCAATCCATTTCTTCTCATAACATGTCCCAAAAATGTTGACTGTCTACGTCTAATTTCTCTAATCAGTTTACGATGTTCATTTGTCTCCTGTAGTACTTGGTCATTGGTTTTTCTGTCTGTCCATGGTATTCTTTGCATTTTCCTCAGAAACCACATTTCTGCAGCCATCAGATGCTTTTCAGCTTGACTGCTCATTGTCCAAGTTTCACATCCATACAAAAGAATAGGCTCTATGTATCCCCTCAACACTCTTTTTCTCGTTTCAATTGACATCTTTGTATTGGTCAGAATGTTTTTCATCTTGCTAAAGGCTACTTAGCGGTATGTAGGAAAGAATATCTCGGGAGCATCTATTCTCGCAAAACGATGACAGTAAAGATAATTTGCAAGGAGAATTAGGTATTGAAGCCTTCAGCTGGCCCATGTCAGGTTGAAAAAAAAATTACTGAATTGGTCGCATGAAATATGATTTGATGGTAATGAATTTGAGAAGTTATATGTCAATGTGTTGATTGCCTTCCATGTATCGTTACTATTTGTTTCACCAATTACTAAGTTCTTAGCACAAATCCTGGGCTAAAATATAGAGATCATGTGTTGCCCATGCAGCATGATCCCTCTCTCGGCCTGCCTAGTTCACTCCAGAGGAAAGGTAACACCGATACATCTGGAACAAGACCAGCTGCAGAAGCTACCGGATCAGAAAAGCAATGCTCTAACTGTCCGCCTGTCGGAGCTTCGATTTTAGACCAGCCGCCAACCAAGGACTTAGATGGATAGAACATCTTAGGAGGATGGATGATGGTAGAATACCAATGGACATCTTTTTTGGTGAATTACAGATTGGTAAGAGATCTCAGGGTCGGCCTCTACTACGATACAAAGATGTGTGTAAGCGGGACATGACTGATACAGGCAGTGATAATGCACATTGGGAGCAAGTCGCCGCTGAATGTGTTGCATGGAGGGCAAACATCATAAATGTAATAAAGACAAAGGAGAAAATTATTGCAGATAAGTCACACACCGAGCGTGTGAGACGTAAGATGGTGCATGGTGGTGGAAATGACCATGTGTTCACATACACCCATGTGGACGAACATTTACAGCGCGAATTGGTCTTATCAGTCACATTCGCTATCGCTGTAGGTAAAATTTATGCCTTTTTAAAGCACGAACTATCCTCTGTTTGGCCATGCAAGTAGGTTACCAGTCAACAGCATACCACAACAAGCAATGATGTACAGACAAAATGGAAACAGAGGAAGAGGCCGACCACGTAAACGTCGGACGGAGGGAATAGCGGAGTCCATGGGAATATCTATACTTGAAGCCCATAATCGGGCACTCTCACCATGTTTATACTCCACCTCGACACCGCAAGGTAAAGAGGAACATGATGAGATGAGACTATCGTCTGTCAAGACGGTAAGGTGCCAATGCATGTATGTACTAAGTTCTTAAAGTAAGTTTTCTTTTCTTTTCGTATGGTGTATTGAACTTTGTTTCTAAGAGTACGGTATATGCTGAGATACCGCTTTTTATGTTCTTTATCTTTGTCTCTCATAATTCCAAGTATTTTCTGGGAGATCCTATGTGGTTTGACGTGATGTATTACTCGAAATTCTTTGACTGGCACATGTCTATCAAACACACCAATACAGGTCTTCATACAGAATTCCAGAAAATCAGCCGGCTCAGGAAGTTTATAAACATTGTCTAGAGGTGAATTTAGCAAGTCCTGTGAAAATGCATTTTGGCTGAATGTTTGTAACTTCTATATTTTACACTTATGTGTTTATGTGTAAAAGTTTTAATTCCCTTCTTCGACCATGTGCAGAATATTGAGTAGTGATCTCTTATTGAACAATTGAGTACGGTGCATTCTATGATGTTGACTAATCACTTTACATAAATGTGATCTATAAGTGTTGAAGGTGATTTTGTTACTATAGTCGCTATTTTTACTATTTGTTCGAAGTTTATGATGCAATTATATTTCCCTAGATTGTGTTGGATGTGTTTGTGTCAATGTTAAAGTTTCGAAGTAGTGTGATTTCCTTCACGGAAGCGAAATCAACATCCATTATGGTAGTGAAGTTTTCGTATCTGCCGTGTCTAGCGCTGAGATTTTCATAGAGGTTGCCAATTATCAGCGGTGTGCGGTCTTGAAATAAAAGCTCCAACCAAATAAATCTATTTCGCAAGTTTCAAAGTCTAGTCTACGGTGAATATTTAGCATATTAGAAACATAAGCTGTTACGGCTGTCTCTTGTTTCCTACGGGATTTCTTCTAAAAACTGTACGCCCTTTAACAGAGATGTCTACATCTGAAATGTTTTCATTTAGTCTACTTTCACTAAGGCCGAATAAATGAACATTGTGATTAAATATAAAAGATAACTCTGGCAGACTATTAAATAAGTGGCAAATGTTTAAGTGTCCACGGCGTATTCCTGACTTACTGAGCCAGTGTTGCCACTTCGCAGACATTTCACCCATGGAGCAAGTGTAAAGTAGTCACATTTAAGCACAAATACAAGATCATACAAATGTACAATTATATTAACTTACAACATTCCAGTAATATAAATCGATACGTAAATGAATATATTACAAAGATTTAACTAATGAGACCAAAACAGATGGTGCGAACACAGAACACAACGAATTAAAACGTATGAACATACAACAACTAATTAACTTGAAAGAATTACTTAGCAAGCAAAGTAACCAGCTGCTACCCAAAAGAATGAATAAATGACTATAAATGTCAATGTTTCTGTTTAAAATTGGGTATCCCACATGGGAAATAAAAATTTTAACAGTTAGCATCTAAAGTTCACAGCGGAAGCTCTTTTTCTAGTATCAATGCGCATAGGGCTCAGTTTTCAAAACATATCCTATCTTATATGTCTTTGTTGTAGGGACATCATAAAGGCTTTATTCAGTGCCGCCGGACTAAATAGCATCAAGTATTGAAGTTCTGGACTCCAACGATGAAGAACCCGTAGTTGACTGCTAGGTGGTCCATTGCTAACGTGAGCTTTGTGTACCACAGTGGTATTACTGCCGTGCGTGTGTGCTGATGTTTGCAATTAGGGTTCCTTGCAGGGGGGGGGGGGGGTAAATATTCTGTAGTTATCGTCTTACCATGTGAAGATGGGGGTAGGAAGGAGAGGCTGATTTAATCTTGGTGGCATGTGTGCACCTTGAGTGGCAGGAGTTCTGGGATCAGACGACAGAAGACGTTTCCCTGGAATAATGGGGGTGTTTCGGCTGGCCTGGAAGTCTCGTTCTTCAGTAATCAATGTCCGTCGCGTGTGTTTTTGACGTGTTTTGTACCCTTTCTGCGTTTTTGATATTTTTAGCCAGCAAACTACTACCTAATGTGGATATGTGGATTTGGTCTCTGTACAGTCGTTACTTTATCGTGCCTGTCTGCGATGTGAAGAATCGTGTGTTGTTGATGAAATGTACATTATACTAATTACATCATTTCTTTAGGGTGTTGTTGTTTATGTCGGCTAGTCGAATCTGGGAGCCATAACTTGGTAGTATGATAGAGGAGAAAAACTTTGGAATTTGGAAAATTATAACGTAATAAGTCTAATAGTTTTGTAACTGAAAAATATTTGATATTTTGGTGTCTCATAGTGTCGTTCATCCCTATGTTATTGTAACCTTTGTAACGTTTGCATTAATTCTACGTATATTGTTTGTTTTGTTGTCTGCCCCTGCACCTGGAAGCAGAATTGTTGTAGCTATATCGTTGTGTGATGAGGACATACTCTCACTGTGTATGCCTTGATGATGTAGGTTAGTATTGCCGGTACACATTTTACCATTAATTAAACGCATTGCCCTTTTCTGGAGTAAATAAAGGCGTTTAGTTATTGATTTGGAGCATCCATCCCATGTTGTTGAGCAATGGTCAATATGTGTTTGTATGTGGGAATTATAAAATATCTTTCTTGCATTTCCATCAAGGAAATTTTTTTTTTTTAATTTGGCAATTTTGTGTACCTTTTATCCCATTTGTTTAACAAGAGCATGAACATGGAAATTAACGGTTAATTTCTATCAATGATAAGACCCAGTGTTTTTTGCTCGATTAAACTGTCTACAGATGTGCTACCAAGGTACAGCTGAAGATCACTGATTGATTGATTGATTTAGGAACCGACATCAAAGCATTCGGGGCATTCTCATAAGCGCTCCGTCCCCATCCTCAGCAGTCAGCGAAAAGTTCCAATATTAATAGTTCCAGTAGCAATCTGATTATATGTCCGTCTCGCCTTTTCTCTCAGCGTCGAGCGTCGGCCAGATCCCCTAGTCATTCCACGCTGCCTCATTCTTGCCAGCTTATGGTGATCCATTTGCTCCTTCGAGGTGTACACATGCTCCTAAAGGCTGCAACCACATATCTTTTGCAATGATTTAATACTACATCAAGTTTTGCCGAGCCAGCCAATCTGTCCGCCTGTTCATTCCCCAGCACACCGGCATGCCCCGGAGAGAAGATCCAGGGGATGCTTGCCACCTGTGACCTCCGAAGCGAAGCAAGCCACTCTGCACGAAGCCTGCCTGACCTCACCCTCCTCAGCATGCTTTCTGAGTCAGTTGCAATCACGATGTGTGTATGTATCGTGCTCTCCATCCATCGGAAAGCTGCACTAACCGCCTCCACCTCCATTCTTAAGCTAGATGTTGTGGTATCATACGCCAGGCTCTCCTGAACCAAACGTCAACCATTAACTTTTGCTAAGAATCCCCAGGCACTTATCCTACCTCTCAACACCGAATCATCTGTGTAGATAATCACATCACCCGGGTGAGCATTATAATGAATTAGTTGCTGAATTTACACTTCCGTAGCCCCTGCTGTATGTTGGGATTTAGGAAGCAGTACCCACCTTGGCCTACCCCACAATGAAGTTAAGCTAAGAGGATGGGACTAATTTTGTCTGGAGGGGATGGGACCTTGGAAGCCAAAGTGCCCCATATTAGCTCAGGAAATTTAGGGGTTTCCCAGGAATGTTAATAACTTCCCTCCAAAACTTTCTTTCCCGAAAAGAGATTTTTATTTAGCTCGTGAACCCCCACCTATATTCATTTTCCCTTTCAGGTGAAATGAGTACAAGGAAATTTATATCATTTAAAATCTCTTCTCTTAGTAATCTGGAACCTGGAAGTTTACAATAGAACAGGACGTTGCTGTCTATTAGTGTTTACCCAGCCACCTTTTGTTCCAAATTCTACTAAATATGTGAAGTAATTAAATTAACTACACATATAAAAAGTTTTGTCACATCACAATGTACTCAACAAGAAAAGGAAAGAAAAGTAAAATATGTTTATTAAATAAAACGCTGTGGAATTAATTTATTAGAAATATGGCAGAGATCTTTTCAGCATTTAATCAATGAAGCAACTTGATTCCAATCATTGAACCTTTGTTAAATTGAGAACAATCAAAGACTTCAATAGACAGAGAATGGTATGAACATCTCTAAGTCTTATTGTGTGTAGAGACTTTTTTTTTAGGTTTACAAACGTTTTCGCTTATTCTAACGGAGATTCACAAATACAATCTAGTGTAGCTCAAAAACGTTACTTTTCTGAGGGACGCTATTTAGTGTTTTCCTTTGCATTTCCTGTGATTTCCTATGGATTTCCTGTGAATAGTGTTTCCTGTGGATTATCTGATGTTATTTTGTGTTCTTTTTATTGGAAGTTTTCAAAAGAAGTCACGGAAGGCAGGTGGTGGATGAAATTGTGAGGGCAGCCGACAGATATTTGTGGGTCATGGCCTCGAGCTTCACGACAGCAGGCAGAGGAACTCTTCTTGATTCAATGGCTGCGGTCTCCGACCAGTAAAGTCACTGCCATAGAGGAAAGCAACGGCAAACTACCTCTTTAAAAGTGCCTAGTATATCATGATTCGCTTAAAGACTGATAATCGCAAGACATGGACAGAGACGTTAAAATTAGCAACTTGGAATGTTAGGACGTTAAACGACGACGAAAAATTAGAGAACATAAAACAGGAAATTGAAAGGGAAAATATTAATATTTTAGGTATGTGCGAAACGAGATGGACAGGAGCAGGCATCAAGATAGAAGAAGATTTCAAGATTATTTATTCTGGAGGTGAAGATCGTCATAGAGGAGTGGCAATTATTTTAGACCGGAAAACAGCAAAATCTGTTCAAGGATATTCGGCCGTGTCGGACAGAGTTCTACTAGTTAAATTAAGTGGCAGACCTTTTAGCATAAATATTATTCAAGTATATGCCCAAACAGGAGAATCCAGTGAAGATAGTGTAGAAGAATTTTATAATGACATAGAGTCTGCCTTAAAGAAATGTAAAAATTCAGAAATAAACATCATAATAGGGGACTTCAAAGCAAAAGTAGGAAATCAAGGTGATAGATACACAGTAGGAAACTATGGTTTAGGAGAGAGAAATGAAAGAGGATACAGACTCGTAGAGTGGGCAAAAGAACAGGAAATGATTGTTGGAAACACCTGGTTCAAGCAACACCCTAGAAGATTATGGACATGTAGGAGTCCTGATAGCAGGATTAGAAACCAGATTGACTACATTCTGATTAGCAGAAGATTTAGAAACGCATTAACACTAGCAAAAACAGTTCCCAGTGCTGATTGTTATAGTGACCACATATTACTAACAGGAACATTGAGGATAAAGTTGAAGAAAGTCAAGTATATAACAGGAAACACTAAATATGATTTGTGTACATTGAGTAATGACAAGGAAATACAAAACAAATTCAACATAGAAGTACAGAACAGATATGAAATTTTGTCTGATCTAGAGATTCTATTCCAGGATGTGGATGATCAATGGGAAACGTTGAAGAATTCAATCAATGTGGCTGCAGAAACAACTATTCCAAAATTAAAGAAGGTGGGTCGTAAGAAATGGATGACTGAAGAAATTTTACACCTCATGGAAACAAGAAGACTCAAAAATAATTCTGTCAAATATGAAGAAATTCACAGACAAGTCAGAATATTATGTAAGGAGGCAAAAGAAGCATGGCTTGAGGAAAAGTGCTTAGAAATTGAAAACCAACACAACAGTCAAAATACCAAATTAGTGCACAAAAGAATTCAGGAACTTACTAATAAAAGCACAAGTACATCAACAGGGTGTCTAAAAACTGAAGATGGCAAAATCATAATAGAAAAAGACCAGATTCTACATGTATGCACAGATTATGTGAAACACCTTTATGATGATAACAGAGACGAACAGTATGATATTAGATTTAACAATGAAGGACCGCCAATTTTGGAGATGGAGGTTCGAAATGTTATTAAGCATATGAAAGCTGGCAAGGCCCCCGGTGCAGATAACATCACAACAGAAATGATTAAAGCTTTAGAATAATTTGGACTAGAGCAAGTCACCAGACTACTGAACACATTATATGATACTGGAGATGTACCTCCTGAATTATGTAACTGTATTTATTGCAATCCCAAAGAAATCAGGAACCTTGGAATGTGATCAACATAGAACAATTAGTATAATGAGTCACATCACAAAGATTTTGCTAAGAATTATCATGCAAAGAGTGAGGAAGAAGATACAACCTGAAATAGGGGAAGAACAATGCGGGTTTGTAGAAGGAAAGGGTACAGTAAATGCTGTGTATATGCTGGGAACAGTTATTGAACGTGCTATAGAAGTAAACAAGGATATACATCTTTGCTTTATTGACTATACAAAGGCTTTTGATAGAGTTAGACATGTCAGCATGGTGGATATGCTTGCAAATCTACAAATTCATGGGAAAGACATTAGACTTATAAAAAACATATATTGGAAACAAAAAGTTGCAATAAGGATTGATAATGAAGTGGGACAGTATCAGCCAATTAAGAGAGGTGTTAGGCAGGGATGTGTGATGTCTCCAGATCTTTTTTCCCTATACAGTGAAAATATTTTCAGAAATGTAGAGGATATAAATGGAATCAGCATTGCAGGACGAAACAGCAATAACATTAGCTATGCAGACGATACAGTATTAATTGCAGACAATGCGCAGGACCTGCAACAATTAGTAGATGCGGTTGTTGTACACAGTGAGCAACTGGGGTTAGAATTAAATTGTAAAAAGACTCAGGTTATGGTCGTCACTAGGAAGGAAGAAGTGCCACAATGTAATATACAAGTAAATGGAAATATTCTTCAACAAGTGAATCGGTACAATTATCTTGGAACACTCATAACATCTGATGGGAGATGCCTTGAAGAGATTAGAACAAGAATCGCCATGGCGAAAGTAGCCTTTAGCAAGATGAAAAACATTCTGACCAATAAAAAGATGTCAATTGAAACAAGAAAAAGAGTGTTGAGGGGATACATAGAGCCTGTTCTTTTGTATGGATGTGAAACTTGGACAATGAGCAGTCAAGCTGAAAAGCATCTGATGGCTGCAGAAATGCGGTTTCTGAGGAAAATGCAAAGAATACCATGGACAGACAGAAAAACCAATGACCAAGTACTACAGGAGACAAATGAACATCGTAAACTGATTAGAGAAATTAGACGTAGACAGCCAAATTTCTTTGGACATATTATGAGAAGAAGTGAATTGGAGAACTTGGTGACAACTGGTAAGATCGAAGGGAACAGACCAAGAGGAAGACCGAGAGGAAAATACCTGGATGGCTTGGCCACATGGCATGGACGAGACAGGAACACTGAGCTGATCCACGACACTGGTGATCGAGTGAAATGGCGAGTCATGACCGCCCACGCTTTCCGGCACGGCACATGATTGATTGATTGATTGATTGTGGAACTAAAGCCAGTAAAGCAAATATGAACACATGAAATTCAGTCATTAGTCATGAGATAATGTTCAGAAGTTCACAATGGAACATGGAACTCTCAGTAGATCTATTGGTGATCCCAGCCATTTTGCTACTGTGCCTAGCCACTGTTCTTCCTAACTTGTTTTTGAGCTACACTAGATTGTATTTGTGAATCTCCTTTAGAATAAGCGAAAACGTTTGTAAACCTAAAAAGTCTCTACACACAATAAGACTTAGAGATGTTCATAACCATTCTCTGTCTATTGAAGTCTTTGATTGTTCTCAATTTAACAAAGGTTCACTGATTGGAATCAAGTTGCTTCATTGATGAAATGCTGAAAAGATCTCTGCCATATTTCTAAGTGATCTGCAGAATCTTTGTGATAATCTACAGTATCTTGTGATAATATGCAGGTCTTTGAGATAGTATACAGATTCATAAGGGTAATCTGCAGTTCCCAGAAACAATATACAGAATCATGTGATAATCTGCAGGTCCTGTTAATAGTTTACAGATCCCTTGGTGATAATCTGCAGTAATCTTGGTAATGATCTACAGATCTTGTGATAATAATCTGCAGTAATGTTGGTAATGATCTGCAGAATCTTGGTAAAGATCTACATATCTTTGATAATCAGCATATCCCAGTGATCATAATCTGCAAGCACCGTCTTCCTCACCTGAGGTGAATAAACATAGTGATCCTATTTATATCTATTCAACGGATGATAATTCTCCAGTTGACAAGAATGAAAAGGGCTATAGACAGAAGTTACAGAAGGTAGCAGATTCAAGAAACACCTTCAAGTCAAGAGCTACATTGTCTCTTCTTTGTACTGGTATCAGACATCAGCAATTAATCTGGCAAGCTACCTCTTCTTCTGCTCTTGTACACAGTAATCTGTTTGCTGATGTTCTCACAGAGGACACAGACACAGTGAATGACAAGGCTAGTAGATGAGTGTTGGAGAGTTAATGATGGAAAGCACCCAGCATATCTGATCCTAAATAGCAATGGAACAGGACAGGATGATTGTTCATCTTATTCATAATAACTCATGTTACCAATCAGTGCTGCCTCAATTGTTTTAGTCTGCCTGGTTACTTTTCCTGTTTATACCTTCTCACCTCTTCTGTCATTGCCTTTACTTACTTCTTCTGACACTGGGGTGATATTTCCCATGTCAGTTAGAGGTGGTTATGCATGGAAGCATACTATGTGTCTCTCCTTTACTTACTCTGTCAAACAGGGAGGTGGTTTAATAAAATTACATTCCACAGGTTGAATCAAAGTAATAATGTAAAGAAGCATACAATGGATATTTTCACTCCTAAGTTAACACAATGATAAACATATGATTGGTATGAATGTTGAGGTATAGGTGAAGCATTCATTGTGAGAATTCACACTGCCTCTTATTCATTAACACAACATATATACAGTGATAGAAAGATGAGATGACACAGTGCACTCATTCTCTCATTCCAACACCAATCTTCTCTTTATTCGTTCACTTGAGTGCTTGAACTGGGCTGTTAGCTTGACTGTGGTTCGATCAGAGTGCTAGATACAGAATTTATCAGTTCACAATGTGTTCGAATAAATCTCAGCAGTATAAAACCCTGGACCCGTCAATGATGCTAAGCAGTTACATAACACAATCTTTCTTCACACCACGGACATATAAAAATAAGAGGAAGAGCACTTTCATTCCTCCCTCTCTCATTCTCGTGTGTTGAAGATTCGCTGTGAATTTAAAACTAAGGCAACGATCAGCACCGAAATCATAGCTTGTCCTTTACTAAACCTGCTCTGAGTCAGTCAGAAAGCTAGAAGGATTTAGATTTTCGAATAGCGATTTTGGGCTTAGGCGAGCCTCTTCTCACAGCTTAAGACATAGTGTTTGTACAGCACTTCTCTCTGGAAACAAAAGATAGATGGAGTCAGATATTCTCTAAACCAGTGATGGCGAATGTAGCCATTGCCGGGACAGGGTGGAAGTTGGCGGCTGTCTTCAAATATAAGAAGATATATTCATTCGTGCCGGATCCTTCATACACACACTAACATACACAAAGCTTCACCTGACTCAAAAGTCAGCTACTTTTCTGATACACAGAGGCAATCCAACTGAATCAGGCAAGGGACATACAGGTTCTGAGAACTCCTCATGAAGAACACACCCGGCCTTCATGACGGTCGATCTGCATGTGCCAAATCAAAGCGTTCTTCGTCCCAACAGCCTCCAATGGGATTTGTCGGATTCGAACACCTGACCTGTCTGTCATTGAGTGACATGGCTATTATTAGCGCCGATGCCACATTCTTCACATTCCGATGCTCTCTTGTGCGAACACTTTTGTAGATAAATGTGTTTGAAGTAGTGATGTGCAGAAGTGAAACGAATTGAGGGCGCAATATGCGACAGTGACCCCTGCTGGCCAGCTGAAGATTTCTCTGTAAATTTCGATAGTGAAGTTTTTGCCTGGGTGCTTTTAAAGTTTTAATATAGATTGTGTTTTAGAAATGTTAATTGCCTTGCTGTTTGCATAACTCCAGTTAACTACACGCCTTAATTCATGTTGCAAGGACGGATGTTAGGGCCGTATGACAAGAATATTTTTGCCGAAACCCTGACTGACTGTCAACTATTAGTTTGTGGCGAACTAAGTAAGTGTTTTAGTGTTGTTTTGTGAATGTGCTTTTCTAACGGCTCGGATAGTGATGATATTATGGAAATTGGCATATAATTACTCATGAGACCATCGTCTAATGAACCTGTTTTAAATGACGATACACTTTAGCGACTTTAAAGACTGATGGGAATTGACCTTTGGTGAGACATTGATTATATATAAAAGTTAGTGAGTTAGTTAAAAGCAGATCACCGGTGCAGCATAGCTAAGGATCCGACTGGGTCAGGAAATTCATAAACATAGTCCAGAGGTGAGTTGACCAGGCCTTGTAAAAAGACATCTTGATTGGAAATTTTGTAATTTCTATATTTTATACTTATGTGTTTGTGTTTCGGAGATCTGGTACCTCTTTTCAATCACGTGCAACATACATAGTGGATCACTCATTGCATTAATACGTACGGTGCGTTATGTGATGTTGTCAGCACATATAGTATAAATGTGATATATTAATGTTGCAGATGATTTAGTTATTCTATTGGCTAGTTTGATTAACTGTTGGAAGTTATTGACTCTATTATGTTTTTCCATGTTTTTGTTGGATTTGTTAATGTCTATGTTGAAGTCTCCAAGCACTATGAAATCTCTCACATTACTAAAGACTACATCCATCATAGTAGTGAACTGTTCATACCAAATGCTTCCTGTGCTGGGGTGTCGACGATAGCCAACTACTAGTGGTATACGATTCTGAAGTTTAACAATCGATCTCATGTCCGTCCCCCCCCCCCCCAATCTAGCCACTGGTGGACGTTACGTGAATTAGAAAACTGCTATACCATTCTCTTGTTTCATATTCGGTTTTATTCTAATGTCTTTAAAACATATGATTGTCATCTGAGGTGTTGCCATTTAATGGACTTTCGCTATCGAAGAACAAGTGAAATTTGTCATTAAGCATAAGCGATAGTTCTTGCAGTTTCCGTAACAGATGGCAGATATCATGCGCAACTTCGAAGCCATTTTTACTGAGTCAATGTTCATACTTATTAGACATGTCAAAAATGCATTATCGTAAATTTTAAAAACATAAAATGATTACATAGTACGCCACTTATTACAATACACCCTAAAGTATATAGAAACAGTAGTATATCTGAAAATTTATAAAAATACGTATACAGATCAATAAAGAAAAGCAGTAAAGATCACTACGATAAATGAACATACAGAATTATACAAGTCAATGTTTATAGTCATGTATCCACTATTCAACATCATGTCAAAATTTGTTTGTCATTTTAAAGAAGAAATAAATTGGATAAACTTATTGACAACTGGTAAGATCGAGGGGAAGAGAACAAGGGAAAGGCAGAGAAGTAAATATCTGGATGGATTGGCCACGTTGTATGGTCAAGATAAGAATACTGAGTTGATCCACGACTCTGGTGATCGAGTGAGATGGCGAAACATGCCGCAAACGCTTATCGACATGGCACATGATGATGATGATGATGATGATGATGATGATGATGATGATGATGATGACGACGATGATGATGATGATGACGATGATGATGATGATGATGATGATGATGATGATGATGATGATGATGATGATGATGATGATGATGATGATGATGATGATGATGATGATGATGATGATGCAGTATTACGTTAGTAGATACAATAATAACCAAATACGTAGATAAACGTCTAGGACAGTGTAGATTTGGGTTGAATTGCTAATAAATGTCAGGTTGTGTTGGTGATACTAAAGAACAAACATGTATCAATAACTACTAAGAAAGCACTTTACAACACAATCTTCCTACCAACTTTGTGCTACCAATGCCAAACCTGGACAATGACAGAAAAAGAGAAAAGAAAAATCACAACAACAGAAATGAGGCTCCTGAGAAGAATACTCAACGTATCAAGAAGAGATAAGATCAGAAATGAAGAAATCAGGACTAAAGTGGGGGTTAAAGCTGCTCTAGATTTTATTAGAAAGCAGCAAGTCAAATGGTTTGGCCATGCAAGTAGGCTACCAGTCAACAGCATGCCACAACAAGCAATGATGTACAGACCAGATGGAAACAGAGGAAGAGGCCGACCACGTAAACGTTGGACGAAGGGAATAACAGAATCCATGGGAATGTCGATATACGAAGCCCATAACCTGGCACTCTCACGAAGTTTATACTTCACCTCGACACCGCAAGGTACAAGAGGAACATGATGAGAAGAGATGAGATGAGTTGTGTTGGTTGTTTGCACAGTGACATCATGAATGCTTGACGAAGAGCCGCTGGAATAAAACGTGTGAGGTGTAGCAATTCTGGGTTACAATGAAATGGAAACGGTTGATGTCCTACTGGTGTGTAAGGCTATTAACTACAGGCGATGATTCGTGGCTGGCAGGAGGTTGAAGTGACACTAAGGTGTTGTTGATAGATGGTTTCTTGCTGGTATAGAAGAGGGAACGTGTCTTCATATTTGTCACCTTCCTGTGTGAAATAGGGTGTATTATACGGACCTAATGTGGTGGATGTGTTCCGTCTGACTTCGATTTCAGATGCAGTAGCTATGAGTGGTCTGCGCACTTCTGACCTATTGGTACTTGATGTGACGGGAACATATTGTCTGGCTTGAGTCAGATGCAGTTATTATCAGCATTCCTGTATCGGGTGTGTTGTGTCCGTTCTGGATACTTTATATTTCTGGCGAGCAGGCTGCTGCCCAGTGTAGACAAATGTATTTGATAATTTATAAAAACGCTTTCTCGGTGCACTGAGAAACGGAGAGTACAGAGAGATGGACAGACGAGAGAGAGAGAGAGAGAGAGAGAGAGAGAGAGAGAGAGAGAGAGAGAGAGAGAGAGAGAGAGAGCAGAAATAGACGAATACTCACATTGATATAGATTGGTAGAACAGAAGGCTGTGGACATGATCGCCACACAGGGGTCAATTATTAATATTACAAATTAACACGAGGTCCCTAATACTTTATGGGCGGTGCTTTAATCTTACTTGTATTTGTCTACAGTGTGGTGCAGGGGCCACAGAAGTGGAAATTCAACAACTAATTCAGGATAATTCTCGCCCGGGTGATGTGATTATCTACACGGATGGTTCGGTGTTGAGAGGTAGGAGAAGTGCCTGGAGATTCTTAGAAAAAGCTAATGGTCGACGTTTGGTGCAGGAGAGCCTAGCGTATGATGACACAACATCTAGCTTAAGAAGTGAGGTGGAGGCGGTCAATGCAGCTTTCCGCTGGATAGAGAACACGATAATACACACATTGTGATTGTAACTGACTCAGAAAGCATGCTGAAAAGGGTGAGGACAGGCAGGTTTCTGCAGAGTGGCTTGCTTCGCTTCGGAGGTCACGGATAGCAAGCGTCACCTGGATCTTTTCTCCGGGGCATGCCGGTGTGCTGGGGAATGAACAGGCGGACAGATTGGCTGGCTCGGCAAAACTTGGTGGAGTATTGTTGCATGACGAGACAGACGTGGTTGCGGCCTTGTGGAAGCACGTGTACCGACCTATCTATCTACCTACATACCGACCTAACTACCTACATACCGACCTAACTACCTACCTACCTATCCATCCATCCATCAAAGAAGTTCGAGTCAAGAATCTACATAAATCCCAGTGGGTCACTAGCGAAGTTCTCGAAATCATGAGAGAACGGGATACAGCACACACAAATAAAGATTTTATCAATTACCGCAGACTAAGAAATAAAGTTAAATATGAAATTCGTAGGATAAAGAAAATTTGAATGTAGATAAATCAAATAACACAAATATATGGAAGGCTATTAACTCGCTAACCAACAAGAAACACTCTTCATAGTAAGCAATACCAAACACTATAACATGCGAGGATTTCAGTTACTTCTTTCAATCAGAAATAGAGAATCTAAAGTCCTCAATACCAGACTCAGTATGTAATTTAAGTTCACTGTCATCATTCTGTGAAGGGATGTGCTCTAGAAATATTCCCCCCTGAGATTCCCCTGATGTCTGTTGCAGAAGTATATAAATATCTCTCAAGTCTCAAAGCAACAAATTCAGAAGGCCTAGATGGTGTCAGTAATAGAATTCTTCGGTGTGCTGCACCGATTATTAGTGAGTCCTTAACGTTCATATATAACCAGTGCCTGTCCAAAAACTACTTTCCGTCTGCCTTTAAAGTTGCTAAAGTTTATCCTCTACTTAAAAATGGCTCAACTGATAATAGCGTCTAGGGTAATTATAGACCTATTTCCTTACTATCGTCGCTATCAAAGCCATTAGAAAAACACATACATAAAATAACACTACATCATTTAATTAACAACGATCTAATAATTGACAGTCAATCTGGGTTTCGACCTAAATATTCTTGCCATAGTGCCCTTACAAAAATGCCCGATAACTGGCATCTTTGTATCAACAATGGCAACATTTGTGGAGCAGTATTTGTAGAATTTTTAAAAAGACATTGATATGGTAGATCATGATATTTTAATTAGAAAATTAAGACAAATGAAGACTAGTACCAATATGGTGAACCTAATTACGTCATTTTTTATCTGACAGACAATAAGTAGTGTCCTTCAATAACTGTCTATCAAGACCCACACAACTTAATATTGGCGTGCCTCAGGGCTCAATACTAGGTCCGCTGCTTTTTGCAGTGTATATTAACGATCTTCCTTTATACCTCAATACTTCGTGTGACCTATTTGCGGACGACTGCACTATTTACACTAGTCAAGAGAGCCTTAGTGACTTAGAGAGCTCTTTACAAAACGAACTTCACAACCTTAGTAGACGGAGCAATGAAAACCGCATGTTAATTAACATCGACAAAACCAAATCCATGCTAATAACGACCAGACAAAAACTACAGACCCTAGCCATAACTGGGACACCGCTCGAGCTCCACGTGGACTCGTTACCTATAATTAATGTAAATGAACATGAAACATTAGGTCTTTTAATTGACAGACATTTAAACTGGAGCTCTCATGTTCACGTCCTTACCAAGAGAATAGCACAAAATGTTTGCCAACTTGCTAAAATTCAGCACTTTTTGGATGAAAGCACACAAAAAATATTCTATGTATCCTACATCCAATCACCTCTCGATTATTGTTCTACAGTCTGGGATGGTTGCTATAAATATAATATGAAACGACTGTGTTCGCTTCAAAACCGCGCTATACGTCTAGTTTCTAGCATAAAGCACGCCGAAAGTACTAAATTATACAGCTATCTAAAACTTCTACCACTTAGAAAGCGCCGCTTCCTTTTTAACAAAGCCAAATTAGTGAATAAAATCATATCTGAAAATACCCCAGAGTATCGTCTACAATTAATTCAATCTAATGCAATGAACAGTAAGCGCTTAAATTTATTAAAGGTTCCTAAGCCTAGATTGGACTTCTACAAAACTTGTTTCGCGTATTCTGGCGCTCACTTGTGGAATAGCCTTCCACCAGATCTGAAAACTCCAATGAGTCCCTACACATTCAACCGAAAACTCTTTCAATACTTACTTCATACCGACTATATGCCTCCATAAGTCACTTACTTGTATCATTATTTTACTATCATTCTTAACTGTGTGTGTGTGAGAGAGAGAATGGGTGAGCGAGTGAGTGAGAAAGAGTGTGAGTGGGAGAATTAGTATGAGACAGAGAGAGTGAGAGAGTATGTATGCGCGTGTGCCTGAGTGAGTGTAAAAGTGGGTGAGTTTGTGTGGACGTATGTGTGAGAGATTGAGTGAGAGAATGAGTAAATCTGAGAGAGTGGGTGTGTTCTGTGTCTGCCTGTCTGTGTGATAGAGTGAAAAAGTGAGTGAGTGAGTGTGAGTTAGAGAGTCAGCAAGTGAGTGATTGAGTAAGGGAGCGTGAGTGAGTGAGAGAGAATTTGTGGGCATGGGTGCATGTGCATGAGTGAGTGAGTGTGAGAGCGAGTGAGTGTGTAAGAGAGAGACAGTGGGTGAGTTAGACAGTGCATGAGAAAGTGAATGTGTGAGTGAGTGTGTGTGTCTGTTTGTTTGTCTGTGTGTGTGAATAAGAGAGTGATTTAGGGTGATTTAGAGAGTGAACGAGGGCATGTGAGAGAGAGAGAGAGAGAGAGAGAGAGAGAGAGAGAGAGAGAGAAAGAGAGTGAGTGTAAGTGGGAGAGTGGGTGAGAGATTGAGTGAGAGTGAATATGTGAGTATGTTGTGTGTGTGTAAGTGAGGGTGTGTGTGAGAGTGAGTGCGTATAAGCATAAGAGAGAGGGAGAGAATGAGACAATGAGAGAGTTAGTGTACCAGTGTGCGTGAAAGTAAAAAATAGAGAGAGAGAGAGAGAGAGAGAGAGAGAGAGAGAGAGAGAGAGAGAGAGAGAGAGAGAGAGAGAGAGAGAGAGAGAGAGATGAGCGAAAACATATCATTATGCCATATTTTTTTCTGTATCCTCATCTTTCATATTTCCATTTTTACTGCCAATTTAATTTAACATGCATTGCTTATTTCAGCATGTTTATGTCAATTCCAGGAATTGTCTTACTGGATTGGACCACTAATTTATTTTTACGTTACACAATGTATACCATATTTTCATCACTATTTTCCACATTTTCCATGTTTTCCCAAATTTTGAATGTTCTTGTGAGGATGCTCACGATAGTCGACAGTGTTTACGTGTGAAAAGTGTGTGAGTTTATTCATATTAGTTTTAGTGATATGTGAGGTAGAGTGTATGTGTGTGGATGGATGGGTGTGTCTATGTGTGTGTGTGTGTTTATGTGTGTGGATGTATGTGTGTATGGGTGTATATGTGTGTGTACATGTGTGTATGTGTGTGTTTGTGTGTGTATGTCTGTACGTGTTTAAGGTGTGCATTCATTGTGTTTATTTGTATGTGCGTGTATGTGTGTATGTGTGTGTGTGTGTGTGTGTGTGTGTGTGCTCGTGTATGTATGTGTATGTTTGTGTGTGTAAGTGTGCATGCATGCAGTGTATGCGAGGGAGTGTGTATTCGTGTATTATGCGAGTACGTGTGCATAAGTATGTTATGCTGGTGTGGATATGCGTGGGTTTATGTGTGTATTTGCGTGTGTATGTTGTTTGTGGGAGAGAGAGAGAGAGAGAGAGAGAGAGAGAGAGAGAGAGAGAGAGAGAAGAGAGGGAGAGAGAGAGTTAGGTGCACGCATGTTATCTAACATGCTATTTCATAATTTTTGTGTGTTCTCATTTTTATATTATCATATTGAATGCCACTTTATTTTAACATGCATAGAATGAACACATGCAAATTACTGTAGAGTGAGTGAGAGAGATAGTGAGTGTGAGTGAGAGAGAGTGAATGAGTGTGAGAGTGTATGTCTAAGAGAGAGAGAGAGAGAGAGAGAGAGAGAGAGAGAGAGAGAGAGAGAGAGAGAGAGAGAGAGAGAAAGTTGAGCACACGCATGTCGTGTAACATACTATTCCATATTTTTTATGTATCCTCATCTTTCATATTACGAGGTATCATTTCGTATGCCACTTGATTTTATCATGTATAATATAATCGCATGCACACTACTGTAGAGAGTTAGTGAGTGAGAGAGTTAGTGAGTGTGAGTGAGTAAGGGAGTTTGAGTGTGTGTGTGTGTGTGTGTATGTGTGTAAGAAGAGAGAGAGAGAGAGAGAGAGAGAGAGAGAAGAGAGAGAGAGAGAGAGAGAGAGAGAGAGAGAGAGAGAGAGAGAGAGAGAGAGAGAGAGAGTTGAATTGCATCAATAATTTTTACGTTACAAAATATAAAAGTGTGAGTGTGAGTTAGAGAGTCAGCAAGTGAGTGATTGAGTAAGGGAGCGTGAGTGAGTGAGAGAGAATTTGTGGGCATGGGTGTATGTGCATGAGTGAGTGAGTGTGAGAGCGACACTCGATTCCTCTGATGATGTGAAGGATTTGTTCTATGAGGAGATAGACTCTGTGATCAAGGCAGTTCCAAAATCCGACTACATTTATATGCTCGGTGATTTCAATGCTCGTGTGGGCAAGGACTCAAGTTCATGGCCAGTGTGCTTTGGAAAATACAACATCGGTCGCATGAATGAAAATGGGCAAAGGCTGCTGGAGCATTGCACCAGTAATGACCTATGTATTACAAACTCTTTTTATAAAAAAAAAGAGATGCATAAGATCACATGGAAACATCCAAGATCCGGCCATTGGCACCAGCTGGACTTCATCATCACACGGAGACAACATCTGAACCATATATCATTGACTCGTAGTTACCACAGTGCTGACTGTGATACGGATCATTCTTTGGTTGTTGCAAGGGTTAGACTGAGACCAAAGAGAATCTACACAGCTAAACACAAATCTAGCCCCAGGATTAATATTATTAACACTCATGATCCTGAAAAGTGCTTTCAGTTTCAACAGCAACTTGAAGACGCTTTCACTGATACACCAGAAAATTGTACAGTAAATGAAAAGTGGGGTCAAATTAAGGAAACTCTTTGTAAAACTGCCGTAAGGGTTTACGGCACTGTGGATCATAAGAGGCAGGACTGGTTTGCGGCCAACAGCGAGACTCTGCAGCCCTTGATTGATAAGAAGAAGAAAGCTCTCTTAAGAAACAAGGAAAGACCAACGCGTAACACTCTGAGTGAGCTAAGGCAAGCTAGGAAGGATGTGCAAAAGGCTGCCAGGCAGTGTGCAAATGATTATTGGATCAAGTTATGTGAGTCCATTCAAATCGCAAGTGATAAGGGAGACATAAGAAGCATGTATGAAGGAATAAAGAAAGCCTGTGGTCCAGTGATCAAAAGAAGTGCACCATTGAAAACCTTGACTGGAGAAGTCATCACTGATAAGAAACAGCAGATGGACAGATGGGTCGAGCACTATTTGGAGCTTTACTCAAGTGAGACCAAACTAGCGGATAATGCCCTCAACGCCATAGAGGCTCTACCAACTCTTGACCACCTGGACACACTTCCCACCATAACAGAAGTTAAGTGTGCTATAAATGAACTTGCATCTGGCAAGGCTCCAGGTAAGGATGGGATTCCAATAGAGGTTATCAGGAGTGGGCAAGACACACTCACTATACAGATCCACCAGCTAATAGAGCTATGCTGGCGTGAAGGACAAGTCCCACAGGATTTCAAAGATTCAAGCATCATAACACTGTACAAGAACAAGGGCGATCGGAGCGACTGCAACAACTATAGGGGTATCTCACTTCTGTGTATTGTTGGAAAAGTATTTGCCAGAATTGTTCTGCGCAGACTTCAAGTCCTAGGAGATCAAGTCTACCCCGAATCACAGTGTGGCTTTCGACAGAACCGGTCTACCACTGATATGATATTCTCATTGCGACAAATGCAAGAAAAATGCCGTGAACAGAATCAACCACTGTTTATTGCCTTCATCGACCTCACAAAGGCATTTGATTTGGTCAGTCGTGAGGGTTTGTTCAAGGCACTAAAGAAGATTGGCTGCCCACCAACTCTTCTGTCCATTGTGGAATCGTTCCACACAGGCATGAAGGGTATAATCAAGTTTGATGGTGCAACTTCTGAAGAATTTGAAATCAAGAGTGGAGTTAAGCAAGGTTGTGTACTAGCTCCCACCCTCTTTGGAATATACTTTTCACTTCTACTGAAATATGCATTTCGTGATCAGGATGGTGGTATATACATTCACTCACGCTCAGATGGCGGCCTCTACAATGCTCAGAGATTGAAGGCCAAGACCAAAATTAGGAGGGTACTGATCAGAGAGTTGCTTTTTGCAGATGATGCTGCAGTTACGACCCACTCTGAGGAAGAATTGCAATGTCTACTATCTGCATTCTCCAATGCTTGTTCTGAATTTGGTTTAACAATTAGCAAAAAGAAGACACAGATTATGTCACAAGGTGAACATGGGGTACCATCAATCTTTATTGACGACGCCGAACTAGAGATAGTAGACCATTTTACATATCTAGGATCAGTGGTAAATAGCAAATTATCCCTAGATCAGGAAATCAACATCCGGATTGGTAAGGCAGCAACAACAATGAACAGGTTAAGAAAAAGAGTCTGGGAGAACAGGAAGCTTACTGCCAAAACAAAAGTCCTTGTCTATCAAGCCTGTGTCCTTAGTACTCTTCTCTATGGCAGTGAAACCTGGACAACTTACTCACACCAAGAGAACAATTTAAACAGCTTTCATATGCGGTGTCTGCGAAGAATTCTTGGTATTAAGTGGCAAGACAAAATCACAAATACTGAAGTATTGGAAAGATCAGGTTGTGTGACAGTTTATTCCATGCTCAGTCTTCGTAGACTTAGATGGATAGGACATCTTAGGAGGATGGATGATGGTAGAATACCAAAGGATATCTTTTTTGGTGAATTACAGATGGGTAAGAGATCTCAGGGTCGGCCTCTACTACGATACAAAGATGTGTGTAAGCGGGACATGATTGATACAGGCATTGATAATGCACATTGGGAGCAAGTCGCCGCTGAACGTGTTGAATGGAGGGCAAATATCAGAAATGGAATAAAGTCAAAGGAGAAAATTATTGCAGAAAAGTCACACACCAAGCGTTTGAGACGTAAGATGGTGCATGATGGTGGAAATGACCACGTGTTCACATGCACCCACTGTGAACGAACATTTACAGCGCAAATTGGCCTTATCAGTCACACTCGCTACCGCCATAGTTAAAAGTTATTATGCCTTTTTAAAGCACAAACTATCGTCTGTCAAGACGACAAGGTGCCAATGACATGACAAAATATATATGTACAATTCTTCTCCATTGTCTTTACAATTTTGCGAGAATGCTAACGACAATAAGTTATCAGTTATCAGTTATCAGTTGGGATATCTTCATTGCACTCCGGACATGTCCATAGGTGCTCAGATCCTCCCCCCAGCATATGTATCAGCGTCCGGTGGCTAATAGTGCCAGTTCTGTGTTGGTTGACGAGGCGCTTTGTTTTCCCGATGTACCTCTCGCGTCTGGCCGTGCCGATTCTTACTCCCAAGTCTTACGCCATATCTTTGAGGTCGTTAATAACATCGGCACGATCCATGGGCTGGCCATCTACAGGGGGTGCAGAGCCAGCCAGTTTATCAGCTCGTTCATTTCCCTCGACTCCCGCATGTCCCGGGACGAAGATGAAGGTGACTTTACGGACAACAGACTTTCGCAGCGACTCAGTCCACTGTCTACGTACAGATCCACCTTCCGTCTTCTGAATCATGCTCATTGAATCGCTTAGTACACACACGTTGGTATAATGCTGTGATTGCAGCCATATGAAAACCCGTGTAACTGCCATCACCTCTATCGTCATGCTGCTCGTGGTCATAGATTGGGTTCCACTGGATTCTTGAACGGTTCGGCACGCTGAACGGGCAGTAAATGCTCACGCACTTCTCTGCTGCTTTACAACAGATCCATCTGTATAGATGAATCACCCAAAATAAACGAGAAGTAGATTGTGAGCTTTACTAAAACACGACTACAAGAGACAAATTGGACGTTGCGGCCAAAGCCTTCGTCAGCACAGGACAAACAAATACAAACCAACACAAAACTACATGAAACACACTATGACAATATATAACTATTAAACTAATTAAAATTAAATGTACTCATCTGAATTCTGTGTCCTGGCTTGGAAAGTCTGACACGCGTAGGGCGCCAGTGGATCAATAGACCGGATGTATGGTACACGGGTCAAAGGTCAAGCGGGAGGGGGAGTGGGGTGGAGACGCGCCCATGTGTGCGGAAAAGTGAAATTTAAGACCGGCAAAGATGTTACGGTCGCAGTAGACAATTAGCAATCCTCGTTAAGCGTTCGAAACACTGCGGTGGAAACTTATATAGTGTTAGTACACACAGAAGGGCATGAGTGGCGGTCGTTCAGAAAAGGATGGCAAAACAACGAACGTAAACCCGCCTAGAGAGTTGACTGTGATGTCATACAAAAGATCTACACGTACCCAGATGGTGGACTGTAAGCTAGGGGTGGGAGGGGTGGGGTGGGGAGTTAAATGAAGCTGTGTTGGACATTAAGGCCGTGAGGGGAGAGTGTGCCCAACTGGAAGATGAGACGGTGTTCCAATGTCTTCCGATCCCGTTCGTGGGAGGCGCATGATTTGATGGCCGTGACCTGTATGTCGGCTACGCCATGGTGGTCAGGACTGTTGAAATGTATGGATACTGGTTTCTGGGCGCCGCTGGTGATATCAGAAAGATGTTGTCGAAATCTGTCCCCAAGACGTAATCCTGTCTCACCGACATATCTCATGTCGCAACGTGTGCAGGTAATCGCATAGATGACGTTGCGATAGATGCATGAGAAACCCTCACGGATGTGGAAAGTCGTCTTAGGGAATGTCAGACTCTGGGTTTGAAGTACGTATGGACAGGTCTTGCAAACCGATCGAAGACACGCCACTGTGCCAGGAAGAGACTGGTGAGGTTGGGGTAGCCTGCTATGGACCAGCACATCTCTGAGGTTACGATCCCGCTTATATGCCACCAGAGGAGCCTCTGAGAAGACCTCACGAGTGGTCGGGTCCGCCCGGAGAATGGATAGATGTTTAAAAAGGATATTCTTGGCAGCAATATTGTGGGGATGATAAGTAAGTGAGAGGACAGGTCTATTGTTTCGTGGTTTCGGCCTGGAGGAGAGAGCCTCAGTGCGACTGATAGACTGGCAGCGGTGAAGAGCTGTAGATAGAACATTCTCAGGATAGCCACGAAGGCGAAAGAAATCGAGCATCTCGTGGGCTTTTTGATGGAAGTCGTTGTTATCCTGACAAAGTCGTCGGAGACGTAACAGTTGGGAGAAAGGAATAGAACGTTTGCACGAGGGAGGGTGGGAGGAGGTATAGAGAAGGAATGAGTGCGAGTCAGTTGGTTTATAGTAAACCGTCGTGCATAGACCAGCGGAACCTAAAGAGACTGTGAGGTCTAAGAAGTTGACGGCCGACGAAGAAATGGTGGAGGTGAGTTTGATGCTGGGATGGAAGTCTGAAAAAAAAGGCAATGAAGTTCTGTAGGTCAGGCAAGGGCATGTCCGAGACACCAAAGCAGTCGTCAATGTACCTCCTGTAGAGCTCCGGGAGCCTACCGGTGTACTGACTCCATACCTGGTGCTCCAGATAGCCCATGAAGAGGCAGGCATAACTGGGACCCATCTTAGTACCCATGGCCACACCGCTAATCTGGTCGAAGTAGTCCCCATTTAACTCAAACGAGTTGAGGTTAAGGACTAACTCCGCAAGGCGCAGTAATGGTCCAGTGGCTATTGAGGGATTAAGCCTTTTCTCCAAGAAAAATTCTAAGGCTTTAAGGCCGTCAGAGTGAGGAATGGATGTGTAGAGTGAAGTCACATCTAAAGTGAAGATGTGATACTGGGAAGGGTTAGTGAAACTGATGGAATCGAAGATGGAGATAGCGTGGTTGGTGTCTTTGATATACGAAGGGAGGCTGGCAACCAACGGCTGAAACATGCTGTTTAGAAAGTCTGAAATCCGTTCTGTAGGGCAAGAACAGGCCGAGACGATAGGTCTGCCTGGGTTACCTGGTTTGTGTGTCTTAGGCAGCATATTGAAGGCGGGTTTGCCCAAGCAGCTATCGTGGATGATCAGCGAGGTGGCGGAGCTGGGCAAAAGACCTTGCTGGATAATGGCGTTAGTCACGCTTTTGACCTGGGTGTTGTTGCTGACTGTCCCATCTTGTATCCTTGGTCTGTAGAAGGTGGCATCCCCAAGTTGCTTGTTGCCTTCCTGTATATATAAGTCTTTCCTCCAAACCACTAGCGCCCCTCCCTTATCGGCAGGTTTGATAACTATGTCATCACGGCGTTTCAACTGTGTAAGTGCCCGTTGTTCATCCGCGGTGAGGTTGGAATATCGTAGTGGCTTAAATTTGAGTTTTTGGATGTCGTAAAGTGTTTTGTCGATGTATAAATCAAGGGCCTTAGATGCCCCTGGATTGGGAACCCAAGTGGACCTGCGTTTGGAGAGGTGAGAGAAATGGTCGGTAGGATCCGAAGAGTTACCGCTATGAGGTTGATTCCTGAAGTGGTATTGTAGCCTGAGAGTGCGATGGAACCGATGGACGTCCTGCAGTAATGCGTATCTATCACCACAGGGACGTAGCGGTATGAACCTGAGCCCTTTGCTGAGGACCGATTTCTCAGATGCCGATAGTGGAAGGTCGGGAGGTATGCACACAACTAGGTTATCGGAGCCAGTGGTAAGTTGAGGTGGGAGAGGGGGCGAGGAGGGAGTGGAGGTAGGGGCACGGAGTTTGGCTAGCTTGGCGTTTTTGGCCGCGGAAAGACACTTGTATAGATGGTAGTTAGTGCTATTGATGATACACCGTATAACACAATACAAGAAATAATTACCCGAGGTAAGTTGTCTAAGACGCTGATCTAGGATAGTTATACTCGAGCTGAAGTCAGACAGTTGTCGCGCGTGGTTGTCGGCAATGCATCGCATGCGAAGAGTAGCACATTTAAACTCAACTTTAGATGGACGTCTGCTACAACTGTCATAGAGAGTGCCCGCCGATGGGTGAAATCTAGAGATGAAGCCACGTGGGATTCCACATAGTTATCAAACCTGCCGATAAGGGAGGGGCGCTAGTGGTTTGGAGGAAAGACTTATATATACACGAAGGCAACAAGCAACTTGGGGATGCCACCTTCTACAGACCAAGGATACAAGATGGGACAGTCAGCAACAACACCCAGGTCAAAAGCGTGACTAACGCCATCATCCAGCAAGGTCTTTTGCCCAGCTCCGCCACCTCGCTGATCATCCACGATAGCTGCTTGGGCAAACCCGCCTTCAATATGCTGCCTAAGACACACAAACCAGGTAACCCAGGCAGACCTATCGTCTCGGCCTGTTCTTGCCCTACAGAACGGATTTCAGAGTTTCTAGACAGCATGTTTCAGCCGTTGGTTGCCAGCCTCCCTTCGTATATCAAAGACACCAACCACGCTATCTCCATCTTCGATTCCATCAGTTTCACTAACCCTTCTCAGTATCACATCTTCACTTTAGATGTGACTTCACTCTACACATCCATTCCTCACTCTGACGGCCTTAAAGCCTTAGAATTTTTCTTGGAGAAAAGGCTTAATCCCTCAATAGCCACTGGACCATTACTGCGCCTTGCGGAGTTAGTCCTTAACCTCAACTCGTTTGAGTTAAATGGGGACTACTTCGACCAGATTAGCGGTGTGGCCATGGGTACTAAGATGGGTCCCAGTTATGCCTGCCTCTTCATGGGCTATCTGGAGCACCAGGTATGGAGTCAGTACACCGGTAGGCTCCCGGAGCTCTACAGGAGGTACATTGACGACTGCTTTGGTGTCTCGGACATGCCCTTGCCTGACCTACAGAACTTCATTGCCTTTTTTTCAGACTTCCATCCCAGCATCAAACTCACCTCCACCATTTCTTCGTCGGCCGTCAACTTCTTAGACCTCACAGTCTCTTTAGGTTCCGCTGGTCTATGCACGACGGTTTACTATAAACCAACTGACTCGCACTCATTCCTTCTCTATACCTCCTCCAACCCTCCCTCGTGCAAACGTTCTATTCCTTTCTCCCAACTGTTACGTCTCCGACGACTTTGTCAGGATAACAACGACTTCCATCAAAAAGCCCACGAGATGCTCGATTTCTTTCGCCTTCGTGGCTATCCTGAGAATGTTCTATCTACAGCTCTTCACCGCTGCCAGTCTATCAGTCGCACTGAGGCTCTCTCCTCCAGGCCGAAACCACGAAACAATAGACCTGTCCTCTCACTTACTTATCCCCACAATATTGCTGCCAAGAATATCCTTTTTAAACATCTATCCATTCTCCGGGCGGACCCGACCACTCGTGAGGTCTTCTCAGAGGCTCCTCTGGTGGCATATAAGCGGGATCGTAACCTCAGAGATGTGCTGGTCCATAGCAGGCTACCCCAACCTCACCAGTCTCTTCCTGGCACGGTGGCGTGTCTTCGATCGGTTTGCAAGACCTGTCCATACGTACTTCAAACCCAGAGTCTGACATTCCCTAAGACGACCTTCCACATCCTTGAGGGTTTCTCATGCATCAGTCGCAACGTCATCTATGCGATTACCTGCACACGTTGCGTCATGAGATATGTCGGTGAGACAGGATTACGTCTTGGGGACAGATTTCGACAACATCTTTCTGATATCACCAGCGGCGCCAAGAAACCAGTATCCATACATTTCAACAGTCCTGACCACCATGGCGTAGCCGACATACAGGTCACGGCCATCAAATCATGCGCCTCCCACGAACGGGATCGGAAGACATTGGAACACCGTCTCACCTTCCAGTTGGGCACACTCTCCCCTCACGGCCTTAATGTCCAACACAGCTTCATTTAACTCCCCACCCCACCCCTCCCACCCCTAGCTTACAGTCCACCATCTGGGTACGTGTAGATCCTTTGTATGACATCACAGTCAACTCTCTAGGCGGGTTTACGTTCGCTGTTTTGCCATCCTTTTCTGAACGACCGCCACTCATGCCCTTCTGTGTGTACTAACACTATATAGGTTTCCACCGCAGTGTTTCGAGCGCTTAACGAGGATTGCTAATTGTCTACTGCGACCGTAACATCTTTGCCGGTCTTAAATTTCACTTTTCCGCACACATGGGTGCGTCTCCACCCCACTCCCCCTCCCGCTTGACCTTTGACCCGTGTACCATACATCCGGTCTATTGATCCACTGGCGCCCTACGCGTGTCAGACTTTCCAAGCCAGGACACAGAATTCAGATGAGTACATTTAATTTTAATTAGTTTAATAGTTATATATTGTCATAGTGTGTTTCATGTAGTTTTGTGTTGGTTTGTATTTGTTTGTCCTGTGCTGACGAAGGCTTTGGCCGCAACGTCTAATTTGTCTCTTGTAGTCGTGTTTTAGTAAAGCTCACAATCTACTTCTCGTTTATTTTGGGTGATTCATTCATTGCCTTTTTAAGCTTTACTGCAGTTCACCTCATTCTTATTTACCATCTGTATAGATGAGCACTTCAGGGCTATCTGCGTGTTCATAGATGAGCGCGTTAACCTCAGAGAGGACAGCGGCAGGGTTCTGCTCTCTGCACCGTCTGTCGAGTGTGATAATGCAGGAGAAAGTGCACTTAAAGGCTGGAGGCACCGGCACCCATTCCTTGCCGGGGTTGATACTGGTAAGACTGCAGACCTGTCTGACGACATCTTCCGCCCGACCCATCCATGATTTGCCCCTCTTTAGCCTGTCACCCTTTTCTGTGAATATAGCGTCATGCAGAGGGTGCTGCTCATCTGCACTTATTTTTAAGTAAGGACGAGCTCTCCAGATCTTGATCCTGTGTTCCAATGTCGGGAAGTCAAGGAGGTATCTCATTGCTACACAGCTGGTGTCTCTCGTGCAGCCCAAAATGATGCGATGGCTTCGTTTTGTACCTTTTCAAGTCTTCCCATCTGCGTAGGGCTGACAGTGTGGATGGCCAGGGCATACTCGATGCGTGAAAGCACCAGTCCCTTGGAACAGAAGTATTAGCAGTCTTTGCTCGATATTGGCAGTCGCCATGACTCTCATTGCTGACAAACTTTTCGAGCCTTCGTTATGACATAATCGACATGATCTCTAAAGGACAGGCTACGATCAAGCCTCACGCAAAGATATGTCATTGACTGGGTTCTATTCAAAATGCTCGCATCCATTCTTACTGCTGGCAGGTCTGTGTTCACTGTCAAAATCTCCCCACCAGATCTGCCGTATCTTCATCATCTACGCCTGGCAATTACGGCCAGGGACGCCTGTGAGTTGCATTAACTACGCAGTGACGAGAACGGTCAGTTGTGACACGCGTGGCGCACGGAGTCCACGTAATGAGGAAACATGACCAAAGAGGACTCACTGCAGGGAGACGGTGGACGGCCTCGAACTGTGGTACAGGACAGACATGGATGGAATGGTTGCTCGTATGGCTTGTGTGAGTGGACGCTATTAGAGAGAACGCCTGTTTGAGTATAGAAGACTGTGCGCCTGGGACGTAGTGTTGTAAGTTATGAATTGATGCATTGAATGTATATATGTATGATATAATTGCATCACCATTGTGGTTGCGCGATGCCTGTAATGTTTGCGGTGAGTCAGAAGTGCGAATAAAGAGGTTATAATTGTATTCGCCGTGTGTCACGTACAATCATTCTGTGACAGTGTTTGTTATCACATCTGTTGGTTACTACGAGCCTATGTGATTGTGAAATAAGATTCTGACAGGTGTGAGCGTGGGTGCATCGTCCGGCTTTGAACAAGTCAGAAAAAGCTGTGAACGTGAGTGCATCATTTATTTTTGTGAACCAATTGTAAAATAAGTGTGAACGTGGGTGTATCATCGGATTGTTGAACAAAAGGTTAACATAGAGAGAGTGTAAACAGAAAGATCGTGTCAGTGTGGTAACCAATAATATAGAGATGAATGAAATGGCGTGAAAAGTTTTGGTAAAGAAATAACACAGAAAGTGAAAGTTGAACGGACGACATAACGACTAACAAATATACTAGACAGCATACAAACCTTCAAAACTTAGCTGACAACGCATACACCACACAAACATCCATCCATCCATCATGTGCCATGCCGGTAAGCGTGGGCGGTCATGTTCTGCCATCTCACTCGATCAACAGAGTCGTGGATCAGTTCCGTGTTTCTGTCTCGACCATGCCACAAGGCCAAGCCATCCAGATACTTGTTTCTAGGTCTTCCCCTTGGTCTGTTCCCCTCGATCTTACCAGTTGTCACCAAGTTCTCCAAATCATTTCTTCTCATAACATGCCCAAAAAATTGTGACTGTCTACGTCTAATGTCTCTGATCAGTTTACGATCTTCATTTGTTTCTTGAAGGACTTGTTCATTGGTCTTTCTGGCTGTCCATGGTATTCTTTGCATTTTCCTCAGAAACCACATTTCTACAGCCATCAGATGTTTTTCAGCCTGGCTGCTCATTGTCCAAGCTTCACATCCATATAAAAGTACAGGTTCTATGTAGCATCTCAACACTCTTTTTCTCGTTTCAATTGACATCTTTTTATTGGTCAGTATGTTTTTCATCTTCCTAAAGGCTACTTTTGCCATGGCGATCCTCACACAAACATACACATCCTAATTTTTTCTCTTCCAAAAAGGAAACAGGTTTTTGTTTCATCCGAAAGTGTAATCGACTAAGATCATTTTTCTGGCAGTAAAGATCAAGCAGCCATTCTCTGGTGCATTGTTCCAACATACTCCAGAGCCCCAAATACACTTGAGTATTCTTTATATATATATATATATATATATATATATATATATATATATATATATATATATATATATATATATATATATATATATATATGCTTTTGTGTGAGTCTAGGCATTAGCTGTACATTTGATAATTATTGTACATATCCATTGTATTTACTAACACCAGATACTTATTTTTCTGTACAATCACTGTAACTAAATTAATTTATCATGTCTACATTGAATGATTTCATCGAATCCGGATTAAAATTGAAGTTAACTGGGGAAGAGTTAACAAAGTAGAGTGAGGCAAAATATGCAGAGTATGTCCAATTACAAGAGAAAGCCAAAGAACGGGAAGATAGAGCTGCCGAGAGGGAGGCTAAAACTAAACAGGCAGAATTAGAGGCTAAGAAGGCAGAAACAGATGCTGAGATAAGAAAAGCTGAGATCTTGGCCTAGAGTAAGAGAGAAGAGCTTGAAATGCAGCTAAAAATTAAACAGCTAGAGGCCGAAACATCAGCAGAAAAGGAATCTAAGAAGTTAGAAAGGCAAGAAAAAGAAAATCAGTATAAAAAGTACCAAGGGATCGTGAAAAATGTCACTACGGGTGACTGCATTGCAGCCTTCACCCAAAATTTTGAAACGATAATGGAGCATTATCAGATCCCAGAGACAGAATGGAATATCATTTACATGAGAAGTCTTTCAAGGGAACCTCTCAAAGTCATAGAGACCATTCCCAAAGATCTCAGGAAAAACTATCAATATATAAAGGCCAAAATTATGGCACACTTCCTGCTAGATGAAGCAGGCTACAGAGAACATTTGAGTAAACTAGCTCCAAAACCTACACAAACGTTCTCTGACTACGTTTCAGTAGTGCAGGATGTATTCAGTAAATGGTTGTCATCAGCTAAGGTTAATAACAACTTTGACAAGTAAAAAGATTTGATTCTCAGAGATAAGATCATCGCATCTCTACCTCCACCATTTTCTAAATTTCTGCTAGAATGTGAGTGTGAGAGCTTATTTCACGGCCAACAAGAATTGTTTCACTAGTGTATGAATTGACACAGAGTTCGTAGCAGCCGCTACCTATGATAGAACAAAGTCACGTACCTACAATAAACAGAAACCCTTCAAGCAATCTGTAAATAAGAACTATCAACGCAGATATTGCAATCTTCAACATAATGAAACTGAGATGTGTGACAAACACCCTGGGTACCTCACATACTTGCAAAACTATATAGATAAGCAAGAGAAAGAGAGAAAGAGCTACAAACGATTAACCAAATGTTTCCTTTGTAAGGCGTACGGCCACTGGCGCAATGCTTGTAAAGTTAAACAAATGACCAGAAAGGCTAATGCAGCCATGTTCGATAGCTCTTCCTCAGATGAGGAACAAGTAGAGAATCATCCAGTAAATGCAGCAGAGGCCATTGATGTTTTCCATCTGGAAAAATGCACCACCTGCAATCGTTTTCATGAAGATGGCTTATTAACATGCGGCCACTCAATACCTATTGCCAATGAAGAAGCTAATTTGGTAATAGATTCCAAAGGTAAACTTAACATCCATCAAGGTTATGTAAATGGCAAAGCAGCCACAGTTTTACGCGATAGCGGGTGTACTCTTATTGATTTAAAGAGAGACTTTATCTTACCTGCAGACTATACAGGCAAACATGTTACATGCAGAACTTTCTCAGGTAACATCGAGAAATACCCGCTTGCATGGGCATATATTGACACCCCATTCCTCACAGGCATGGTTAAATGCGCAGCATTATCTAACCCATGTTGTGACATAATTGTGGGTAACCTTCCTGAAGTAAATGATATGCCACATGATTGCGTAACATCTTCTCATGAATGTATTGTTGCAAATGCAGTAACATCTTCTCATGAATGTATGGTTGCAAATGTATTAACATCATCTCATAAATGTATTGGTCCAAATGTAGTAACACCTTGTCATAATTCTAATGTTTCAAATGCAGTAACTAGATCTGCTGCAAAAATGCAAGATCAAATTAACCAAACTGAGGCTTTAGAAATGTTAAGTCCGGTCATACTTACTCTCAATACCATGAGAGAAAATTTCATAAAAGCCCAAAAAGGCTGATGTATCTTTGCAAAAATATTTTAATTTGGTAGGCCAAAAGCCAAGAATAACAAAGAAGGAAATAAGAAGTGTCCTAGGGTTACTCAATTATTATAGACAATTTATTCCAAATTTTGCAACTTTGTCAGTGTTTTACCAACTTACTAACCAAAGATAATCCGAACAAAATTGTAAACAGCGAATGCCTGAGACCAGCATTCACAAAAGTTTTGTCATATTTTTCTAGTAATCCTATACTCATATTGCCAAATTTGGACACTATTTGCAGATTGAAAACCGACGCGAGCTCCATAGCCATCGGGGCTGTGTTATTTTTAAAGCCATGAGGGTATCCTTCACCCAGTGTATTACGTAAGTCGAAAGCTCAAACCAAGAGAAAGAAATTGGTCGACTCCTGAGGTAGAAGCCCTCGCTTTGGTTTATGCAGTTAGGAAATTATCTAGATTTCTGTTAGGAAAGCACTTTATAGTGGAGACAGACAACAATTCATTGACAATAATCACTACTGGTACTCCTACGAACCACAGGATAGCAAGGTGGTCTGTATTACTGCAAGACTTCAGTTTTGAAGTAAGGCATATCAGCGGTACTCAAAATACTATTTCCGACCTTCTTTCCAGATGTCCGTACGACACATCCGACAGCCTACTTTTGCCTGAGCGCACACAGTAAAGCAGTGATTAGCTGCAAGTCTTTATAGCGCTCAGTAACACAGCGAAGTAAGATGTAATATATCGCAGAAACGCTGTGAAATATACTTGCGATAGGGACAATTCCTCCATGTATATATAGTATAATTCAATAAGGTATATGTGATGAATATTTGTGCGTTATAAGAACGAAAGATAAGAATATTTTAAACATTGATGAAAATTTAGAGAACAATGCTACGAGGGATTACCAGGCCTACCTGAATTCAACTGTTTGATTATCCGTAGTACCTGCACTTATGAACACTATTGATATAAGCTTAGCAGAGTGTTCAGACGTTTTAAACTGTGCGAAAGGGACAACGACATCTGAATTCAACAGAACGCTTTAATCCATGCTTCGAAAGAACATTTTATCCAACAGCTGTACTTGTGAACTGTTTAATCCATTCGTCTACACAACACCGTGACGAAATAATATTGTGTTAGTTACATCGTAACACACCAGATGTGTACTTCCGGTGTTTTTGGAATTAATTAGTTAAAATTAAAAAAACTAGCAGACGATATAATAATTCTCATAAAGAATTGACGTTTTACATAAACTTTGTGATATTAAATTTGCATATACAAATTGTATGAAAGGATTTTTGATATTTGTAATCTGAGAATCATAGATTGATAAACTTGATCTCAATAGTACCATAGGGTTCACTATTGACAATAAGCATCAAACTGTGACGCTTAGAACTAGAGTTACCAATGTAATTTATTTTCTTTGAAAGATTGCGAAAATTATCGCCCATAAAATTTTGTGTTGTTTCAACAGTACATCAAAGGAAAACAATTTGAATTATTGGTAATGTGTAATAGTTATAGGACACCTTCCTCAGGTTGCCAATATGGCGACACATCAAGATGACATCAACTATGCATGGAATATAATTACTGAAGTTGTGGACCTACATTAGACCTTCTGACCATATGGGGTTGGGGTCGAATGGTGGAGTCATCTTATGAGGGAGAGGAATCGCGGCCTGACATGTCTCTTTTTGTGATTTTTTTTCATTTGTCGTGAGGTAGGTGCGTGGCTTGAGAGTATAGCATAAATCGCTGATAGCTACCGGACTGGCTGTGTCCAGTTACAACCTACGTGAAAAATCCAACTAGTGGATTGTACTTGAAAAGTGTGGCTTGATAGCATCATTGACGATCGTGTGTATATAGCATACAGTTACCCATAAGATTTCAATAAAAACCAAACTATCACGTCAGATGACAAACAATGGGTCGATTCTGACTGGTTTAATAAATAAACCTGAATGTACATAACCAACAATGAAAGAATACTCCTTTCATTAGAGAGGGTGGCGGGAGAGTGTCAGAATCTCCGTACCAGATCTGCCGCGTCTTCATCATCGACGCCTGGCAATTACGGCCAGGGACGCCTGTGAGCGGCATTAACTACGCAGTGAGGAGAACGGTCAGTTGTAACACGCGTGGCGCACGGAGTCCACGTAGTGAGAAAACACGACCAACGAGGACTCACTGCAGGGAGACGGCAGACGGCCTCGGACTGTGGTACAGGACAGACATGGATGGAATTGGTGTTCGTATAGCTTGTGTGAGTGGACGCTATTAGAGAGAACGCCTGTTTGAGTATAGAAGACTGTGCGACTGGGACGTAGTGTTGTAAGTTATGAATTGATGCATTGAATGTATATATGTATGATATAATTGCATCACCATTGTGGTTGCGAGATGCCCGTAATGTTTGCGGTGAGTCAGAAGTGCGAATAAAGTGGTTATAATTGTATTCGCCGTGTTTCACGTACAATCATTCTGTGACAGTGTTTGTTATCACATTTGTTGGTTACTACGAGCCTATGTGATTGTGAAATAAGATCCTGACATTCACAATATGGTTGTTTAGGGAGAACCATATAACCGATGCCTTTGCAGGGTTGACAAGAGCACCGGCATCAGAAAACCATGGGAAAATTCGATCTAGTTCGCCCTGCATATCATTGGCAACCGCCTGTCTATCTCGACCCTGTCGATACACGAGGATGTCGTCAGCAAATGACAGAGTCCTACCCCTTCCGTCCAACTGTTGTTCAGTGATTGGCACCGTATACACGTTGAATGGTACTGGTGACAGTGGTGAACCCTGCGGCAATCCTGGACATATCGGTATCGGCTCAGAAGACCAATTCCCGCATCTTAGCACCACCTTCCTTTGGAGCAGAACTTCAGCTATCCATCGTATAAGGTGAGGGTGCACTTTCAGTCTGATGGTTTGCATCAAGTGCTCGAAAGATACTCTCTTATATGCGTCTTCTAAGTCTATGGCGGCGGCACATGTCTCTTCTCTGACCTGAAATCCTTCGTTGACATCTTGAGCAAAGACCGCTGCATTCAGCCATGACTCTTTGTTGCGTCTGTATCCTCCAAGTGGTGGCGGGAAACAGCCGAGTTGTTCCAAGTCACAAGCAAGTCTGTGTGCTACAATTTTCTCCAGTAGCTTGCCAGCGATGTTCTGCATCGTAATGATTCTGTAGCCGCTTATCTTGGAATGGTCTTTGTTCGGATTTGGCAGCGGCAGCAAGTAGCTGTGTAGCCATTCCTCTGGGATCTGACCCCTCTGGATACTGGTGTTGGATTCTCTGGCCAGTTCTTCCATGTCATCTTCTCACATCACCAATAGGTCCCCATATCGGATGCCGTCTGGGCCTGGGGCGGTGTTAGGTGATTTCTTGAGCATCGCACGCATTATCTCAGCTGTGATTATCCATTCTTCATCTGTCCCTACCCCTTCGCACAACTGAGAGAGTGTCGTTGTGGTCCTCTGTCTGGCGGGCTCGTCTTTCTGGTCAGTCTGCTCTATGTAGCGTGCAAGAAGGGCCTTACCTTTATCCGCATCCGACTTTTTCCATGTGAGGTCTGTGCCTTGAAAGTCTGGAATACCCCTACGTTGTGCAGCCCTGTTCATGCTCTTATGGAGGCGCGAGAATGTCGTAAGAGATCGCTCGGAGCACACCTTCCTGCAGAACGCGTCCCATTTCTCGGCCTTGGCCTGTTTGGCGCAGGATTTGAATAAAGTCATCGTCCTATCGACCTCAGTCTTCAGGTTCGCCAATTCAACCTGTGGCATGTTAGCCTTTCTGGCCTTTTGCCAGTCTTTGACAGCCTGCTTCTTTCCCAGTCATGCCTTCTCGACCTCTCCGTTCCACCATGGTGGCTGCAACCATCTTTCTTGTCTCCTGCGGGAGGAAGTTTGTTTTCTTCTTCTGATCTTGCTTATGGCGTCTTGACCAGTGTTATTTTACGGGAAGGCATTTGTCTTGTTTCTTTTACTGATGGCCCTGTCTTTCTTGATCAGGATGACACAAGGGTAGTGGTCACTATCGTAGTATCCCATTGTGCCCCACCGGCACCTTGGTGCGATGGTGGGCGACACCAGAGCCAAGTCAATGACGTTGTCAGAGTCACCTGGTCGAGTGGCCATTCTAGTGACCTTCCCATCATTCAGACAGACTAGGGCAGCAGATGCCAGGTCTCCCTGTCTATTGGTGATGCAATTCCCCCATTGACTGCCTCTGGCATTGACGTCCCCGCAGTAGATGATATGCCTTTCATCCATATCGAACAAACTCTGCCATTGTCGCACGTCGACCTTCCCATTTCTCGCATAAACGTTCACGATTACAAGCTGCACTGACGTCATTATTCTTAATGCCTGCACTAGTATGTTGTCGCGGACCAGAATGGCCTATCCGAGGTGCCGTCTGAAATCCTGAAATCCCGCGACATTGACTGTTCCGTCGCCGAGCTGTGTTTCTTGTAAGACTACAATATCGTTTCCGTAGAGTAGTTTTTCAAGAATGGGTCGGTGTTGACTAAATGATGCACAGTTCCAGTACAGTACTCGAACGTTTCCGATACCCAATCTATCACATTTTAAACGCCTTCTGCGTGCGCCCGCCCTCTTCCGACGCTGTGTCCTTGCCGGTCGTCTGGTCGTCATGTTAGGCTTAACTATCGCCACCGAGCGCCAATGATACGCCGAAGGAAGTCCGGGCGCGCGTGCACGATCTTCGTTGCATGGTCCGAACTCCATTTCACCACGAAAAATACACTTAATCCATAAACATTTCGGAGAAAACACGTTCCATTTTACGGGACGAAGAAATGTCCCGCCATCTTGCTTCAAGGGAACTCACTCTCACGACAATCGTCGTTGTATGTGTGTGTAAATTGTGGGAGTTAGTTTATAATAGTAGGTTGGGGGATGGCGGTGGGTGTGTGTGGGTGGATTCGTGATGTGTGTGGGTGGGCTCAGGATGTGTGAGTGGGCGGGGTGGGATTGTGTGGGTGGGTGCGGGATTTTTGTGTGGGAAAGTGCGGGATGTATGGGTTGGCGGAAGATGTGTGTGTAGGTGTGGATGTGTGTTTGGCTAGGCGGTTGTAGGTGAGTGGGTGGAGGAAGATATGTGGGTAGATGATTGCTGGTGGGTTATGGGATGGGTGGGGGATATATGTGTGGGTGGGGGATGAATGGTGGGTGGGTGGGGTGTGTGCAGGTGAGCGTGGTTGTGGGTGTGGGTGAGGGATGTGTATGGGTGTGGGATGTTTGGGTGGATGGGTAGGGAGTGTGTGTGTGTGGGTGGGTGGGTGTGTGGGTGAGGGATGTGTGGGTGAATGTGTGTGAGGTTGTGGGGGATTGTATGGTTGGGGGATGGGTGATAGATTAGAGGATGTGTGGGTTGTGGATATGTCTGGGTTGGTAGGGGTGTGTGTGGCTGGATGGAAGATGTATGTGTGGATAGTGAGGTTGATTGTTGGTGGGGGATGTGTCGTTGGGTAGGAGATGTGTGGGGAGATGTGGGTGGGGGATGTATCTTGGGGATGTGTGTGGATATGGTGTTGTGTGGGAGGGGAGATGTGTGTGGATAAAGGATGTGTGTGGGTTGGTGGGGGCGTGGGGGAATGTGCGGGTGGGTGAAGGATATGTGTGAGGGTGGGGATATGTGTTAGATGGGTGGTTGTTGTGTGTGAGTGTGGGTGGGTAGATGGGAGATGCATGTGTTAATGAGTGGGTGAGTAATGTGTAGGTGTTAGTGGTTGAGGGATAAGTACATGTGTGGAGGGTTGTGAGGGGATGAGTGTGTGGGTTGTGTGTGCGTGGATGGGAGGTGTGTGTTTGTGAATGGTGGATGTGATGGTGGGTGGTGATGTGTGTGACGGATGTGTGTATGGGTGGGGAGATGTTTGTGTTGGTGTGTATGTGTGTGTGTGTATGGGTAGAGATGTGTGGTTAGGGATATGTAGCTGGGGATGGGCGGGACGAGGATGTGAGGTTGGGTAGAGGATGTGTGGGTGAGTGATAGTATATGGGTAAGGGTGTGTGTTTAAGGGATGTTTGGTTCGGGGTTGGGTCGGTGGAGGACGTGTGGGTGGGTAGAGGATATGTGGGTGGATGAATGTGTGTAGGTTAGGAGATGGTGGGGGATGTTTGTATGGGTGGTCTCGGGATCTGTGAATGGGCTGAGGGATATGGGAGATTATGTGGGTGGGTGCGGAATTTGTGTGTGGGTAGGTGCGGGATATGCGAGTTGGCGGGGAGATGTGTGTGTGGGTGGGCGATGTGTGGTTGTGGGATGTATGTCTGGCTAGGTGGTTGGAGTTGTGTGGGTGGAGGAGGATATGTGGGTGGGTGATAGTTGGTGGGTAAGGGGACGGGTGGAGGATATGTGAGTGGGTGAGGAGATGTGTGTAGGTGGGTGGATGTGTGTGGGTGGGGATCTGTGGGTTGGGGAATGTATGTGTGCTTGGAGTGTGTGGGTGGGGAGATGTGAGGATGTGGTGGATGGGTGGAGGCATGTATGTGTGTCTGGGTTGTGTGTGTGGTTGGGTGGGGGAGTTGGGGTGAATGGGAGATGTGTGTGTGGGTGGTGGATGTGTCTCATAACATGATAATATGCTTGTTTATGTTTACAAAATTCATTTTACAATGTTTTTTCCTATGCAATATTGATGAACAAAAGATGAGTGATTGGAAAGGCCAAATGTAAGACGGGCCTGCGTGCTAAATTTGTTACCCTTTGAAAATAAAGTCCGTTCGTTCGTTCGATCGATCGATCGATCGATCGATCGATAGATCTATCTATCTATCTATCTATCTATCTATCTATCTATCTATCTATCTATCTATCTATCTATCTATCTATCTATCTATCTATCTATCTATCTATCTATCTATCTATCTATCTATCTATCTATCTATCTGTCTGTCCGTCCGTCCGTCCGTCCGTCCGTCCATCCGTCCGTCCGTCCGTCCGTCCGTCCGTCCGTCCGTCCGTCCGTCCACTCACCCATCCATCCATCCATCCATCCATCTCCTATCTAAAATAGATGCATTATTTTTTATGAAAACTTTGAAGATGCCTTAAAGTTCTTATCACTTTGTTTAAAATAGAAAATTAAAATATAGATAGAATTGAAGAATAGATAGTTAGATTGATAGTAGAAGATATGACTGGAAGAGATCTATCTTCATTCCAATAACTAAAAAGGGCAACGTGAAAGTAGTGAAAGCAAACTTACCAAGATATCACGAACAGCCAATAAATGGTGGGTTGACTGCGGAGTAATGCAAAGGATATGCAACTAACATTCTCTCACAAAAAATTACACCACATAGAGGAAAAGAAAATATTTAATTTGATGTCGACAAGAAATGTAGAAGAGTAAAAAATATAATGTGATGTCGAAGAGAAATATAAAGATGAGTTAGAAAATTTTCACGTATCTAAAAAAGATGCATTATTTTTATCACTTTGTTTATAACTCATGTGACTGTAGATAACTTCTTCAAACATTTTATTAAACTTAAGAAAAATAAAAAAATTATTTAAATTCACATAATACACAATGCTACTAAAAGCAATGTCCCTTGACATAACTTTTCTTAAGTTAAGTCCTCTTGCAATATTTTAATTAATGCTAATTTATTACGTAAATAAGTGTTTTTAAACTAAAAGACTATACCAGTTTGCTGCGCGGGAATGAGAAGAACATCTGTAGAAAATTATATTTCAATCGGACGGACCGTTCGGGAACGCATAAAGGACACACAAAGACACAAACAAAGACACATTATCTTATATATATATATATATATATATATATATAATGTGTGTGTGTATAGATAGATAGATAGATAGATAGATAGATAGATAGATAGATAGATACATACATACATACATACATACATACATACATACATACATACATACCTACCTACATACATACATACATACATACATACATACATACATACACACTCACACACACATCATATATATATATATATATATATATATATATATATATATATATATATATATATATATATATATTTCTTTGTGTTTTTCTGCCAGGAATCCATTCCAACCTGCAGGATGGCGCAGACAATTGAAAGAATCCCCCTAAACCTGCTCCTAATTGGGAATACTGGACATGGCAAGAGTGCCACAGGAAACTCAATACTTGGGAGAATAGCTTTCAAAAGCGCCCCACATACAAAATCAGAAACAAAGGTCGTGACAGCTGAATGGGCAGAACATGGACCATATGTGATCAAGGTCGTTGACGGACCAGGTTTGCATCTAGATGCAATAGAAAACAAGGAACAGGCAAGTAAAAACATGGCTAAAGCGTTGATGATGTGTAACGGGAAGATACACGCATTTGTGCTCGTCATCAGATTATGTTATAGGTACACAAAAGAGGAGAGAGAAATTATTTCTGACTGGAAGGAGATTTTCGGAGACAACTGTCTAAAAGATCACGGTATTATTGTTATGACAGGAGGGGATTGCTTTTCTGGACTGATGGAGGCAGACGACACACCAGAGAAAACCTTTAAAGATTGGTTTCGTGAACAAGATAAACAATTTGGAAATCTGACTAAAGAATGCAGTGCCCGAGTTGTACTGTTCAATAACAGATCGAAAAGTGAAGAAGAACAAACAAGACAGAGAAACGAGTTGCTATCTTATGCGGGACAACTTCAAAAGGAAAAAGGTGTTTTTACAACTGAACATTTTCAAGCTTACACACATGCGAGATACAAACTTATTAAAGACAGCAAACAAATCATTTTGAAAGAAACAATACAGAATAGGATCGACTTGTTGCTACCAGAACTTGGGCGGTTGTCTATAGACTCATCTGTGGAAGATGTTGATAAACTCGTTGCTCGTATAACAGATGTGTATACAGAGATAGGAGAGGAGAGCCTGCAGGAAGAATCATGGCAGCAGATTATTGACATTTTGAAGAGACTGGGCACTACAACTGAAAAACTGAGAAGAGCAATCCAGGAGAACAACGTGAGAGCAACGAAATCACATCATCAAGAGGAGCTGAAGATTCCATGGCGTTCTATTGCTATAGGCATTGGAGTAGGAATAGCAGCTGTTGCTGTCATTAGTGTAGGTGTTGCTGTCGTTGTAGGGGGTGCTGGTGCTAGTGCTGTTGGTGGAGGTGTTGGTGGAGGTGTTGCTGCTGCTGGTGGAGGTGTTGGTGGAGGTGTTGGTGGAGGTGTTGGTGGAGGAGTTGCTGCCGTTGGTGGAGGTGTTGGTGCCATTGGTGGAGGTGTTGCAGCTATTGGTAGAGGTGTTGGTGCCATTGGTAGAGGTGTTGGTGCCATTGGTAGAGGTGTTGGTGCTGCCATTAATGTAGGTTTTGGTGCATTTGGTGGAGGTGTTCGTGCATTTGGTGGAGGTGTTGGTGGAGGAGGTATTGGTGGAGGTGGAGGTGGAGGTGTTCGCGCATTTGGTGGAGGTGTTGGTGGAGGAGGTATTGGTGGAGGCGGTGGAAGAGATCTTGGTGGAGGTGTTGGTGGAGGCGGTGGTGGACATGCTGGAGGAGGTGTTGGTGGAGGTGTTGGTGGAGGCGGTGGTGGACATGCTGGAGGAGGTGTTGGTGGAGGTGGTGGAAGAGGTCTTGGTGGAGGTGTTGGTGGAGGCGGTGGTGGACATGCTGAAGGAGGTGTTGGTGGAGGTGTTGGTGGAGGCGGTGGTGGACATGCTGGAGGAGGTATTGGTGGAGGTGGTGGAAGAGGTCTTGGTGGAGGTGTTGGTGGAGGCGGTGGTGGACATGCTGGAGGAGGTGTTGGTGGAGGTGTTGGTGGAGGCGGTGGTGGACATGCTGGAGGAGGTGTTGGTGGAGGTGTTGGTGGAGGCGGTGGTGGAGATGCTGGAGGAGGTGTTGGTGGAGGTGTTGGTGCAGGTGGTGAAGGTGTTGGTGGAGGTATTGGTGGAGGTGGAGGTGTTGGTGGAGGAGGTATTGGTGGAGGAGGTATTGGTGGAGGAGTTGGTGGAGGTGTTCGCGCATTTGGTGGAGGTGTTGGTGAAGGAGGTATTGGTGGAGGTGTTGGTGGAGGAGGTATTGGTGGAGGTGGTGGACGTGCTGGAGGAGGTGTTGCTGCTGCTGGTGAAGGTGTTGATGGAGGTGTTGTTGCTGCTGGTGAAGGTGTTGGTGGAGGTGCTGGAGGGCGTGATGGTGACGTTGTCAGTGTAGGTGTTGGCGAAGATATTGGTGAAGGTGTTGATGGAAGTGGTGATGCAGGTGTTGATGTAAGTGGTGATGCAGGTGTTGATGGAAGTGGTCATGCAGGTGTTGATGGAAGTGGTGATAGAAGTGTTGATGGAAATGATGATGGAAGTGGTTATGCAGGTGTTGATGGAAGCTTTGATGGAAGTGGTGAAGCAGGTGTTGATGGAAGTGGTGATGCAGATGTTGATGGAAGTGGTGATGCAGGTGTTGATGGAAGTGGTGATGCAGGTGTTGATGGAAGTGCTGATGGAAGTGTTGATGGAAGTGTTGCTGGAAGTGTTGATAGAAGTGGTGATGCAAGTAATGATGGAAGTGGTGATGCAGGTGTTGATGGAAGTGTTGATGGAAGTGGTGACGCAGGTGTTAATGGAAGCTATAATGGACGTGGTGATGGAAGTGTTAATGGAAGTGGTGATGCAGGTGTTAATGGAAATGTTGATGCAGGTGTTGATGGAAGTGGTGATGCAGGTGTTGATGGAAATGGTGATGCAGGTGTTGATGGAAGTGGTGATGCAGGTGTTGATGGAAGTGGTGATGCAGGTTTTGATGGAAGTGTTGATGCAGGTGTTGATGCGGGTGTTGATGGAAATGTTGATAGAAATGGTGATGCAGGCGTTGATGGAAGTGGTGATGCAGGTGTTTATGGAAATGTTGATGGAAGTGGTGATGCAGGTGTTGATAGAAGTGGTGATGCAAGTGTAGATGGAAGTGGTGATGCAGGTGTTGATGGAAGTCGTGATGCAGGTGTTGATGGAAGTGGTGATGCAAGTGTTGGTGGAGGTGTTGGTGGAGGCGGTGGTGGACATGCTGGAGGAGGTATTGGTGGAGGTGGTGGAAGAGGTCTTGGTGGAGGTGTTGGTGGAGGCGGTGGTGGACATGCTGGAGGAGGTGTTGGTGGAGGTGTTGGTGGAGGCGGTGGTGGACATGCTGGAGGAGGTGTTGGTGGAGGTGTTGGTGGAGGCGGTGGTGGAGATGCTCGAGGAGGTGTTGGTGGAGGTGTTGGTGCAGGTGGTGAAGGTGTTGGTGGAGGTATTGGTGGAGGTGGAGGTGTTGGTGGAGGAGGTATTGGTGGAGGAGGTATTGGTGGAGGAGTTGATGGAAATGTTGATAGAAATGGTGATGCAGGCGTTGATGGAAGTGGTGATGCAGGTGTTTATGGAAATGTTGATGGAAGTGGTGATGCAGGTGTTGATAGAAGTGGTGATGCAAGTGTAGATGGAAGTGGTGATGCAGGTGTTGATGGAAGTCGTGATGCAGGTGTTGATGGAAGTGGTGATGCAAGTGTTGGTGGAGGTGTTGATGAAAGTGGTGATGCAAGTGGTGATGGAAGTCGTGATGCAGGTGTTGATGGAAGTGGTGGTGCAAGTGTTGATGGAGGTGGTGATGCAGGTGTTGATGGAAGTGTTGATGGAAGTGGTGATGCAGGTTTTGATGGAAATGGTGATGGAAGTGTTGATGGAAGTGGTGATGGAAGTGGTGATGCAGGTGTTGATGGAAGTGTTGATGCAGGTGTTGATGGAAATGTTGATAGAAATGGTGATGCAGGCGTTGATGGAAGTGGTGATGCAGGTGTTTATGGAAATGTTGATGGAAGTGGTGATGCAGGTGTTGATGGAAGTGGTGATGCAAGTGTAGATGGAAGTGGTGATGCAGGTGTTGATGGAAGTCGTGATGCAGGTGTTGATGGAAGTGGTGATGCAAGTGTTGATGGAGGTGTTGATGAAAGTGGTGATGCAAGTGGTGATGGAAGTCGTGATGCAGGTGTTGATGGAAGTGGTGATGCAAGTGTTGATGGAGGTGGTGATGCAGGTGTTGATGGAAGTGTTGATGGAGGTGGTGATGCAGGTTTTGATGGAAGTGGTGATGCAGGTGTTGATGGAAGTGGTGATGCAGGTTTTGAAGGAAGCTTTGATGGAAGTGCTGATGGAAGTGTTGCTGGAAGTGTTGATAGAAGTAGTGATGCAGGTAATGATGGAAGTGGTGACGCAGGTGTTGAAGGAAGTGGTGATGCAGGTGTTGATGGAGGTTTTGATGGAAGTGTTGCTGGAAGTGTTGATGGAAGTGGTGATGCTGGTCTTGATGGAAGTAGTGATGCAGGTGTTCATAGCAGTGTTGATGGAAGTGGTGATGCAAATTGTGATGTAAGTGGTGATGCAGGTGTTGATGGAAGTCGTGATGCAGGTGTTGATTGAAGTGGTGATGCAAGTGTTGATGGAGGTGTTGATGAAAGTGGTGATGCAAGTGGTGATGGAAGTCGTGATGCAGGTGTTGATGGAAGTGGTGATGCAAGTGTTGATGGAGGTGGTGATGCAGGTGTTGATGGAAGTGTTGATGGAAGTGGTGATGCAGGTTTTGATGGAAATGGTGATGGAAGTGTTGATGGAAGTGGTGATGGAAGTGGTGATGCAGGTGTTGATGGAAGTGTTGATGCAGGTGTTGATGCAGGTGTTGATGGAAATGTTGATAGAAATGGTGATGCAGGCGTTGATGGAAGTGGTGATGCAGGTGTTTATGGAAATGTTGATGGAAGTGGTGATGCAGGTGTTTATGGAAGTGGTGATGCAAGTGTAGATGGAAGTGGTGATGCAGGTGTTGATGGAAGTCGTGATGCAGGTGTTGATGGAAGTGGTGATGCAAGTGTTGATGGAGGTGTTGATGAAAGTGGTGATGCAAGTGATGATGGAAGTCGTGATGCAGGTGTTGATGGAAATGGTGATGCAAGTGTTGATGGAGGTGGTGATGCAGGTGTTGATGGAAGTGTTGATGGAAGTGGTGATGCAGGTTTTGATGGAAATGGTGATGGAAGTGTTGATGGAAGTGGTGATGGAAGTGATGATGCAGGTGTTGATGGAAATGGTGATGGAAGTGTTGATGGAAGTGGTGATGCAGGTGTTGATGGAATTGTTGATGGAAGTGGTGATGCAAGTGTTGATGCAAGTGTTGGTGCAGGTGTTGATGGAAGCTTTGACGGAAGTGATGATGCAGGTGTTGATGGAAGTGTTGATGCAAATGGTGATGGAGGTGTTAATGGAAGTCGTGATGCAGGTGTTGATGGAAGTGGTGATGCAAGTGTTGATGGAGGTGTTGATGAAAGTGGTGATGCAAGTGGTGATGGAAGTCGTGATGCAGGTGTTGATGGAAGTGGTGATGCAATTGTTGATGGAGGTGGTGATGCAGGTGTTGATGGAAGTGTTGATGGAGGTGGTGATGCAGGTTTTGATGGAAATGGTGATGGAAGTGTTGATGGAAGTGGTGATGGAAGTGGTGATGCAGGTGTTGATGGAATTGTTGATGGAAGTGGTGATGCAAGTGTTGATTCAAGTGTTGGTGCAGGTGTTGATGGAAGCTTTGACGGAAGTGATGATGCAGGTGTTGATGGAAGTGTTGATGCAAATGGTGATGCAGGTGTTGATGGAATTGTTGATGGAATTGATGATGCAGGTGTTGATGGAAGTGTTGATGAAAGTGGTGATGCAGATGTTGATGGAAGTGTTGATGGAAGTTGTTTTGAAGGTGTTGATGAAAGCTTTGATGGAAGTGGTGATGCAGGTGTTGATGGAAGTAGTGATACAGATGTTGATGGAAGTGGTGATGCAGGTGTTGATGGAAGCTTTGATGGAAGTGGTGAAGCAGGTGTTGATGGAAGTGGTGATGCAGGTGTTGATGGAAGTGGTGATGCAGGTTTTGAAGGAAGCTTTGATGGAAGTGCTGATGGAAGTGTTGCTGGAAGTGTTGATAGAAGTAGTGATGCAGGTAATGATGGAAGTGGTGACGCAGGTGTTGAAGGAAGTGTTGATGGAAGTGGTGATGCAGGTGTTGATGGAGGTTTTGATGGAAGTGTTGATGGAAGTGTTGATGGAAGTGGTGATGCTGGTCTTGATGGAAGCTTTGATGGAAGTAGTGATGCAGGTGTTCATAGCAGTGTTGATGGAAGTGGTGATGCAAATTTTGATGTAAGTGGTGATGCAGGTGTTGATGGAAGTGTTGATCGAAGTGTTGTAGCAGGTGTTGAGAGAAGTGGTGATGCAGGTGTTGATGGAAGTGTTGATGGAAGTATTGATGAAAGTGTTGATGAAAGTGTTAATGGAACTGGTGATTCAGGTGTTGATAGAAGTGTTGAGGGAAGTGGTGATGCAGGTGTTGATGGAAGTCGTGATGCAGGTGTTGATGGAAGTGGTGATGCAAGTGTTGATGGAAGTGGTGATTCAGGTGTTGATAGAAGTGTTGATGGAAGTGGTGATTCAGGTGTTGATAGAAGTGTTGATGGAAGTGATGATGCAGGTGTTGATGGAAGTGGTGATGGAAGTGTTGATGGAAGTGGTGATGCAGGTGTTGATGGAATTGTTGATGGAAGTGGTGATGCAAGTGTTGATGCAAGTGTTGGTGCAGGTGTTGATGGAAGCTTTGACGGAAGTGATGATGCAGATGTTGATGGAAGTGTTGATGCAAGTGGTGATGCAGGTGTTGATGGAAGTGGTGATGCAGGTGTTTATGGAAGTGTTGATGGAAGTGTTGATGGAAGTGTTGATGGAAATGGCGATGGAAGTGGTGATGAAAGTGTTGATGGAAGGTGTGATGCAGGTGTTGATGGAAGTGGTGATGGAAGTGGTGATGCAGGTGGTGATAAAAGTGTTGATGGAGGTGGTGATGCAGGTGTTGATGGAAGTGGTGATGGAAGTGGTGATGCAGGTGGTGATGGAAGTGGTGATGCAGGTGGTGATGCAGGTGTTGATGAAAGCTTTGATGGAAGTTCTGATGGAAGTGTTGCTGGAAGTATTGATAGAAGTGGTGATGCAGGTAATGATGGAAGTGGTGATGCAGGTGTTGATGGAAGAGGTGATGCAGGTGTTGATGGAAGTGTTGATGGAAGTGTTGATGGAAGCTATAATGGACGTGGTGATGGAAGTGTTGATGGAAGTGTTGATGGAAGTGTTGATGGAAATGGCGATGGAAGTGGTGATGAAAGTGTTGATGGAAGTGGTGATGGAAGTGGTGATGCAGGTGGTGATGGAAGTGTTGATGGAGGTGGTGATGCAGGTGGTGATGGAAGTGGTGATGCAGGTGTTGATGCAGGTTTTGATGTAAGTGTTGATGGAAGAGGTGATGCAGGTGTTGATGGAAGTGGTGATGCAGGTGTTGATGCAGGTTTTGATGTAAGTGTTGATGTAAGTGGTGATAGAAGTGGTGATGCAGGTGTTGATGGAAGTGGTGATGCAAGTGTTGATGGAAGTGGTGATGCAGGTCTTGATGGAAGTTTTGATGGAAGTGGTGATGCAGGTGTTGATAGCAGTGTCGATGGAAGTGGTGATGCAAATTTTGTTGTAAGTGCTGATGCAGGTTTTGATGGAAGTGTTGATGGAAGTGTTAAAGCAGGTGTTGAGAGAAGCGGTGATGCAGGTGTTAATGGAAGTGTTATTGCAGGTGTTGATGCAGGTTTTGATGGAAGTGGTAATGGAGGTGTTGATGGAAGTGTTGATACCGGTGTTGATGGAAGTGTTGATGCAGGTATTGATGCAGGTGTTGATGGAAGTGTTGATGCCGGTGTTGATGTAGGTGTTGATGGAAGTGTTGATGCCGGTGTTGATGCAGGTGTTGATGGAAGTGTTGATGCCGGTGTTGATGGAAGTGTTGATGCCGGTGTTGATGGAAGTGTTGATGCCGGTGTTGATGGAAGTGTTGATGCCGGTGTTGATGGAAGTGTTGATGCCGATGTTGATGGAAGTGTTGATGCCGGTGTTGATGCAGGTGTTGATGGAAGTGTTGATGCCGGTGTTGATGGAAGTGTTGATGCCGGTGTTGATGGAAATGTTGATGCCGGTGTTGATGGAAGTGTTGATGCCGGTGTTCATGGAAGTGTTGATGCCGGTGTTGATGCAGGTGTTGATGGAAGTGTTGATGCAGGTGTTGATGGAAGTGTTGATGCCGGTGTTGATGCAGGTGTTGATGGAAGTGTTGATGCCGGTGTTGATGGAAGTGTTAATGCCAGTGTTGATGGAAGTGTTGATGCCGGTGTTGATGCAGGTGTTGATGGAAGTGTTGATGCCGGTGTTGATGCAGGTGTTGATGGAAGTGTTGATACCGGTGTTGATGGAAGTGTTGATGCCGGTGTTGATGGAAGTGTTGATGCAGGTATTGATGCAGGTGTTGATGCAGGTATTGATGCAGGTGTTGATGGAAGTGTTGATGCAGGTGTTAGTGGAAGTATTGATGCAGGTTTCAGTGGAAGTGTTGATGCAGGTTTCAGTGGAAGTATTAATGCAGGTTTCAGTGGAAGTGTTGATGCAGGTTTCAGTGGAAGTGTTGATGCAGGTTTCAGTGGAAGTGTTGATGCAGGTGTTAGTGGAAGTGTTGATGCAGGCGTCAGTGGAAGTGTTGATGCATGTGTCAGTGGAAGTGTTGATGCAGGTGTTAGTGGAAGTGTTGATGCAGGTGTTAGTGGAAGTGTTGATGCAGGTGTTAGTGGAAGTGTTGATGCAGGTGTTAGTGGAAGTGTTGATGCAGGTGTCAGTGGAAGTGTTGATGCAGGTTTCAGTGGAAGTGTTGATGCAGGTGTTAGTGGAAGTGTTGAAGCAGGTTTCAGTGGAAGTGTTGATGCAGGTGTCAGTGGAAGTGTTGATGCAGGTTTCAGTGGAAGGGTTGATGCAGGTGTTAGTGGAAGTGTTGATGCAGGTTTCAGTGGAAGAGTTGATGCAGGTGTTAGTGGAAGTGTTGATGCAGGTTTCAGTGGAAGTGTTGATGCAGGTGTTAGTGGAAGTGTTGATGAAAGTTTCAGTGGAAGTGTTGATGCAGGTTTCAGTGGAAGCGTTGATGCAGGTTTCAGTGGAAGTGTTGATGCAGGTTTCGGTGGAAGTGTTGATGCAGGTTTCAGTGGAAGTGTTGATGCAGATGTTGGTGGAAGTGTTGATGCAGATGTTGGTGGAAGTGTTAATGCAGGTTTCAGTGGAAGTGTTGATGCAGATGTTGGTGGAAGTGTTGATGCAGGTGTCAGTGGAAGTGTTGATGCAGGTTTCAGTGGAAGTGTTGATGCAGGTGTCAGTGGAAGTGTTGATGCAGGTGTCAGTGGAAGTGTTGATGCAGGTGTCAGTGGAAGTGTTGATGCAGGTGTCAGTGGAAGTGTTGATGCAGGTGTCAGTGGAAGTGTTGATGCAGGTTTCAGTGGAAGTTTTGATGCAGGTTTCAGTGGAAGTGTTGATGCAGGTTTCAGTGGAAGTGTTGATGCAGGTTTCAGTGGAAGTGTTGATGCAGGTTTCAGTGGAAGTGTTGATGCAGGTGTTAGTGGAAGTGTTGATGCAGGTGTTAGTGGAAGTGTTGATGCAGGTGTTAGTGGAAGTGTTGATGCAGGTGTCAGTGGAAGTGTTGATGCAGGTTTCAGTGGAAGTGTTGATGCAGGTTTCAGTGGAAGTGTTGATGCAGGTGTCAGTGGAAGTGTTGATGCAGGTGTCAGTGGAAGTGTTGATGCAGTCGTCAGTGGAAGTGTTGATGCAGGTTTCAGTGGAAGTGTTGATGCAGGTTTCAGTGGAAGTGTTGATGCAGGTTTCAGTGGAAGTGTTGATGCAGGTTTCAGTGGAAGTGTTGATGCAGGTTTCAGTGGAAGTGTTGATGCAGGTTTCAGTGGAAGTGTTGATGCAGGTGTTAGTGGAAGTGTTGATGCAGGTGTCAGTGGAAGTGTTGATGCAGGTGTCAGTGGAAGTGTTGATGCAGGTTTCAGTGGAAGTGTTGATGCAGGTGTCAGTGGAAGTGTTGATGCAGGTTTCAGTGGAAGTGTTGATGCAGGTGTCAGTGGAAGTGTTGATGCAGGTTTCAGTGGAAGTGTTGATGCAGGTTTCAGTGGAAGTGTTGATGCAGGTGTTAGTGGATGTGTTGATGCAGGTTTTAGTGGAAGTGTTGATGCAGGTGTTAGTGGAAGTGTTGATGCAGGTGTTAGTGGAAGTGTTGATGCAGGTGTTAGTGGAAGTGTTGATGCAGGTGTTAGTGGAAGTGTTAATGCAGGTGTTAGTGGAAGTGTTGATGCAGGTGTTAGTGGAAGTGTTGATGCAGGTGTTAGTGGAAGTTTTGATGCAGGTGTCAGTGGAAGTGTTGATGCAGGTGTCAGTGGAAGTGTTGATGCAGGTTTCAGTGGAAGTGTTGATGCAGGTTTCAGTGGAAGTGTTGATGCAGGTGTTAGTGGAAGTGTTGATGCAGGTGTCAGTGGAAGTGTTGATGCAGGTGTCAGTGGAAGTGTTGATGCAGGTGTCAGTGGAAGTGTTGATGCAGGTGTCAGTGGAAGTGTTGATGCAGGTTTCAGTGGAAGTGTTGATGCAGGTTTCAGTGGAAGTGTTGATGCAGGTGTTAGTGGAAGTGTTGATGCAGGTTTCAGTGGAAGTGTTGATGCAGGTGTCAGTGGAAGTGTTGATGCAGGTGTTAGTGGAAGTGTTGATGCAGGTGTCAGTGGAAGTGTTGATGCAGGTGTCAGTGGAAGTGTTGATGCAGGTGTCAGTGGAAGTGTTGATGCAGGTGTCAGTGGAAGTGTTGATGCAGGTGTCAGTGGAAGTGTTGATGCAGGTGTCAGTGGAAGTGTTGATGCAGGTGTCAGTGGAAGTGTTGATGCAGGTGTCAGTGGAAGTGTTGATGCAGGTGTCAGTGGAAGTGTTGATGCAGGTGTCAGTGGAAGTGTTGATGCAGGTGTTAGTGGAAGTGTTGATGCAGGTGTTAGTGGAAGTGTTGATGCAGGTGTCAGTGGAAGTGTTGATGCAGGTGTCAGTGGAAGTGTTGATGCAGGTGTTAGTGGAAGTGTTGATGCAGGTGTTAGTGGAAGTGTTGATGCAGGTGTTAGTGGAAGTGTTGATGCAGGTGTTAGTGGAAGTGTTAATGCAGGTTTCAGCGCAAGTGTTGATGCAGGTGTCAGTGGAAGTGTTGATGCAGGTGTTAGTGGAAGTGTTGATGCAGGTGTCAGTGGAAGTGTTGATGCAGGTGTCAGTGGAAGTGTTGAAGCAGGTGTCAGTGGAAGTGTTGATGCAGGTGTTAGTGGAAGTGTTGATGCAGGTGTTAGTGGAAGTGTTGATGCAGGTGTTAGTGGAAGTGTTGATGCAGGTGTTAGTGGAAGTGTTGATGCAGGTGTTAGTGGCAGTGTTGATGCAGGTGTCAGTGGTAGTGTTGATGCAGGTGTTAGTGGAAGTGTTGATGCAGGTGTCAGTGGAAGTGTTGATGCAGGTGTCAGTGGAAGTGTTGATGCAGGTGTCAGTGGAAGTGTTGATGCAGGTGTCAGTGGAAGTGTTGATGCAGGTGTTAGTGGAAGTGTTGATGCAGGTGTCAGTGGAAGTGTTGATGCAGGTTTTAGTGGAAGTGTTGATGCAGGTGTTAGTGGAAGTGTTGATGCAGGTGTTAGTGGAAGTGTTGATGCAGGTGTTAGTGGAAGTGTTGATGCAGGTGTTAGTGGAAGTGTTGATGCAGGTGTTAGTGGAAGTGTTAATGCAGGTTTCAGCGCAAGTGTTGATGCAGGTGTCAGTGGAAGTGTTGATGCAGGTGTTAGTGGAAGTGTTGATGCAGGTGTTAGTGGAAGTGTTGATGCAGGTGTTACTGGAAGTGTTGATGCAGGTGTCAGTGGAAGTGTTGATGCAGGTGTCAGTGGAAGTGTTGATGCAGGTTTCAGTGGAAGTGTTGAAGCAGGTATCAGTGGAAGTGTTAATGCAGGTTTCAGTGGAAGTGTTGATGCAGGTGTCATTGGAAGTGTTGATGCAGGTGTCAGTGGAAGTGTTGATGCAGGTGTCAGTGGAAGTGTTGATGCAGGTGTCAGTGGAAGTGTTGATGCAGGTGTCAGTGGAAGTGTTGATGCAGGTTTCAGTGGAAGTGTTGATGCAGGTTTCAGTGGAAGTGTTGATGTAGGTTTCAATGGAAGTGTTGATGCAGGTTTCAGTGGAAGTGTTGATGCAGGTTTCAGTGGAAGTGTTGATGCAGGTTTCAGTGGAAGTGTTGATGCAGGTGTTAGTGGAAGTGTTGATGCAGGTGTTAGTGGAAGTGTTGATGCAGGTGTCAGTGGAAGTGTTGATGCAGGTGTTAGTGGAAGTGTTGATGCAGGTGTTAGTGGAAGTGTTAATGCAGGTTTCAGCGCAAGTGTTGATGCAGGTGTCAGTGGAAGTGTTGATGCAGGTTTCAGTGGAAGTGTTGATGCAGGTGTTAGTGGATGTGTTGATGCAGGTGTTAGTGGAAATGTTGATGCAGGTGTTAGTGGAAGTGTTGATGCAGGTGTTAGTGGAAGTGTTGATGCAGGTGTTAGTGGAAGTGTTGATGCAGGTGTTAGTGGAAGTGTTGATGCAGGTGTTAGTGGAAGTGTTGATGCAGGTGTTAGTGGAAGTGTTAATGCAGGTGTTAGTGGAAGTGTTGATGCAGGTGTTAGTGGAAGTGTTGATGCAGGTGTTAGTGGAAGTGTTGATGCAGGTGTCAGTGGAAGTGTTGATGCAGGTGTCAGTGGAAGTGTTGATGCAGGTTTCAGTGGAAGTGTTGATGCAGGTGTTAGTGGAAGTGTTGATCCAGGTGTCAGTGGAAGTGTTGATGCAGGTGTCAGTGGAAGTGTTGATGCAGGTGTCAGTGGAAGTGTTAATGCAGGTGTCAGTGGAAGTGTTGATGCAGGTTTCAGTGGAAGTGTTGATGCAGGTTTCAGTGGAAGTGTTGATGCAGGTGTCAGTGGAAGTGTTGATGCAGGTTTCAGTGGAAGTGTTGATGCAGGTGTTAGTGGAAGTGTTGATGCAGGTGTTAGTGGACGTGTTGATGCAGGTTTCAATGGAAGTGTTGATGCAGGTGTCAGTGGAAGTGTTGATGCAGGTGTTAGTGGAAGTGTTGATGCAGGTGTTAGTGGAAGTGTTGATGCAGGTGTCAGTGGAAGTGTTGATGCAGGTGTCAGTGGAAGTGTTGATGCAGGTGTCAGTGGAAGTGTTGATGCAGGTTATAGTGGAAGTGTTGATGCAGGTGTCAGTGGAAGTGTTGATGCAGGTGTCAGTGGAAGTGTTGATGCAGGTGTCAGTGGAAGTGTTGATGCAGGTGTTAGTGGAAGTGTTGATGCAGGTGTTAGTGGAAGTGTTGATGCAGGTGTTAGTGGAAGTGTTGATGCAGGTGTCAGTGGAAGTGTTGATGCAGGTGTTAGTGGAAGTGTTGATGCAGGTGTCAGTGGAAGTGTTGATGCAGGTGTCAGTGGAAGTGTTGATGCAGGTGTCAGTGGAAGTGTTGATGCAGGTGTCAGTGGAAGTGTTGATGCAGGTGTTAGTGGAAGTGTTGATGCAGGTGTTAGTGGAAGTGTTGATGCAGGTGTTAGTGGAAGTGTTGATGCAGGTGTTAGTGGAAGTGTTGATGCAGGTGTTAGTGGCAGTGTTGATGCAGGTGTCAGTGGAAGTGTTGATGCAGGTGTTAGTGGAAGTGTTGATGCAGGTGTCAGTGGAAGTGTTGATGCAGGTGTTAGTGGAAGTGTTGATGCAGGTGTCAGTGGAAGTGTTGATGCAGGTGTCAGTGGAAGTGTTTATGCAGGTGTTAGTGGAAGTGTTGATGCAGGTGTCCGTGGAAGTGTTGATGCAGGTTTTAGTGGAAGTATTGATGCAGGTGTTAGTGGAAGTGTTGATGCAGGTGTTAGTGGAAGTGTTGATGCAGGTGTTAGTGGAAGTGTTGATGCAGGTGTTAGTGGAAGTGTTGATGCAGGTGTTAGTGGAAGTGTTAATGCAGGTTTCAGCGCAAGTGTTGATGCAGGTGTCAGTGGAAGTGTTGATGCAGGTGTTAGTGGAAGTGTTGATGCAGGTGTTAGTGGAAGTGTTGATGCAGGTGTTACTGGAAGTGTTGATGCAGGTGTCAGTGGAAGTTTTGATGCAGGTGTCAGTGGAAGTGTTGATGCAGGTTTCAGTGGAAGTGTTGAAGCAGGTATCAGTGGAAGTGTTAATGCAGGTTTCAGTGGAAGTGTTGATGCAGGTGTCATTGGAAGTGTTGATGCAGGTGTCAGTGGAAGTGTTGATGCAGGTGTCAGTGGAAGTGTTGATGCAGGTGTCAGTGGAAGTGTTGATGCAGGTGTCAGTGGAAGTGTTGATGCAGGTTTCAGTGGAAGTGTTGATGCAGGTTTCAGTGGAAGTGTTGATGCAGGTTTCAGTGGAAGTGTTGATGCAGGTTTCAGTGGAAGTGTTGATGCAGGTTTCAGTGGAAGTGTTGATGCAGGTTTCAGTGGAAGTGTTGATACAGGTTTCAGTGGAAGTGTTGATGCAGGTTTCAGTGGAAGTGTTGATGCAGGTGTTAGTGGAAGTGTTGATGCAGGTGTCAGTGGAAGTGTTGATGCAGGTGTCAGTGGAAGTGTTGATGCAGGTGTCAGTGGAAGTGTTGATGCAGGTTTCAGTGGAAGTGTTGATGCAGGTTTCAGTGGAAGTGTTGATGCAGGTGTCAGTGGAAGTGTTGATGCAGGTTTCAGTGGAAGTGTTGATGCAGGTGTCAGTGGAAGTGTTGATGCAGGTTTCAGTGGAAGTGTTGATGCAGGTTTCAGTGGAAGTGTTGATGCAGGTGTTAGTGGATGTGTTGATGCAGGTGTTAGTGGAAGTGTTGATGCAGGTGTTAGTGGAAGTGTTGATGCAGGTGTTAGTGGAAGTGTTGATGCAGGTGTTAGTGGAAGTGTTGATGCAGGTGTTAGTGGAAGTGTTGATGCAGGTGTTAGTGGAAGTGTTGATGCAGGTGTTAGTGGAAGTGTTGATGCAGGTGTTAGTGGAAGTGTTGATGCAGGTGTTAGTGGAAGTTTTGATGCAGGTGTCAGTGGAAGTGTTGATGCAGGTGTCAGTGGAAGTGTTGATGCAGGTGTCAGTGGAAGTGTTGATGCAGGTTTCAGTGGAAGTGTTAATGCAGGTGTTAGTGGAAGTGTTGATGCAGGTGTTAGTGGAAGTGTTGATGCAGGTGTTAGTGGAAGTTTTGATGCAGGTGTCAGTGGAAGTGTTGATGCAGGTGTCAGTGGAAGTGTTGATGCAGGTGTCAGTGGAAGTGTTGATGCAGGTGTCAGTGGAAGTGTTGATGCAGGTGTCAGTGGAAGTGTTGATGCAGGTGTCAGTGGAAGTGTTGATGCAGGTTTCAGTGGAAGTGTTGATGCAGGTCTCAGTGGAAGTGTTGATGCAGGTGTCAGTGGAAGTGTTGATGCAGGTTTCAGTGGAAGTGTTGATGCAGGTGTTAGTGGAAGTGTTGATGCAGGTTTTAGTGGACGTGTTGATGCAGGTTTCAGTGGAAGTGTTGATGCAGGTGTCAGTGGAAGTGTTGATGCAGGTGTTAGTGGAAGTGTTGATGCAGGTGTTAGTGGAAGTGTTGATGCAGGTGTCAGTGGAAGTGTTGATGCAGGTGTCAGTGGAAGTGTTGATGCAGGTGTCAGTGGAAGTGTTGATGCAGGTGTCAGTGGAAGTGTTGATGCAGGTTTCAGTGGAAGTGTCGATGCAGGTTATAGTGGAAGTGTTGATGCAGGTGTCAGTGGAAGTGTTGATGCAGGTGTCAGTGGAAGTGTTGATGCAGGTGTCAGTGGAAGTGTTAACGCAGGTGTTAGTGGAAGTGTTGATGCAGGTGTTAGTGGAAGTGTTGATGCAGGTGTCAGTGGAAGTGTTGATGCAGGTGTCAGTGGAAGTGTTGATGCAGGTGTCAGTGGAAGTGTTGATGCAGGTGTCAGTGGAAGTGTTGATGCAGGTGTCAGTGGAAGTGTTGATGCAGGTGTCAGTGGAAGTGTTGATGCAGGTGTTAGTGGAAGTGTTGATGCAGGTGTTAGTGGAAGTGTTGATGCAGGTGTTAGTGGAAGTGTTGATGCAGGTGTTAGTGGAAGTGTTGATGCAGGTGTTAGTGGCAGTGTTGATGCAGGTGTCAGTGGAAGTGTTGATGCAGGTGTTAGTGGAAGTGTTGATGCAGGTGTCAGTGGAAGTGTTGATGCAGGTGTTAGTGGAAGTGTTGATGCAGGTGTCAGTGGAAGTGTTGATGCAGGTGTCAGTGGAAGTGTTGATGCAGGTGTTAGTGGAAGTGTTGATGCAGGTGTCAGTGGAAGTGTTGATGCAGGTGTTAGTGGAAGTGTTGATGCAGGTGTTAGTGGAAGTGTTGATGCAGGTGTTAGTGGAAGTGTTGATGCAGGTGTTAGTGGAAGTGTTGATGCAGGTGTTAGTGGAAGTGTTGATGCAGGTGTTAGTGGAAGTGTTAATGCAGGTTTCAGCGCAAGTGTTGATGCAGGTGTCAGTGGAAGTGTTGATGCAGGTGTTAGTGGAAGTGTTGATGCAGGTGTTAGTGGAAGTGTTGATGCAGTAGTTACTGGCAGTGTTGATGCAGGTGTCAGTGGAAGTGTTGATGCAGGTGTCAGTGGAAGTGTTGATGCAAGTTTCAGTGGAAGTGTTGAAGCAGGTATCAGTGGAAGTGTTAATGCAGGTTTCAGTGGAAGTGTTGATGCAGGTGTCATTGGAAGTGTTGATGCAGGTGTCAGTGGAAGTGTTGATGCAGGTGTCAGTGGAAGTGTTGATGCAGGTGTCAGTGGAAGTGTTGATGCTGGTGTCAGTGGAAGTGTTGATGCAGGTGTCAGTGGAAGTGTTGATGCATGTTTCAGTGGAAGTGTTGATGCATGTTTCAGTGGAAGTGTTGATGCAGATGTTGGTGGAAGTGTTGATGCAGATGTTGGTGGAAGTGTTCATGCAGGTTTCAGTGGAAGTGTTGATGCAGATGTTGGTGGAAGTGATAATGCAGGTTTCAATGGAAGTGTTAATGCAGGTGTCAGTGGAAGTGTTGATGCAGGTGTCAGTGGAAGTGTTGATGCAGGTGTCAGTGGAAGTGTTGATGCAGGTTTCAGTGGAAGTGTTGATGCAGGTGTTAGTGGAAGTGTTGATGCAGGTGTCAGTGGAAGTGTTGATGCAGGTGTCAGTGGAAGTGTTGATGCAGGTGTCAGTGGAAGTGTTGATGCAGGTGTCAGTGGAAGTGTTGATGCAGGTTTCAGTGGAAGTGTTGATGCAGGTGTCAGTGGAAGTGTTGATGCATGTTTCAGTGGAAGTGTTGATGCAGATGTTGGTGGAAGTGTTGATGCAGATGTTGGTGGAAGTGTTAATGCAGGTTTCAGTGGAAGTGTTGATGCAGATGTTGGTGGAAGTGTTAATGCAGGTTTCAATGGAAGTGTTAATGCAGGTGTTAGTGGAAGTGTTGATGCAGGTGTTAGAGGAAGTGTTGATGCAGGTGTTAGTGGAAGTGTTGATGCAGGTGTTAGTGGAAGTGTTGTTGCAGGTGTTAGTGGAAGTGTTGATGCAGGTGTTAGTGGAAGTGTTAATGCAGGTTTCAGCGCAAGTGTTGATGCAGGTGTCAGTGGAAGTGTTGATGCAGGTGTCAGTGGAAGTGTTGATGCAGGTGTCAGTGGAAGTGTTGATGCAGGTTTCAGTGGAAGTGTTGATGCAGGTGTTAGTGGAAGTGTTGATGCAGGTGTCAGTGGAAGTGTTGATGCAGGTGTCAGTGGAAGTGTTGATGCAGGTGTCAGTGGAAGTGTTGATGCAGGTGTCAGTGGAAGTGTTGATGCAGGTGTCAGTGGAAGTGTTGATGCAGGTGTTAGTGGAAGTGTTGATGCAGGTGTCAGTGGAAGTGTTGATGCAGGTGTTAGTGGAAGTGTTGATGCAGGTGTCAGTGGAAGTGTTGATGCAGGTGTCAGTGGAAGTGTTGATGCAGGTGTCAGTGGAAGTGTTGATGCATGTTTCAGTGGAAGTGTTGATGCATGTTTCAGTGGAAGTGTTGATGCAGGTGTTAGTGGAAGTGTTGATGCAGGTGTCAGTGGAAGTGTTGATGCAGGTGTCAGTGGAAGTGTTGATGCAGGTGTCAGTGGAAGTGTTGATGCAGGTGTCAGTGGAAGTGTTGATGCAGGTTTCAGTGGAAGTGTTGATGCAGGTGTCAGTGGAAGTGTTGATGCATGTTTCAGTGGAAGTGTTGATGCAGATGTTGGTGGAAGTGTTGATGCAGATGTTGGTGGAAGTGTTAATGCAGGTTTCAGTGGAAGTGTTGATGCAGATGTTGGTGGAAGTGTTAATGCAGGTTTCAATGGAAGTGTTAATGCAGGTGTTAGTGGAAGTGTTGATGCAGGTGTTAGAGGAAGTGTTGATGCAGGTGTTAGTGGAAGTGTTGATGCAGGTGTTAGTGGAAGTGTTGTTGCAGGTGTTAGTGGAAGTGTTGATGCAGGTGTTAGTGGAAGTGTTAATGCAGGTTTCAGCGCAAGTGTTGATGCAGGTGTCAGTGGAAGTGTTGATGCAGGTGTCAGTGGAAGTGTTGATGCAGGTGTCAGTGGAAGTGTTGATGCAGGTTTCAGTGGAAGTGTTGATGCAGGTGTTAGTGGAAGTGTTGATGCAGGTGTCAGTGGAAGTGTTGATGCAGGTGTCAGTGGAAGTGTTGATGCAGGTGTCAGTGGAAGTGTTGATGCAGGTGTCAGTGGAAGTGTTGATGCAGGTGTCAGTGGAAGTGTTGATGCAGGTGTTAGTGGAAGTGTTGATGCAGGTGTCAGTGGAAGTGTTGATGCAGGTGTTAGTGGAAGTGTTGATGCAGGTGTCAGTGGAAGTGTTGATGCAGGTGTCAGTGGAAGTGTTGATGCAGGTGTCAGTGGAAGTGTTGATGCATGTTTCAGTGGAAGTGTTGATGCATGTTTCAGTGGAAGTGTTGATGCAGATGTTGGTGGAAGTGTTGATGCAGATGTTGTTGGAAGTGTTAATGCAGGTTTCAGTGGAAGTGTTGATGCAGATGTTGGTGGAAGTGTTAATGCAGGTTTCAATAGAAGTGTTAATGCAGGTGTCAGTGGAAGTGTTGATGCAGGTGTCAGTGGAAGTGTTGATGCAGGTGTCAGTGGAAGTGTTGATGCAGGTGTCAGTGGAAGTGTTGATGCAGGTGTCAGTGGAAGTGTTGATGCAGGTGTCAGTGGAAGTGTTGATGCAGGTGTCAGTGGAAGTGTTGATGCAGGTGTCAGTGGAAGTGTTGATGCCGGTTTCAGTGGAAGTGTTGATGCAGGTTTCAGTGGAAGTGTTGATGCAGGTGTCAGTGGAAGTGTTGATGCAGGTGTCAGTGGAAGTGTTGATGCAGGTTTCAGTGGAAGTGTTGATGCAGGTGTTAGTGGAAGTGTTAATGCAGGTTTCATTGGAAGTGTTGATGCAGGTGTTAGTGGAAGTGTTGATGCAGGTGTCAGTGGAAGTGTTGATGCAGGTGTCAGTGGAAGTGTTGATGCAGGTTTCAGTGGAAGTGTTGATGCAGGTGTTAGTGGAAGTGTTGATGCAGGTGTCAGTGGAAGTGTTGATGCAGGTGTCAGTGGAAGTGTTGATGCAGGTGTCAGTGGAAGTGTTGATGCAGGTTTCAGTGGAAGTGTTGATGCAGGTGTTAGTGGAAGTGTTGATGCAGGTGTCAGTGGAAGTGTTGATGCAGGTGTCAGTGGAAGTGTTGATGCAGGTGTCAGTGGAAGTGTTGATGCAGGTGTCAGTGGAAGTGTTGATGCAGGTGTCAGTGGAAGTGTTGATGCAGGTGTTAGTGGAAGTGTTGATGCAGGTGTCAGTGGAAGTGTTGATGCAGGTGTTAGTGGAAGTGTTGATGCAGGTGTCAGTGGAAGTGTTGATGCAGGTGTCAGTGGAAGTGTTGATGCAGGTGTCAGTGGAAGTGTTGATGCATGTTTCAGTGGAAGTGTTGATGCATGTTTCAGTGGAAGTGTTGATGCAGATGTTGGTGGAAGTGTTGATGCAGATGTTGTTGGAAGTGTTAATGCAGGTTTCAGTGGAAGTGTTGATGCAGATGTTGGTGGAAGTGTTAATGCAGGTTTCAATAGAAGTGTTAATGCAGGTGTCAGTGGAAGTGTTGATGCAGGTGTCAGTGGAAGTGTTGATGCAGGTGTCAGTGGAAGTGTTGATGCAGGTGTCAGTGGAAGTGTTGATGCAGGTGTCAGTGGAAGTGTTGATGCAGGTGTCAGTGGAAGTGTTGATGCAGGTGTCAGTGGAAGTGTTGATGCAGGTGTCAGTGGAAGTGTTGATGCCGGTTTCAGTGGAAGTGTTGATGCAGGTTTCAGTGGAAGTGTTGATGCAGGTGTCAGTGGAAGTGTTGATGCAGGTGTCAGTGGAAGTGTTGATGCAGGTTTCAGTGGAAGTGTTGATGCAGGTGTTAGTGGAAGTGTTAATGCAGGTTTCATTGGAAGTGTTGATGCAGGTGTTAGTGGAAGTGTTGATGCAGGTGACAGTGGAAGTGTTGATGCAGGTGTCAGTGGAAGTGTTGATGCAGGTTTCAGTGGAAGTGTTGATGCAGGTGTTAGTGGAAGTGTTGATGCAGGTGTCAGTGGAAGTGTTGATGCAGGTGTCAGTGGAAGTGTTGATGCATGTTTCAGTGGAAGTGTTGATGCAGGTGTCAGTGGAAGTGTTGATGCAGGTTTCAGTGGAAGTGTTGATGCAGGTGTCAGTGGAAGTGTTGATGCAGGTTTCAGTGGAAGTGTTGATGCAGGTGTCAGTGGAAGTGTTGATGCAGGTTTCAGTGGAAGTGTTGATGCAGGTGTTAGTGGAAGTGTTGATGCAGGTGTCAGTGGAAGTGTTGATGCAGGTGTCAGTGGAAGTGTTGATGCAGGTTTCAGTGGAAGTGTTGATGCAGGTTTCAGTGGAAGTGTTGATGCAGGTTTCAGTGGAAGTGTTGATGCAGGTGTTAGTGGAAGTGTTGATGCAGGTGTCAGTGGAAGTGTTGATGCAGGTGTCAGTGGAAGTGTTGATGCAGGTTTCAGTGGAAGTGTTGATGCAGGTTTCAGTGGAAGTGTTGATGCAGGTGTCATTGTAAGTGTTGATGCAGGTGTCAGTGGAAGTGTTGATGCAGGTGTCAGTGGAAGTGTTGATGCAGGTTTCAGTGGAAGTGTTGATACAGATTTCAGTGGAAGTGTTGATGCAGGTTTCAGTGGAAGTGTTGATGCAGGTTTCAGTGGAAGTGTTGATGCAGGTGTTAGTGGAAGTGTTGATGCAGGTGTCAGTGGAAGTGTTGATGCAGGTGTCAGTGGAAGTGTTGATGCATGTTTCAGTGGAAGTGTTGATGCAGGTGTTAGTGGAAGTGTTGATGCAGGTTTCAGTGGAAGTGTTGATGCAGGTGTCAGTGGAAGTGTTGATGTAGGTTTCAGTGGAAGTGTTGATGCAGGTTTCAGTGGAAGTGTTGATGCAGGTTTCAGTGGAAGTGTTGATGCAGGTGTTAGTGGAAGTGTTGATGCAGGTGTTAGTGGAAGTGTTGATGCAGGTGTTAGTGGAAGTGTTGATGCAGGTGTTAGTGGAATTTTTGATGCAGGTGTCAGTGGAAGTGTTGATGCAGGTTTCAGTGGAAGTGTTGATGCAGGTGTCAGTGGAAGTGTTGATGCAGGTTTCAGTGGAAGTGTTGATGCAGGTGTTAGTGGAAGTGTTGATGCAGGTGTCAGTGGAAGTGTTGATGCAGGTGTCAGTGGAAGTGTTGATGCAGGTGTCAGTGGAAGTGTTGATGCATGTTTCAGTGGAAGTGTTGATGCATGTTTCAGTGGAAGTGTTGATGCAGATGTTGGTGGAAGTGTTGATGCAGATGTTGGTGGAAGTGTTCATGCAGGTTTCAGTGGAAGTGTTGATGCAGATGTTGGTGGAAGTGATAATGCAGGTTTCAATGGAAGTGTTAATGCAGGTGTCAGTGGAAGTGTTGATGCAGGTGTCAGTGGAAGTGTTGATGCAGGTGTCAGTGGAAGTGTTGATGCAGGTTTCAGTGGAAGTGTTGATGCAGGTGTTAGTGGAAGTGTTGATGCAGGTGTCAGTGGAAGTGTTGATGCAGGTGTCAGTGGAAGTGTTGATGCAGGTGTCAGTGGAAGTGTTGATGCAGGTGTCAGTGGAAGTGTTGATGCAGGTTTCAGTGGAAGTGTTGATGCAGGTGTCAGTGGAAGTGTTGATGCATGTTTCAGTGGAAGTGTTGATGCAGATGTTGGTGGAAGTGTTGATGCAGATGTTGGTGGAAGTGTTAATGCAGGTTTCAGTGGAAGTGTTGATGCAGATGTTGGTGGAAGTGTTAATGCAGGTTTCAATGGAAGTGTTAATGCAGGTGTTAGTGGAAGTGTTGATGCAGGTGTTAGAGGAAGTGTTGATGCAGGTGTTAGTGGAAATGTTGATGCAGGTGTTAGTGGAAGTGTTGTTGCAGGTGTTAGTGGAAGTGTTGATGCAGGTGTTAGTGGAAGTGTTAATGCAGGATTCAGCGCAAGTGTTGATGCAGGTGTCAGTGGAAGTGTTGATGCAGGTGTCAGTGTAAGTGTTGATGCAGGTGTCAGTGGAAGTGTTGATGCAGGTTTCAGTGGAAGTGTTGATGCAGGTGTTAGTGGAAGTGTTGATGCAGGTGTCAGTGGAAGTGTTGATGCAGGTGTCAGTGGAAGTGTTGATGCAGGTGTCAGTGGAAGTGTTGATGCAGGTGTCAGTGGAAGTGTTGATGCAGGTGTCAGTGGAAGTGTTGATGCAGGTGTTAGTGGAAGTGTTGATGCAGGTGTCAGTGGAAGTGTTGATGCAGGTGTTAGTGGAAGTGTTGATGCAGGTGTCAGTGGAAGTGTTGATGCAGGTGTCAGTGGAAGTGTTGATGCAGGTGTCAGTGGAAGTGTTGATGCATGTTTCAGTGGAAGTGTTGATGCATGTTTCAGTGGAAGTGTTGATGCAGATGTTGGTGGAAGTGTTGATGCAGATGTTGTTGGAAGTGTTAATGCAGGTTTCAGTGGAAGTGTTGATGCAGATGTTGGTGGAAGTGTTAATGCAGGTTTCAATAGAAGTGTTAATGCAGGTGTCAGTGGAAGTGTTGATGCAGGTGTCAGTGGAAGTGTTGATGCAGGTGTCAGTGGAAGTGTTGATGCAGGTGTCAGTGGAAGTGTTGATGCAGGTGTCAGTGGAAGTGTTGATGCAGGTGTCAGTGGAAGTGTTGATGCAGGTGTCAGTGGAAGTGTTGATGCAGGTGTCAGTGGAAGTGTTGATGCCGGTTTCAGTGGAAGTGTTGATGCAGGTTTCAGTGGAAGTGTTGATGCAGGTGTCAGTGGAAGTGTTGATGCAGGTGTCAGTGGAAGTGTTGATGCAGGTTTCAGTGGAAGTGTTGATGCAGGTGTTAGTGGAAGTGTTAATGCAGGTTTCATTGGAAGTGTTGATGCAGGTGTTAGTGGAAGTGTTGATGCAGGTGTCAGTGGAAGTGTTGATGCAGGTGTCAGTGGAAGTGTTGATGCAGGTTTCAGTGGAAGTGTTGATGCAGGTGTTAGTGGAAGTGTTGATGCAGGTGTCAGTGGAAGTGTTGATGCAGGTGTCAGTGGAAGTGTTGATGCATGTTTCAGTGGAAGTGTTGATGCAGGTGTCAGTGGAAGTGTTGATGCAGGTGTTAGTGGAAGTGTTGATGCAGGTGTCAGTGGAAGTGTTGATGCAGGTTTCAGTGGAAGTGTTGATGCAGGTGTCAGTGGAAGTGTTGATGCAGGTTTCAGTGGAAGTGTTGATGCAGGTGTTAGTGGAAGTGTTGATGCAGGTGTTAGTGGAAGTGTTGATGCAGGTGTTAGTGGAAGTGTTGATGTAGGTTTCAGTGGAAGTGTTGATGCAGGTTTCAGTGGAAGTGTTGATGCAGGTTTCAGTGGAAGTGTTGATGCAGGTGTTAGTGGAAGTGTTGATGCAGGTGTTAGTGGAAGTGTTGATGCAGGTGTTAGTGGAAGTGTTGATGCAGGTGTCAGTGGAAGTGTTAATGCAGGTTTCATTGGAAGTGTTGATGCAGGTGTTAGTGGAAGTGTTGATGCAGGTGTCAGTGGAAGTGTTGATGCAGGTGTCAGTGGAAGTGTTGATGCAGGTTTCAGTGGAAGTGTTGATGCAGGTGTTAGTGGAAGTGTTGATGCAGGTGTCAGTGGAAGTGTTGATGCAGGTGTCAGTGGAAGTGTTGATGCAGGTGTCAGTGGAAGTGTTGATGCAGGTTTCAGTGGAAGTGTTGATGCAGGTGTTAGTGGAAGTGTTGATGCAGGTGTCAGTGGAAGTGTTGATGCAGGTGTCAGTGGAAGTGTTGATGCAGGTGTCAGTGGAAGTGTTGATGCAGGTGTCAGTGGAAGTGTTGATGCAGGTGTCAGTGGAAGTGTTGATGCAGGTGTTAGTGGAAGTGTTGATGCAGGTGTCAGTGGAAGTGTTGATGCAGGTGTTAGTGGAAGTGTTGATGCAGGTGTCAGTGGAAGTGTTGATGCAGGTGTCAGTGGAAGTGTTGATGCAGGTGTCAGTGGAAGTGTTGATGCATGTTTCAGTGGAAGTGTTGATGCATGTTTCAGTGGAAGTGTTGATGCAGATGTTGGTGGAAGTGTTGATGCAGATGTTGTTGGAAGTGTTAATGCAGGTTTCAGTGGAAGTGTTGATGCAGATGTTGGTGGAAGTGTTAATGCAGGTTTCAATAGAAGTGTTAATGCAGGTGTCAGTGGAAGTGTTGATGCAGGTGTCAGTGGAAGTGTTGATGCAGGTGTCAGTGGAAGTGTTGATGCAGGTGTCAGTGGAAGTGTTGATGCAGGTGTCAGTGGAAGTGTTGATGCAGGTGTCAGTGGAAGTGTTGATGCAGGTGTCAGTGGAAGTGTTGATGCAGGTGTCAGTGGAAGTGTTGATGCCGGTTTCAGTGGAAGTGTTGATGCAGGTTTCAGTGGAAGTGTTGATGCAGGTGTCAGTGGAAGTGTTGATGCAGGTGTCAGTGGAAGTGTTGATGCAGGTTTCAGTGGAAGTGTTGATGCAGGTGTTAGTGGAAGTGTTAATGCAGGTTTCATTGGAAGTGTTGATGCAGGTGTTAGTGGAAGTGTTGATGCAGGTGACAGTGGAAGTGTTGATGCAGGTGTCAGTGGAAGTGTTGATGCAGGTTTCAGTGGAAGTGTTGATGCAGGTGTTAGTGGAAGTGTTGATGCAGGTGTCAGTGGAAGTGTTGATGCAGGTGTCAGTGGAAGTGTTGATGCATGTTTCAGTGGAAGTGTTGATGCAGGTGTCAGTGGAAGTGTTGATGCAGGTTTCAGTGGAAGTGTTGATGCAGGTGTCAGTGGAAGTGTTGATGCAGGTTTCAGTGGAAGTGTTGATGCAGGTGTCAGTGGAAGTGTTGATGCAGGTTTCAGTGGAAGTGTTGATGCAGGTGTTAGTGGAAGTGTTGATGCAGGTGTCAGTGGAAGTGTTGATGCAGGTGTCAGTGGAAGTGTTGATGCAGGTTTCAGTGGAAGTGTTGATGCAGGTTTCAGTGGAAGTGTTGATGCAGGTTTCAGTGGAAGTGTTGATGCAGGTGTTAGTGGAAGTGTTGATGCAGGTGTCAGTGGAAGTGTTGATGCAGGTGTCAGTGGAAGTGTTGATGCAGGTTTCAGTGGAAGTGTTGATGCAGGTTTCAGTGGAAGTGTTGATGCAGGTGTCATTGTAAGTGTTGATGCAGGTGTCAGTGGAAGTGTTGATGCAGGTGTCAGTGGAAGTGTTGATGCAGGTTTCAGTGGAAGTGTTGATGCAGATTTCAGTGGAAGTGTTGATGCAGGTTTCAGTGGAAGTGTTGATGCAGGTTTCAGTGGAAGTGTTGATGCAGGTGTTAGTGGAAGTGTTGATGCAGGTGTCAGTGGAAGTGTTGATGCAGGTGTCAGTGGAAGTGTTGATGCATGTTTCAGTGGAAGTGTTGATGCAGGTGTTAGTGGAAGTGTTGATGCAGGTTTCAGTGGAAGTGTTGATGCAGGTGTCAGTGGAAGTGTTGATGTAGGTTTCAGTGGAAGTGTTGATGCAGGTTTCAGTGGAAGTGTTGATGCAGGTTTCAGTGGAAGTGTTGATGCAGGTGTTAGTGGAAGTGTTGATGCAGGTGTTAGTGGAAGTGTTGATGCAGGTGTTAGTGGAAGTGTTGATGCAGGTGTTAGTGGAATTTTTGATGCAGGTGTCAGTGGAAGTGTTGATGCAGGTTTCAGTGGAAGTGTTGATGCAGGTGTCAGTGGAAGTGTTGATGCAGGTTTCAGTGGAAGTGTTGATGCAGGTGTTAGTGGAAGTGTTGATGCAGGTGTCAGTGGAAGTGTTGATGCAGGTGTCAGTGGAAGTGTTGATGCAGGTGTCAGTGGAAGTGTTGATGCATGTTTCAGTGGAAGTGTTGATGCATGTTTCAGTGGAAGTGTTGATGCAGATGTTGGTGGAAGTGTTGATGCAGATGTTGGTGGAAGTGTTCATGCAGGTTTCAGTGGAAGTGTTGATGCAGATGTTGGTGGAAGTGATAATGCAGGTTTCAATGGAAGTGTTAATGCAGGTGTCAGTGGAAGTGTTGATGCAGGTGTCAGTGGAAGTGTTGATGCAGGTGTCAGTGGAAGTGTTGATGCAGGTTTCAGTGGAAGTGTTGATGCAGGTGTTAGTGGAAGTGTTGATGCAGGTGTCAGTGGAAGTGTTGATGCAGGTGTCAGTGGAAGTGTTGATGCAGGTGTCAGTGGAAGTGTTGATGCAGGTGTCAGTGGAAGTGTTGATGCAGGTTTCAGTGGAAGTGTTGATGCAGGTGTCAGTGGAAGTGTTGATGCATGTTTCAGTGGAAGTGTTGATGCAGATGTTGGTGGAAGTGTTGATGCAGATGTTGGTGGAAGTGTTAATGCAGGTTTCAATGGAAGTGTTAATGCAGGTGTTAGTGGAAGTGTTGATGCAGGTGTTAGAGGAAGTGTTGATGCAGGTGTTAGTGGAAGTGTTGATGCAGGTGTTAGTGGAAGTGTTGTTGCAGGTGTTAGTGGAAGTGTTGATGCAGGTGTTAGTGGAAGTGTTAATGCAGGATTCAGCGCAAGTGTTGATGCAGGTGTCAGTGGAAGTGTTGATGCAGGTGTCAGTGTAAGTGTTGATGCAGGTGTCAGTGGAAGTGTTGATGCAGGTTTCAGTGGAAGTGTTGATGCAGGTGTTAGTGGAAGTGTTGATGCAGGTGTCAGTGGAAGTGTTGATGCAGGTGTCAGTGGAAGTGTTGATGCAGGTGTCAGTGGAAGTGTTGATGCAGGTGTCAGTGGAAGTGTTGATGCAGGTGTCAGTGGAAGTGTTGATGCAGGTGTTAGTGGAAGTGTTGATGCAGGTGTCAGTGGAAGTGTTGATGCAGGTGTTAGTGGAAGTGTTGATGCAGGTGTCAGTGGAAGTGTTGATGCAGGTGTCAGTGGAAGTGTTGATGCAGGTGTCAGTGGAAGTGTTGATGCATGTTTCAGTGGAAGTGTTGATGCATGTTTCAGTGGAAGTGTTGATGCAGATGTTGGTGGAAGTGTTGATGCAGATGTTGTTGGAAGTGTTAATGCAGGTTTCAGTGGAAGTGTTGATGCAGATGTTGGTGGAAGTGTTAATGCAGGTTTCAATAGAAGTGTTAATGCAGGTGTCAGTGGAAGTGTTGATGCAGGTGTCAGTGGAAGTGTTGATGCAGGTGTCAGTGGAAGTGTTGATGCAGGTGTCAGTGGAAGTGTTGATGCAGGTGTCAGTGGAAGTGTTGATGCAGGTGTCAGTGGAAGTGTTGATGCAGGTGTCAGTGGAAGTGTTGATGCAGGTGTCAGTGGAAGTGTTGATGCCGGTTTCAGTGGAAGTGTTGATGCAGGTTTCAGTGGAAGTGTTGATGCAGGTGTCAGTGGAAGTGTTGATGCAGGTGTCAGTGGAAGTGTTGATGCAGGTTTCAGTGGAAGTGTTGATGCAGGTGTTAGTGGAAGTGTTAATGCAGGTTTCATTGGAAGTGTTGATGCAGGTGTTAGTGGAAGTGTTGATGCAGGTGTCAGTGGAAGTGTTGATGCAGGTGTCAGTGGAAGTGTTGATGCAGGTTTCAGTGGAAGTGTTGATGCAGGTGTTAGTGGAAGTGTTGATGCAGGTGTCAGTGGAAGTGTTGATGCAGGTGTCAGTGGAAGTGTTGATGCATGTTTCAGTGGAAGTGTTGATGCAGGTGTCAGTGGAAGTGTTGATGCAGGTGTTAGTGGAAGTGTTGATGCAGGTGTCAGTGGAAGTGTTGATGCAGGTTTCAGTGGAAGTGTTGATGCAGGTGTCAGTGGAAGTGTTGATGCAGGTTTCAGTGGAAGTGTTGATGCAGGTGTTAGTGGAAGTGTTGATGCAGGTGTTAGTGGAAGTGTTGATGCAGGTGTTAGTGGAAGTGTTGATGTAGGTTTCAGTGGAAGTGTTGATGCAGGTTTCAGTGGAAGTGTTGATGCAGGTTTCAGTGGAAGTGTTGATGCAGGTGTTAGTGGAAGTGTTGATGCAGGTGTTAGTGGAAGTGTTGATGCAGGTGTTAGTGGAAGTGTTGATGCAGGTGTCAGTGGAAGTGTTGATGCAGGTTTCAGTGGAAGTGTTGATGCAGGTTTCAGTGGAAGTGTTGATGCAGGTGTCAGTGGAAGTGTTGATGCAGGTGTCAGTGGAAGTGTTGATGCAGGTGTCAGTGGAAGTGTTGATGCAGGTTTCAGTGGAAGTGTTGATGCAGGTTTCAGTGGAAGTGTTGATGCAGGTTTCAGTGGAAGTGTTGATGCAGGTGTTAGTGGAAGTGTTGATGCAGGTGTCAGTGGAAGTGTTGATGCAGGTGTCAGTGGAAGTGTTGATGCAGGTTTCAGTGGAAGTGTTGATGCAGGTTTCAGTGGAAGTGTTGATGCAGGTGTCAGTGTAAGTGTTGATGCAGGTGTCAGTGGAAGTGTTGATGCAGGTGTCAGTGGAAGTGTTGATGCAGGTTTCAGTGGAAGTGTTGATGCAGATTTCAGTGGAAGTGTTGATGCAGGTTTCAGTGGAAGTGTTGATGCAGGTTTCAGTGGAAGTGTTGATGCAGGTGTTAGTGGAAGTGTTGATGCAGGTGTCAGTGGAAGTGTTGATGCAGGTGTTAGTGGATGTGTTGATGCAGGTGTTAGAGGAAGTGTTGATGCAGGTGTTAGTGGAAATGTTGATGCAGGTGTTAGTGGAAGTGTTGATGCAGGTGTTAGTGGAAGTGTTGATGCAGGTGTTAGTGGAAGTGTTGATGCAGGTGTCAGTGGAAGTGTTGATGCAGGTGTCAGTGGAAGTGTTGATGCAGGTGTCAGTGGAAGTGTTGATGCAGGTGTCAGTGGAAGTGTTGATGCAGGTGTCAGTGGAAGTGTTGATGCAGGTGTCAGTGGAAGTGTTGATGCAGGTGTTAGTGGAAGTGTTGATGCAGGTGTCAGTGGAAGTGTTGATGCAGGTGTTAGTGGAAGTGTTGATGCAGGTGTCAGTGGAAGTGTTGATGCAGGTGTCAGTGGAAGTGTTGATGCAGGTGTCAGTGGAAGTGTTGATGCATGTTTCAGTGGAAGTGTTGATGCATGTTTCAGTGGAAGTGTTGATGCAGATGTTGGTGGAAGTGTTGATGCAGATGTTGTTGGAAGTGTTACTGCAGGTTTCAGTGGAAGTGTTGATGCAGATGTTGGTGGAAGTGTTAATGCAGGTTTCAATAGAAGTGTTAATGCAGGTGTCAGTGGAAGTGTTGATGCAGGTGTCAGTGGAAGTGTTGATGCAGGTGTCAGTGGAAGTGTTGATGCAGGTGTCAGTGGAAGTGTTGATGCAGGTGTCAGTGGAAGTGTTGATGCAGGTGTCAGTGGAAGTGTTGATGCAGGTGTCAGTGGAAGTGTTGATGCAGGTGTCAGTGGAAGTGTTGATGCCGGTTTCAGTGGAAGTGTTGATGCAGGTTTCAGTGGAAGTGTTGATGCAGGTGTCAGTGGAAGTGTTGATGCAGGTGTCAGTGGAAGTGTTGATGCAGGTTTCAGTGGAAGTGTTGATGCAGGTGTTAGTGGAAGTGTTAATGCAGGTTTCATTGGAAGTGTTGATGCAGGTGTTAGTGGAAGTGTTGATGCAGGTGTCAGTGGAAGTGTTGATGCAGGTGTCAGTGGAAGTGTTGATGCAGGTTTCAGTGGAAGTGTTGATGCAGGTGTTAGTGGAAGTGTTGATGCAGGTGTCAGTGGAAGTGTTGATGCAGGTGTCAGTGGAAGTGTTGATGCATGTTTCAGTGGAAGTGTTGATGCAGGTGTCAGTGGAAGTGTTGATGCAGGTTTCAGTGGAAGTGTTGATGCAGGTGTCAGTGGAAGTGTTGATGCAGGTTTCAGTGGAAGTGTTGATGCAGGTGTCAGTGGAAGTGTTGATGCAGGTTTCAGTGGAAGTGTTGATGCAGGTGTTAGTGGAAGTGTTGATGCAGGTGTTAGTGGAAGTGTTGATGCAGGTGTTAGTGGAAGTGTTGATGTAGGTTTCAGTGGAAGTGTTGATGCAGGTTTCAGTGGAAGTGTTGATGCAGGTTTCAGTGGAAGTGTTGATGCAGGTGTTAGTGGAAGTGTTGATGCAGGTGTTAGTGGAAGTGTTGATGCAGGTGTTAGTGGAAGTGTTGATGCAGGTGTCAGTGGAAGTGTTGATGCAGGTTTCAGTGGAAGTGTTGATGCAGGTTTCAGTGGAAGTGTTGATGCAGGTGTCAGTGGAAGTGTTGATGCAGGTGTCAGTGGAAGTGTTGATGCAGGTGTCAGTGGAAGTGTTGATGCAGGTTTCAGTGGAAGTGTTGATGCAGGTTTCAGTGGAAGTGTTGATGCAGGTTTCAGTGGAAGTGTTGATGCAGGTGTTAGTGGAAGTGTTGATGCAGGTGTCAGTGGAAGTGTTGATGCAGGTGTCAGTGGAAGTGTTGATGCAGGTTTCAGTGGAAGTGTTGATGCAGGTTTCAGTGGAAGTGTTGATGCAGGTGTCAGTGTAAGTGTTGATGCAGGTGTCAGTGGAAGTGTTGATGCAGGTTTCAGTGGAAGTGTTGATGCAGGTTTCAGTGGAAGTGTTGATGCAGATTTCAGTGGAAGTGTTGATGCAGGTTTCAGTGGAAGTGTTGATGCAGGTTTCAGTGGAAGTGTTGATGCAGGTGTTAGTGGAAGTGTTGATGCAGGTGTTAGTGGAAGTGTTGATGCAGGTGTCAGTGGAAGTGTTGATGCAGGTGTTAGTGGAAGTGTTGATGCAGGTGTCAGTGGAAGTGTTGATGCAGGTGTCAGTGGAAGTGTTGATGCAGGTGTCAGTGGAAGTGTTGATGCAGGTGTCAGTGGAAGTGTTGATGCAGGTGTTAGTGGAAGTGTTGATGCAGGTGTTAGTGGAAGTGTTGATGCAGGTGTTAGTGGAAGTGTTGATGCAGGTGTTAGTGGAAGTGTTGATGCAGGTGTTAGTGGAAGTGTTGATGCAGGTGTTAGTGGAAGTGTTGATGCAGGTGTTAGTGGAAGTGTTGATGCAGGTGTCAGTGGAAGTGTTGATGCAGGTGTTAGTGGAATTGTTGATGCAGGTTTCAGTGGAAGTGTTGATGCAGGTGTTAGTGGAAGTGTTGATGCAGGTGTCAGTGGAAGTGTTGATGCAGGTGTTAGTGGAAGTGTTGATGCAGGTGTCAGTGGAAGTGTTGATGCAGGTGTTATTGGAAGTGTTGATGCAGGTGTCAGTGGAAGTGTTGATGCAGGTGTCAGTGGAAGTGTTGATGCAGGTGTCAGTGGAAGTGTTGATGCAGGTGTCAGTGGAAGTGTTGATGCAGGTGTCAGTGAAAGTGTTGATGCAGGTGTTAGTGGAAGTGTTGATGCAGGTGTCAGTGGAAGTGTTGATGCAGGTGTTAGTGGAAGTGTTGATGCAGGTGTCAGTGGAAGTGTTGATGCAGGTGTCAGTGGAAGTGTTGATGCAGGTGTTAGTGGAAGTGTTGATGCAGGTGTCAGTGGAAGTGTTGATGCAGGTGTTAGTGGATGTGTTGATGCAGGTGTTAGAGGAAGTGTTGATGCAGGTGTTAGTGGAAGTGTTGATGCAGGTGTTAGTGGAAGTGTTGATGCAGGTGTTAGTGGAAGTGTTGATGCAGGTGTTAGTGGAAGTGTTGATGCAGGTGTCAGTGGAAGTGTTGATGCAGGTGTTAGTGGATGTGTTGATGCAGGTGTTAGAGGAAGTGTTGATGCAGGTGTTAGTGGAAGTGTTGATGCAGGTGTTAGTGGATGTGTTGATGCAGGTGTTAGAGGAAGTGTTGATGCAGGTGTTAGTGGAAGTGTTGATGCAGGTGTTAGTGGAAGTGTTGATGCAGGTGTTAGTGGAAGTGTTGATGCAGGTGTTAGTGGAAGTGTTGATGCAGGTGTCAGTGGAAGTGTTGATGCAGGTGTCAGTGGAAGTGTTGATGCAGGTGTCAGTGGAAGTGTTGATGCAGGTGTCAGTGGAAGTGTTGATGCAGGTGTCAGTGGAAGTGTTGATGCAGGTGTCAGTGGAAGTGTTGATGCAAGTGTTAGTGGAAGTGTTGATGCAGGTGTCAGTGGAAGTGTTGATGCAGGTGTTAGTGGAAGTGTTGATGCAGGTGTCAGTGGAAGTGTTGATGCAGGTGTCAGTGGAAGTGTTGATGCAGGTGTCAGTGGAAGTGTTGATGCATGTTTCAGTGGAAGTGTTGATGCATGTTTCAGTGGAAGTGTTGATGCAGATGTTGGTGGAAGTGTTGATGCAGATGTTGTTGGAAGTGTTAATGCAGGTTTCAGTGGAAGTGTTGATGCAGGTGTCAGTGGAAGTGTTGATGCAGGTGTCAGTGGAAGTGTTGATGCAGGTGTCAGTGGAAGTGTTGATGCAGGTTTCAGTGGAAGTGTTGATGCAGGTTTCAGTGGAAGTGTTGATGCAGGTTTCAGTGGAAGTGTTGATGCAGGTGTTAGTGGAAGTGTTGATGCAGGTGTCAGTGGAAGTGTTGATGCAGGTGTCAGTGGAAGTGTTGATGCAGGTTTCAGTGGAAGTGTTGATGCAGGTTTCAGTGGAAGTGTTGATGCAGGTGTCAGTGTAAGTGTTGATGCAGGTGTCAGTGGAAGTGTTGATGCAGGTGTCAGTGGAAGTGTTGATGCAGGTTTCAGTGGAAGTGTTGATGCAGATTTCAGTGGAAGTGTTGATGCAGGTTTCAGTGGAAGTGTTGATGCAGGTTTCAGTGGAAGTGTTGATGCAGGTGTTAGTGGAAGTGTTGATGCAGGTGTCAGTGGAAGTGTTGATGCAGGTGTCAGTGGAAGTGTTGATGCATGTTTCAGTGGAAGTGTTGATGCAGGTGTTAGTGGAAGTGTTGATGCAGGTTTCAGTGGAAGTGTTGATGCAGGTGTCAGTGGAAGTGTTGATGTAGGTTTCAGTGGAAGTGTTGATGCAGGTTTCAGTGGAAGTGTTGATGCAGGTTTCAGTGGAAGTGTTGATGCAGGTGTTAGTGGAAGTGTTGATGCAGGTGTTAGTGGAAGTGTTGATGCAGGTGTCAGTGGAAGTGTTGATGCAGGTGTTAGTGGAAGTGTTGATGCAGGTGTCAGTGGAAGTGTTGATGCAGGTGTCAGTGGAAGTGTTGATGCAGGTGTTAGTGGAAGTGTTGATGCAGGTGTCAGTGGAAGTGTTGATGCAGGTGTTAGTGGAAGTGTTGATGCAGGTGTTAGTGGAAGTGTTGATGCAGGTGTTAGTGGAAGTGTTGATGCAGGTGTTAGTGGAAGTGTTGATGCAGATGTTAGTGGAAGTGTTGATGCAGGTGTCAGTGGAAGTGTTGATGCAGGTGTCAGTGGAAGTGTTGATGCAGGTGTTAGTGGAAGTGTTGATGCAGGTGTCAGTGGAAGTGTTGATGCAGGTGTTAGTGGATGTGTTGATGCAGGTGTTAGAGGAAGTGTTGATGCAGGTGTTAGTGGAAGTGTTGATGCAGGTGTTAGTGGAAGTGTTGATGCAGGTGTTAGTGGAAGTGTTGATGCAGGTGTTAGTGGAAGTGTTGATGCAGGTGTCAGTGGAAGTGTTGATGCAGGTGTCAGTGGAAGTGTTGATGCAGGTGTCAGTGGAAGTGTTGATGCAGGTGTCAGTGGAAGTGTTGATGCAGGTGTCAGTGGAAGTGTTGATGCAGGTGTCAGTGGAAGTGTTGATGCAGGTGTTAGTGGAAGTGTTGATGCAGGTGTCAGTGGAAGTGTTGATGCAGGTGTTAGTGGAAGTGTTGATGCAGGTGTCAGTGGAAGTGTTGATGCAGGTGTCAGTGGAAGTGTTGATGCAGGTGTCAGTGGAAGTGTTGATGCATGTTTCAGTGGAAGTGTTGATGCATGTTTCAGTGGAAGTGTTGATGCAGATGTTGGTGGAAGTGTTGATGCAGATGTTGTTGGAAGTGTTAATGCAGGTTTCAGTGGAAGTGTTGATGCAGATGTTGGTGGAAGTGTTAATGCAGGTTTCAATAGAAGTGTTAATGCAGGTGTCAGTGGAAGTGTTGATGCAGGTGTCAGTGGAAGTGTTGATGCAGGTGTCAGTGGAAGTGTTGATGCAGGTGTCAGTGGAAGTGTTGATGCAGGTGTCAGTGGAAGTGTTGATGCAGGTGTCAGTGGAAGTGTTGATGCAGGTGTCAGTGGAAGTGTTGATGCAGGTGTCAGTGGAAGTGTTGATGCCGGTTTCAGTGGAAGTGTTGATGCAGGTTTCAGTGGAAGTGTTGATGCAGGTGTCAGTGGAAGTGTTGATGCAGGTGTCAGTGGAAGTGTTGATGCAGGTTTCAGTGGAAGTGTTGATGCAGGTGTTAGTGGAAGTGTTAATGCAGGTTTCATTGGAAGTGTTGATGCAGGTGTTAGTGGAAGTGTTGATGCAGGTGTCAGTGGAAGTGTTGATGCAGGTGTCAGTGGAAGTGTTGATGCAGGTTTCAGTGGAAGTGTTGATGCAGGTGTTAGTGGAAGTGTTGATGCAGGTGTCAGTGGAAGTGTTGATGCAGGTGTCAGTGGAAGTGTTGATGCATGTTTCAGTGGAAGTGTTGATGCAGGTGTCAGTGGAAGTGTTGATGCAGGTTTCAGTGGAAGTGTTGATGCAGGTGTCAGTGGAAGTGTTGATGCAGGTTTCAGTGGAAGTGTTGATGCAGGTGTCAGTGGAAGTGTTGATGCAGGTTTCAGTGGAAGTGTTGATGCAGGTGTTAGTGGAAGTGTTGATGCAGGTGTTAGTGGAAGTGTTGATGCAGGTGTTAGTGGAAGTGTTGATGTAGGTTTCAGTGGAAGTGTTGATGCAGGTTTCAGTGGAAGTGTTGATGCAGGTTTCAGTGGAAGTGTTGATGCAGGTGTTAGTGGAAGTGTTGATGCAGGTGTTAGTGGAAGTGTTGATGCAGGTGTTAGTGGAAGTGTTGATGCAGGTGTCAGTGGAAGTGTTGATGCAGGTTTCAGTGGAAGTGTTGATGCAGGTTTCAGTGGAAGTGTTGATGCAGGTGTCAGTGGAAGTGTTGATGCAGGTGTCAGTGGAAGTGTTGATGCAGGTGTCAGTGGAAGTGTTGATGCAGGTTTCAGTGGAAGTGTTGATGCAGGTTTCAGTGGAAGTGTTGATGCAGGTTTCAGTGGAAGTGTTGATGCAGGTGTTAGTGGAAGTGTTGATGCAGGTGTCAGTGGAAGTGTTGATGCAGGTGTCAGTGGAAGTGTTGATGCAGGTTTCAGTGGAAGTGTTGATGCAGGTTTCAGTGGAAGTGTTGATGCAGGTGTCAGTGTAAGTGTTGATGCAGGTGTCAGTGGAAGTGTTGATGCAGGTGTCAGTGGAAGTGTTGATGCAGGTTTCAGTGGAAGTGTTGATGCAGATTTCAGTGGAAGTGTTGATGCAGGTTTCAGTGGAAGTGTTGATGCAGGTTTCAGTGGAAGTGTTGATGCAGGTGTTAGTGGAAGTGTTGATGCAGGTGTCAGTGGAAGTGTTGATGCAGGTGTCAGTGGAAGTGTTGATGCATGTTTCAGTGGAAGTGTTGATGCAGGTGTTAGTGGAAGTGTTGATGCAGGTTTCAGTGGAAGTGTTGATGCAGGTGTCAGTGGAAGTGTTGATGTAGGTTTCAGTGGAAGTGTTGATGCAGGTTTCAGTGGAAGTGTTGATGCAGGTTTCAGTGGAAGTGTTGATGCAGGTGTTAGTGGAAGTGTTGATGCAGGTGTTAGTGGAAGTGTTGATGCAGGTGTTAGTGGAAGTGTTGATGCAGGTGTTAGTGGAATTTTTGATGCAGGTGTCAGTGGAAGTGTTGATGCAGGTGTCAGTGGAAGTGTTGATGCAGGTGTCAGTGGAAGTGTTGATGCAGGTTTCAGTGGAAGTGTTGATGCAGGTGTTAGTGGAAGTGTTGATGCAGGTTTCAGTGGAAGTGTTGATGCAGGTGTCAGTGGAAGTGTTGATGCAGGTGTCAGTGGAAGTGTTGATGCAGGTTTCAGTGGAAGTGTTGATGCAGGTTTCAGTGGAATTGTTGATGCAGGTTTCAGTGGAAGTGTTGATGCAGGTGTCAGTGGAAGTGTTGATGCAGGTGTCAGTGGAAGTGTTGATGCAGGTGTTAGTGGAAGTGTTGATGCAGGTGTCAGTGGAAGTGTTGATGCAGGTGTTAGTGGAAGTGTTGATGCAGGTGTCAGTGGAAGTGTTGATGCAGGTGTCAGTGGAAGTGTTGATGCAGGTGTTAGTGGAAGTGTTGATGCAGGTGTCAGTGGAAGTGTTGATGCAGGTGTTAGTGGAAGTGTTGATGCAGGTGTTAGTGGAAGTGTTGATGCAGGTGTTAGTGGAAGTGTTGATGCAGGTGTTAGTGGAAGTGTTGATGCAGGTGTTAGTGGAAGTGTTGATGCAGGTGTTAGTGGAAGTGTTGATGCAGGTGTTAGTGGAAGTGTTGATGCAGGTGTCAGTGGAAGTGTTGATGCAGGTGTTAGTGGAATTGTTGATGCAGGTTTCAGTGGAAGTGTTGATGCAGGTGTTAGTGGAAGTGTTGATGCAGGTGTCAGTGGAAGTGTTGATGCAGGTGTTAGTGGAAGTGTTGATGCAGGTGTCAGTGGAAGTGTTGATGCAGGTGTTATTGGAAGTGTTGATGCAGGTGTCAGTGGAAGTGTTGATGCAGGTGTCAGTGGAAGTGTTGATGCAGGTGTCAGTGGAAGTGTTGATGCAGGTGTCAGTGGAAGTGTTGATGCAGGTGTCAGTGAAAGTGTTGATGCAGGTGTTAGTGGAAGTGTTGATGCAGGTGTCAGTGGAAGTGTTGATGCAGGTGTTAGTGGAAGTGTTGATGCAGGTGTCAGTGGAAGTGTTGATGCAGGTGTCAGTGGAAGTGTTGATGCAGGTGTTAGTGGAAGTGTTGATGCAGGTGTCAGTGGAAGTGTTGATGCAGGTGTTAGTAGATGTGTTGATGCAGGTGTTAGAGGAAGTGTTGATGCAGGTGTTAGTGGAAGTGTTGATGCAGGTGTTAGTGGAAGTGTTGATGCAGGTGTTAGTGGAAGTGTTGATGCAGGTGTTAGTGGAAGTGTTGATGCAGGTGTTAGTGGAAGTGTTGATGCAGGTGTCAGTGGAAGTGTTGATGCAGGTGTCAGTGGAAGTGTTGATGCAGGTGTCAGTGGAAGTGTTGATGCAGGTGTCAGTGGAAGTGTTGATGCAGGTTTCAGTGGAAGTGTTGAAGCAGGTATCAGTGGAAGTGTTAATGCAGGTTTCAGTGGAAGTGTTGATGCAGGTGTCATTGGAAGTGTTGATGCAGGTGTCAGTGGAAGTGTTGATGCAGGTGTCAGTGGAAGTGTTGATGCAGGTGTCAGTGGAAGTGTTGATGCAGGTGTCAGTGGAAGTGTTGATGCAGGTGTCAGTGGAAGTGTTGATGCATGTTTCAATGGAAGTGTTGATGCATGTTTCAGTGGAAGTGTTGATGCAGATGTTGGTGGAAGTGTTGATGCAGATGTTGTTGGAAGTGTTAATGCAGGTTTCAGTGGAAGTGTTGATGCAGATGTTGGTGGAAGTGTTAATGCAGGTTTCAATAGAAGTGTTAATGCAGGTGTCAGTGGAAGTGTTGATGCAGGTGTCAGTGGAAGTGTTGATGCAGGTGTCAGTGGAAGTGTTGATGCAGGTGTCAGTGGAAGTGTTGATGCCGGTGTCAGTGGAAGTGTTGATGCAGGTGTCAGTGGAAGTGTTGATGCAGGTGTCAGTGGAAGTGTTGATGCAGGTGTCAGTGGAAGTGTTGATGCCGGTGTCAGTGGAAGTGTTGATGCAGGTTTCAGTGGAAGTGTTGATGCAGGTGTCAGTGGAAGTGTTGATGCAGGTGTCAGTGGAAGTGTTGATGCAGGTTTCAGTGGAAGTGTTGATGCAGGTGTTAGTGGAAGTGTTAATGCAGGTTTCATTGGAAGTGTTGATGCAGGTGTTAGTGGAAGTGTTGATGCAGGTGTCAGTGGAAGTGTTGATGCAGGTGTCAGTGGAAGTGTTGATGCAGGTTTCAGTGGAAGTGTTGATGCAGGTGTTAGTGGAAGTGTTGATGCAGGTGTCAGTGGAAGTGTTGATGCAGGTTTCAGTGGAAGTGTTGATGCATGTTTCAGTGGAAGTGTTGATGCAGGTGTCAGTGGAAGTGTTGATGCAAGTTTCAGTGGAAGTGTTGATGCAGGTGTCAGTGGAAGTGTTGATGCAGGTTTCAGTGGAAGTGTTGATGCAGGTGTCAGTGGAAGTGTTGATGCAGGTTTCAGTGGAAGTGTTGATGCAGGTGTTAGTGGAAGTGTTGATGCAGGTGTTAGTGGAAGTGTTGATGCAGGTGTTAGTGGAAGTGTTGATGTAGGTTTCAGTGGAAGTGTTGATGCAGGTTTCAGTGGAAGTGTTGATGCAGGTTTCAGTGGAAGTGTTGATGCAGGTGTTAGTGGAAGTGTTGATGCAGGTGTTAGTGGAAGTGTTGATGTAGGTGTTAGTGGAAGTGTTGATGCAGATGTCAGTGGAAGTGTTGATGCAGGTTTCAGTGGAAGTGTTGATGCAGGTTTCAGTGGAAGTGTTGATGCAGGTGTCAGTGGAAGTGTTGATGCAGGTGTCAGTGGAAGTGTTGATGCAGGTGTCAGTGGAAGTGTTGATGCAGGTTTCAGTGGAAGTGTTGATGCAGGTTTCAGTGGAAGTGTTGATGCAGGTTTCAGTGGAAGTGTTGATGCAGGTGTTAGTGGAAGTGTTGATGCAGGTGTCAGTGGAAGTGTTAATGCAGGTGTCAGTGGAAGTGTTGATGCAGGTTTCAGTGGAAGTGTTGATGCAGGTTTCAGTGGAAGTGTTGATGCAGGTGTCAGTGGAAGTGTTGATGCAGGTGTCAGTGGAAGTGTTGATGCAGGTGTCAGTGGAAGTGTTGATGCAGGTTTCAGTGGAAGTGTTGATGCAGGTTTCAGTGGAAGTGTTGATGCAGGTTTCAGTGGAAGTGTTGATGCAGGTTTCAGTGGAAGTGTTGATGCAGGTGTTAGTGGAAGTGTTGATGCAGGTGTCAGTGGAAGTGTTGATGCAGGTGTCAGTGGAAGTGTTGATGCATGTTTCAGTGGAAGTGTTGATGCAGGTGTTAGTGGAAGTGTTGATGCAGGTTTCAGTGGAAGTGTTGATGCATGTGTCAGTGGAAGTGTTGATGTAGGTTTCAGTGGAAGTGTTGATGCAGGTTTCAGTGGAAGTGTTGATGCAGGTTTCAGTGGAAGTGTTGATGCAGGTGTTAGTGGAAGTGTTGATGCAGGTGTTAGTGGAAGTGTTGATGCAGGTGTTAGTGGAAGTGTTGATGCAGGTGTTAGTGGAATTTTTGATGCAGGTGTCAGTGGAAGTGTTGATGCAGGTGTCAGTGGAAGTGTTGATGCAGGTTTCAGTGGAAGTGTTGATGCAGGTTTCAGTGGAAGTGTTGATGCAGGTGTTAGTGGAAGTGTTGATGCAGGTGTCAGTGGAAGTGTTGATGCAGGTGTCAGTGGAAGTGTTGATGCAGGTGTCAGTGGAAGTGTTGATGCAGGTTTCAGTGGAAGTGTTGATGCAGGTTTCAGTGGAATTGTTGATGCAGGTTTCAGTGGAAGTGTTGATGCAGGTGTCAGTGGAAGTGTTGATGCAGGTTTCAGTGGAAGTGTTGATGCAGGTGTTAGTGGAAGTGTTGATGCAGGTTTCAGTGGAAGTGTTGATGCAGGTGTCAGTGGAAGTATTGATGCAGGTTTCAGTGGAAGTGTTGATGCAGGTGTCAGTGGAAGTGTTGATGCAGGTGTTAGTGGAAGTGTTGATGCAGGTGTCAGTGGAAGTGTTGATGCAGGTTTCAGTGGAAGTGTTGATGCAGGTTTCAGTGGAAGTGTTGATGCAGGTTTCAGTGGAAGTGTTGATGCAGGTTTCAGTGGAAGTGTTGATGCAGGTGTTAGTGGAAGTGTTGATGCAGGTGTCAGTGGAAGTGTTGATGCAGGTGTCAGTGGAAGTGTTGATGCAGGTGTCAGTGGAAGTGTTGATGCAGGTGTCAGTGGAAGTGTTGATGCAGGTTTCAGTGGAAGTGTTGATGCAGGTGTCAGTGGAAGTGTTGATGCAGGTGTTAGTGGAAGTGTTGATGCAGGTGTTAGTGGAAGTGTTGATGCAGGTGTTAGTGGCAGTGTTGATGCAGGTGTCAGTGGAAGTGTTGATGCAGGTGTTAGTGGAAGTGTTGATGCAGGTGTCAGTGGAAGTGTTGATGCAGGTGTTTGTGGAAGTGTTGATGCAGGTGTCAGTGGAAGTGTTGATGCAGGTGTCAGTGGAAGTGTTGATGCAGGTGTTAGTGGAAGTGTTGATGCAGGTGTCAGTGGAAGTGTTGATGCAGGTGTTAGTGGAAGTGTTGATGCAGGTGTTAGTGGAAGTGTTGATGCAGGTGTTAGTGGAAGTGTTGATGCAGGTGTTAGTGGAAGTGTTGATGCAGGTGTTAGTGGAAGTGTTGATGCAGGTGTTAGTGGAAGTGTTGATGCAGGTGTTAGTGGAAGTGTTGATGCAGGTGTCAGTGGAAGTGTTGATGCAGGTGTTAGTGGAATTGTTGATGCAGGTTTCAGTGGAAGTGTTGATGCAGGTGTTAGTGGAAGTGTTGATGCAGGTGTCAGTGGAAGTGTTGATGCAGGTGTTAGTGGAAGTGTTGATGCAGGTGTCAGTGGAAGTGTTGATGCAGGTGTTATTGGAAGTGTTGTTGCAGGTGTCAGTGGAAGTGTTGATGCAGGTGTCAGTGGAAGTGTTGATGCAGGTGTTAGTGGAAGTGTTGATGCAGGTGTCAGTGGAAGTGTTGATGCAGGTGTCAGTGGAAATGTTGATGCAGGTGTCAGTGGAAGTGTTGATGCAGGTGTTAGTGGAAGTGTTGATGCAGGTGTCAGTGGAAGTGTTGATGCAGGTGTTAGTGGAAGTGTTGATGCAGGTGTTAGTGGAAGTGTTGATGCAGGTGTTAGTGGAAGTGTTGATGCAGGTGTCAGTGGAAGTGTTGATGCAGGTGTCAGTGGAAGTGTTGATGCAGGTGTCAGTGGAAGTGTTGATGCAGGTGTCAGTGGAAGTGTTGATGCAGGTTTCAGTGGAAGTGTTGATGCAGGTGTTAGTGGAAGTGTTAATGCAGGTTTCATTGGAAGTGTTGATGCAGGTGTTAGTGGAAGTGTTGATGCAGGTGTCAGTGGAAGTGTTGATGCAGGTGTCAGTGGAAGTGTTGATGCAGGTTTCAGTGGAAGTGTTGATGCAGGTGTTAGTGGAAGTGTTGATGCAGGTGTCAGTGGAAGTGTTGATGCAGGTTTCAGTGGAAGTGTTGATGCATTTTTCAGTGGAAGTGTTGATGCAGGTGTCAGTGGAAGTGTTGATGCAAGTTTCAGTGGAAGTGTTGATGCAGGTGTCAGTGGAAGTGTTGATGCAGGTTTCAGTGGAAGTGTTGATGCAGGTGTCAGTGGAAGTGTTGATGCAGGTTTCAGTGGAAGTGTTGATGCAGGTGTTAGTGGAAGTGTTGATGCAGGTGTTAGTGGAAGTGTTGATGCAGGTGTTAGTGGAAGTGTTGATGTAGGTTTCAGTGGAAGTGTTGATGCAGGTTTCAGTGGAAGTGTTGATGCAGGTTTCAGTGGAAGTGTTGATGCAGGTGTTAGTGGAAGTGTTGATGCAGGTGTTAGTGGAAGTGTTGATGTAGGTGTTAGTGGAAGTGTTGATGCAGGTGTCAGTGGAAGTGTTGATGCAGGTTTCAGTGGAAGTGTTGATGCAGGTTTCAGTGGAAGTGTTGATGCAGGTGTCAGTGGAAGTGTTGATGCAGGTGTCAGTGGAAGTGTTGATGCAGGTGTCAGTGGAAGTGTTGATGCAGGTTTCAGTGGAAGTGTTGATGCAGGTTTCAGTGGAAGTGTTGATGCAGGTTTCAGTGGAAGTGTTGATGCAGGTGTTAGTGGAAGTGTTGATGCAGGTGTCAGTCGAAGTGTTGATGCAGGTGTCAGTGGAAGTGTTGATGCAGGTTTCAGTGGAAGTGTTGATGCAGGTTTCAGTGGAAGTGTTGATGCAGGTGTCAGTGGAAGTGTTGATGCAGGTGTCAGTGGAAGTGTTGATGCAGGTGTCAGTGGAAGTGTTGATGCAGGTTTCAGTGGAAGTGTTGATGCAGGTTTCAGTGGAAGTGTTGATGCAGGTTTCAGTGGAAGTGTTGATGCAGGTTTCAGTGGAAGTGTTGATGCAGGTGTTAGTGGAAGTGTTGATGCAGGTGTCAGTGGAAGTGTTGATGCAGGTGTCAGTGGAAGTGTTGATGCATGTTTCAGTGGAAGTGTTGATGCAGGTGTTAGTGGAAGTGTTGATGCAGGTTTCAGTGGAAGTGTTGATGCATGTGTCAGTGGAAGTGTTGATGTAGGTTTCAGTGGAAGTGTTGATGCAGGTTTCAGTGGAAGTGTTGATGCAGGTTTCAGTGGAAGTGTTGATGCAGGTGTTAGTGGAAGTGTTGATGCAGGTGTTAGTGGAAGTGTTTATGCAGGTGTTAGTGGAAGTGTTGATGCAGGTGTTAGTGGAATTTTTGATGCAGGTGTCAGTGGAAGTGTTGATGCAGGTGTCAGTGGAAGTGTTGATGCAGGTTTCAGTGGAAGTGTTGATGCAGGTTTCAGTGGAAGTGTTGATGCAGGTGTTAGTGGAAGTGTTGATGCAGGTGTCAGTGGAAGTGTTGATGCAGGTGTCAGTGGAAGTGTTGATGCAGGTGTCAGTGGAAGTGTTGATGCAGGTTTCAGTGGAAGTGTTGATGCAGGTTTCAGTGGAATTGTTGATGCAGGTTTCAGTGGAAGTGTTGATGCAGGTGTCAGTGGAAGTGTTGATGCAGGTTTCAGTGGAAGTGTTGATGCAGGTGTTAGTGGAAGTGTTGATGCAGGTTTCAGTGGAAGTGTTGATGCAGGTGTCAGTGGAAGTATTGATGCAGGTTTCAGTGGAAGTGTTGATGCAGGTGTCAGTGGAAGTGTTGATGCAGGTGTTAGTGGAAGTGTTGATGCAGGTGTCAGTGGAAGTGTTGATGCAGGTGTCAGTGGAAGTGTTGATGCAGGTGTTAGTGGAAGTGTTGATGCAGGTGTTAGTGGAAGTGTTGATGCAGGTGTTAGTGGAAGTGTTGATGCAGGTGTTAGTGGAAGTGTTGATGCAGGTGTTAGTGGAAGTGTTGATGCAGGTGTTAGTGGAAGTGTTGATGCAGGTGTTAGTGGAAGTGTTGATGCAGGTGTCAGTGGAAGTGTTGATGCAGGTGTTAGTGGAATTGTTGATGCAGGTTTCAGTGGAAGTGTTGATGCAGGTGTTAGTGGAAGTGTTGATGCAGGTGTCAGTGGAAGTGTTGATGCAGGTCTTAGTGGAAGTGTTGATGCAGGTGTCAGTGGAAGTGTTGATGCAGGTGTTATTGGAAGTGTTGATGCAGGTGTCAGTGGAAGTGTTGATGCAGGTGTCAGTGGAAGTGTTGATGCAGGTGTTAGTGGAAGTGTTGATGCAGGTGTCAGTGGAAGTGTTGATGCAGGTGTCAGTGGAAATGTTGATGCAGGTGTCAGTGGAAGTGTTGATGCAGGTGTTAGTGGAAGTGTTGATGCAGGTCTCAGTGGAAGTGTTGATGCAGGTGTTAGTGGAAGTGTTGATGCAGGTGTTAGTGGAAGTGTTGATGCAGGTGTCAGTGGAAGTGTTGATGCAGGTGTCAGTGGAAGTGTTGATGCAGGTGTCAGTGGAAGTGTTGATGCAGGTGTCAGTGGAAGTGTTGATGCAGGTGTTAGTGGAAGTGTTGATGCAGGTGTTAGTGGAAGTATTGATGCATGTGTCGGTGGAAGTGTTGATGCACGTTTTAGTGTAATTGTTGTTGCAGGTTTTAATGGAAATGCTTTTGATTGCGTTGGTGGAAGTATGTATACAGGTGTTGGTGGAAGTGTTGATGCAGGTGATAGTGTAAATGTTGATTCAGGTGATAGTGGAAGTGTTGATGCAGGTGTTAGAGAAGTGTTGATGCAGATGTTAGAGGAAGTGATGATGCAGATGTTAGAGGAAGTGTTGATTCAGGTTTTCGTGTAATTGTTGATGCAGGTTTTCGTGTAATTGTTGATGCAGGTGTCAGTGGAAGTGTTGATGCAGGTGTTAATTTAAGTGGTGATGCAGGTTGTCATGGACCTAACTTTTATGGCCGATGCTTCATCTCGCTTCTACTTGTTATCATTCTATTAGCAAGTTCGATCCATGGCTGACATTCGCTCTTGATATGCTTAATCTTTCAATATCTAAAATTCAATGCCCCATGATTTACTACATTCTAAATACTATGCAATAAGACCTCGATTGCTTGTTCATATTTACAAGCCTTTCGTCCTTCCGGACTCACACGCAGACACCACAATTCTGAGTGAAGGGCATAATAAAATTCCACGCTGGTTTTTACCATGTATTCCACGGCTTCACATGTACAATTGCATCTTCATTTCCACTTTGCCGCACAGTTATTCTAGCTAACACAAACACCACAAATATCACTTAAAAGGTATTATACAAAGGCACTGGACTAATTTGGGCTTGGTCTCCAAATTAACACCACAAAAACAAAGACTATTGATCTTACCAACAGTTCAGATGACACCAAATTGAACAGCTACGTTCTTGAAAAAGTCAACAGCTTCACATACCTAGGAAGCAAAATGACATCTACAGGGGACTCAACACCAGAAATATCATCTAGAATCGCACTGGCATCTGGTGCCTTCAATAAACTGTCAAACATCTGGAAGTCAAAGACACTCAGCAAACACACAAAACTTAAAATCTTCAACTCTTGTGTGATTCCAGTGTTAACGTATGGATGTGAAAGTTGGAAATCAACGGTAGCTTTAGATAAAAAAATTAGATAATTATGAGAACAAATGTCTTAGAAAACTTCTAAACATCCACTGGACAGACTTCAGAACCAATACGCAAATAAGACAAGAGACTAAGCAAGATACAGTATCCAATTTCATAAGAAGACGCCGTTGGAACTACATCGGTCATGTACTCAGAATGGACAAGACAAGACTCCCCTACCAAGCCCTCATATGGTCACCGGTAGGGAGAAGAAAACGGGGAAGACCAAGAGAGACCCTGCGTAGAACCATCATTAGAGAAGGCTCATTCAATGGCCAAGTGAACATCCAAGATCTACAACAGGTAGCAGCGAACCGCCAAGCATGGAGAGTCAAGACTTCTGCCCTATGCGCCGCCTTAGGCTCAAGAGGAAAGACTAACTAACTAACTAACTAACTAACTGGACTAATTATTAGTCGCACTTCTTAAACACGTCCAACCTGGACCGTGTCTAAAACCGTACTCCCGGTTCAAACCCGAGAGTTCTCTCTCCCTGACACTCACAGACAGTGTTTCGCGTATTCTCCAAACACTCGTGCAGGTGTAGCTTGAACTATTACCAAACCTACACCTTGACACACACACCCCGTTAAATAAACATATTTTATATATTTTTCCCTCAAGATTTATCTCACTGTCCTTTATACCATCACATCATATCACATTGTAAATTCAATATCACATTCTATTTTCAACTATCTAACTATTCTGTGAGATTTCTGTGACTTGCGACAGTCTGGAATGAAAAGGAATCTATTACATTCATGTCTATAAGTTTGACAATGTGTATCAAATTTCAAACATTCTATTTGTCAAGGAGTTTTATGTTCTAATTTACTTCAGAAGTATCACATGATCCGTGACTTTGATTTCTGTATTTAAATACCACTGGCTTTTATTTCCAATCAATTGTGTTGAGTTGAGTTGAGTTAAAAACCGACAACACTGCACTCAGGACATTCCCATACGTGCTCAGTCCCCTCGTTCAACAGCCAGCGAATTATAACCATTATTCACTGATCAACATTACCATTTAGTAGGTAAATAATTTTCATGACGAGTCCTGTAGGCGTATCGCAGGAGGTCAGTTTGAATTCTTCACACCGCATACTTGACTCACCCTGTATAGTGAGGCTAAGCACGGTCCGAAGGTTCCGTCAAGTTACGTTATCTTGCTAAAACGCTCAAACCACGACCTTCTCCCAGCAATCTCTGCCCGGCTCAATGCTTTCGGCATTTGTCGAAAAACATCAGAGAAAAAGTATTTATCTGGTCTCTACAGCTGTAGATCAATATTCTGCCTATTTCAAACACTCTGCTCACTCCTTGCTACGATCTGTCATCATTATCCTACCCTTGGTTTGTATGTGTTATAATTGTTTCTCTTTCAATTGTAGCCGTCATTGAAATCGGTTGTACACAATCATGGGTATTTCCCTCTTGTTCAGTAATATCTTCATTAACTTTGTTCATATATAACTATGATCCATGTAAATTTCACTTAAATCTTATGCTGTAAGAAGAATTTTCATAATTTATGTCAATTATAGTATGTTAACTTTAGCAATGTTAACTGTATGTATCAATCAATCAATAATTTAACTATGGTGGAATCATTGTAATTTCTTAAAGTAATTCCATTCAAGTTGTAATTAATTAACCAAGATGTTAAGTCATGCAATCAATATATGCAACATCTATTTCATTCTAAATTCTTGCTCACTCTGAACAATGAAATCAACACTAGCTATGCAAGACCCACCCCAAAGGTTTTCCAGGCCATGGTGATCAAACAGCGTCCAATCTGCATAAACTCATGTTATCCACTTATGGCTGGGTGTCCTATTTTGTTGACCTTCAATAATAGGCACTTGATATCCCAATCAAGAAGTGTTGATTCCACTGTTATGAGACTATTACAGACTCTATTTAATGCAGCTGTTACACCAGGTGAAGCCATTCTGAGCCCTTAATACCTACAATTTGCTTAATCTGCCAACAGCAACACCATAGTTTCAGTTACTTTATCAATCTGCACTATCTATTGCATTCCTGAAAATAGATCTTAAAATGAAACAATGGGAATGTTATAATATTATAAGTTCATTAGTATTCATTGGTAGTACAGATAATGTTAGTAGAATTAAATAAACATCGGTCAACAACACTGCTGGTAATGCTGTGAATTGAACTTTAAATTAAACATGAAGTAAAAATCAATTCATGCTTCAAAACAACTCTCTGCAAATGACAATGTTTACCATGTTGTCATATAAACGTTTAGTTAATGAAGCAGAAAATCAGAGTCATGCTTCAACAAAACAGTTTTAAACACAACAATTTTGGTTAGTATAATTTCTAAAAATTTATTATATAACTCTATAAAGCATGCAGTAAAATATGTTTAACTCTCATGTTGTTATAATGATCAAACTATCTTATGGTTATTAATGAACATAATAATTAATTGGCATGCTTAATTTAATTTATTTGTTTTATTAATTATCTATTTAATTAGCGCGTGGTACATATTAAATAAATATTCAGAGTTCCCACATAATAAAAACAGCTAAATATAATAATGTAATATAATCATTTTTACTTTAATTATATCCCTTTACAAAGGTATAAGCTTAAGCAACAGTTAATCGTAGCACTAACTTCTAATGTAACAATAATGGAGGGGTATATGCCTAGGAAGAGGAAGGCCAAAGAGAAGATGGGTGCAGGATATGGCGGATGATCTCCAGATGGGTGTATCGGACCCGGGACATCTTGCTTATGATCGAGAAGTTTGCCGGAAGGTTGTTATGGGAGCGATGTTCTGCAGAGGACATGCTACTGAATGAATGAATGAACTTCTAATGTATATATTCTGCTATTGTTCACACACTTGCAGATACACACACAAATCATACTTTCACTAAACTAATTCTATTTTAGCATACACACACATTTTCCTATTTGATTCCAATAACACTTCACTTATTACAACTGATTTGAGGGATATCTAACAGCAAAAGTTAAAATTATCATTAACACATTTATAAAATAGTGCTATGTTCATGCGATGCTTTATTCTACGTGGTTTAGCTTGTTCTATAGTATGTCCAAATTTGTTTGCCGCAATATAAACATCAATTTCTCAATAACCAACTGAAGGAAAATTATGAAATTTAGTATATAACCTTATCATTATGTCCACCCAACATAAAAATTTTTGTTCTGGAGATTTTACAGCAGATTTTAAAGTTTGTTTATATGAGATATATAATTTACGGGTCTGACATGAAATTCATAATTTTAAATGTATTACAGCGTAGCCAGACAATCAGGGCTCAATTTTGAATATTGTACGTGTTTTCACAGGATTGGCCTTTTGCCAACCCCCCGCGTTGTTCAAACTAAGACTGTTCAGAGGTGTCTCAAAATGTGGGTTATTTCATGAAACCTGATTAATATGTTTGTTGTTTTTGGTTTTTTAAAAAAATCTTATCACTTATCGCTAACATTGAAATGTGTGAATATTTTTCAATGGGCTTTAATGCGAAATTGTACACTTCAAAGAATCGCTATGAAGTTGTACACATATTTTTGTCAAGAAGCTGATCGCAAGAAACTGTTTTATACTATTACAAATTCCGAAAAAGAACAATGCATGCATTGGGCTTGAGTAAACGGGCATTTTGCCAAAGGGTGCAAGAATCTGGAATTAAACCACCACGCAATAACCAAACGGTAGGTAGAAAGATTATTGTAGACAGTTTTGACAAAGATGTCATAAGGCGAGCTATTATAAAAATGCTTTAAAAAGTCGCTTGATATACGACAGGGTCGACTTCATTGCACCGGGTTCTATCCCATATGGTTCGGTCTCTTTCCGCAGCGCGGAAAGCGTCGCACAAATCATGAACTCCGCAGCTCTAGCGACGACCCACAGAAGTCTCCGAAAAATTTTACTCGTGAACTGGAATCGAACCCACAACGTTTGGAGCCCGAGTCAAAAGGCTTGACCACTTCGCCACAGAGACTCCTAAAATTATAAAAATTTTGGATTTTATATCCAGGATTATCCAGCATTATAAAAATGCTGGATGCCAAAGAAACAGTGACTGTAAGAAAACTTAGGGATTGGTTCAGAAAGAACAATAACATAGAGCTATCCAAAACAACTTTGTGGAAAATTATAAGGACATTATCTTCACTATTCTTCTTCTTCGTTCATCCGGAGTTTTTTTTTCGGATGTGATTGCGTTGTGCCTGTTTACAGCAGAGCTGCGTTCTTGCGCCGTTAGGCCGACACATCCGACTTCTGCGGGCATTTGTTGACCGGGTTAACCTTCCCGGATCTTCACTATTTGAAAGTACAAGGGCGGTAGAAATAATCTTTGCGAGCAACCGCATTTATGAGCCATGAGAAGCAGATACCTACGTGAAATAAGGGAAATGCGCAAAGAAAATTATGGCATAGTGTGTTTGGATGAAATGTGCATCAATGCGCACCACACAAGTGATAAGGAATGGCAACCAGTGGATGGACAGATAAAGCGATATGTGCCCAGTACTTTTGACACCATTTGTTATATTGGCGGTGGGTTTCAGTACTTCTGACACCATTTATCATGTTGACGATGGATTTCAAGTTCTTCTGACACCATTTGTTATGGACCTACTTTTATGACCGGTGCTTCTTCACGCTTCTACTTGTTATCATTCTATCAGCAAGTTCGATCCATGGCTGGCATTCACTCTTGGTGATGCATTTGTGCTCCGCATTTGAATATCTAAAGTTCAGTGCACCATGATTTACTACGTTCTAAACACTGTGCAATCATACTGTGATTGTTTGTCCTTATCTTACAAGCCTTTCTTCCTTCCCGACTCACACGCGGACACCACCAGATTGAGTGCAGGACATAACAAAAGTCCACGCTGGTTTTTACCATTTATTCCGCGGCTTCACATGTACAATTACATCTTTATTTACACTTTGCCGCACCGTTAATCTAGCTAACACAAACACCACAACTATCTCTTAAAATGTATTACACAGAGGAGCTGGACTAATGCCATTCTCGCACTTCTTAAACATGTCCAACCTGGACCGTGTCTAAACCCGTACTCCCCGTTCAAACCCGAGAGTTCTCTCTCCCTGACACTCACAAACAGTGTTTCACGTATTCTCCAACCACTCGTGCAAGTGTAACTTGAACTATTACCAAACCCACACCTTGACAAGTCCGTCTGTCCGATAGATATCTGGTCGAACAAGGCTACCATCTGTTGTCAAGAGCTCGTCAATGCAGGGATAACTGGCTTGTGGCAGCCTAACATCCACTGCACCTGTGTTCGACTACAGTTGTCATGACTTGCCTTGCTACTGGATTCAGATGGAAGCAGGCAAGAAAGCGAGGTCGACGAATTGAGCAACTCTTCCTCACTATAACCCACTTCATCGCGCAAGTCATTCTTCATCCAACTTACTGGATGAAAGGAAAGGTCATCATCATTCTTGATGGACAAACAACTATCAGATTTACACACGAAAACAACAAGCTGTCGCGACTTAGCCGTCTCTTGTAACATGACATGTCTCGACCTGTCCTGAACACCGAAGATATCACTACTCAGATCATGTATTTACACTGTCATTATCTGTCTGTGAGTCCATACGGGTCTTTGCATCTTTCCCCAGAAATACACTTACATTGCCAATATATGATTTTCAATGAGACTGCTCATTGCCCCGTATCACATCCAGACAAAAGTACAAGTTCTATGTAGCACCTCAACATTCAAATAAAAAACTATGTTAGTCAAAGGGGAAAAATATCAGTCAAACTTATAAATATCGCCACCGATCTTATGAAAAGTAGAAAACTTTGTTAACCAAACGTGAAAAATAAGTATTAGCCAAGTAAAGAAATAGCTCATCCAAATTTATAAAAAGTAGCAAAATGTGTTACCCAAATGCGAAAAATGTCGAACAAATACAGAATTATCTCGTCCAAACTTATGAAACGTTTGAAACTTTGTGAATCAAAGGTGACAAAATATTGACCATGTATAGAAATATCGCATCCAAACTGTGTTAACCAAATGGGAAAAATGTTGACTAAAATAGAAAATATCTCATCCAAACTTATGAAAGGTAGCAAATTTTGTTAACCAAATGGGGAAAATATTGTTCAAGTAAAGAAATATATCATCCAAACTTACAAAAACTAGGGGAATTGGTTAGCCAAATAGAAACAAATGTTAGCCAAGTGAAGAAATATCGTGGTAAAACTTATAAAAAGTAGGAAAATGTGTTACACAAACAGGAACAATATTGACCAGGTAAAGAAATATCGCATCCAAACTTATAAAAAGTAGGAAACTTTGTTAACCAAATGGGAAAAATGTTTACCAAAATAGTAAATATCTCGTCCAAACGTATGAAAAGTAGCACATTTTGTTTACCAAATGTGAAAAGTATTGTTCAAGTAAAGAAATATCTCAACTACATTTATAAAAACTAGGAACATTTGTTAGCCAAATAGGAAAAAATATTTCAACCAAACTTATAAATATCTCATCCTAACTTATAAAAAGTATGAAAATTTGACCAATTAAAGATATATAAGGGTCAAATTTATAAGCAGGTAAATGTTAGTCATATAGGAAAAATGTTGAACAAGTAAAGAAATGTTTCAATCAAACTTATCTAGAGTCAGTGGGGAATTTGTAAGAGTAAGTAAGGTCCCTTGGTCAACTTGTGACAGCAAGTGGGGGGGGGGGGGTGGATTTTGTATGAGTAAATGTGTAATTTGTGAGAGGTAGTCGACAAGTTGTAATAGCAAGTGGACAAATTGGTATGTTATTTGCGTTGTTGTCCAAGCTGTGATCGTAAGTTAATAAGTTGTCAGGACAAGACGGCAATTTGTGAGAGTCATTGGGTAAGTTGATATGGCTATTTGACCAGTTGTGATCGTCAGTGGTGAATATGTTAGGGTAAATGTGCAAGTTGACCAGGTATGTCAACAAGTTGTTAGGGTAAGTGGTAAACATGTGGCTCCTAAGTGGGAAAATTACTTCGGTTGACCTATTTCCTAGCTTGGCTAATATATTTTCTTACCATGGCCGACATATTTTCCTAGTTTTTATCAATTTGGTCGACATATTTCGTGATTTGGCTCAAGTTTTTCTTTAGTTTGGCTACACATTTTCCTACTTTGGTGGACATATTTATATGTTTGGTGAACATTTAATATGATTTGGCTAACATTGTTCCTAATGTTTTTCCTACTTTTTATAAGTTTTGTCGAGATATTTATAAGTATGGTTGAAATATTTCTTTACTTGTCCAATATATTTCCCGTTTGGCAATTAATTTTCCTCGTTTTTATAAGTTTGGCTGAGATATTTCTTTACTTGAACAATGGTTTTTACATTTGGGTGACAAATTTTCCTACTTCTTATAAATTTGGATGAGATATTTCTTTACTTGACCAATATTTTTTTTTTTACATTTGGTTAACAAGGTTTCCTTTTTTCATAAGATTGGTGGAGATATTTATTAGTTGTTACCGATATTTTCTCTCTGTGGCTAACATATTTTCTTATTTTAATGTTGAGGTGCTACATAGAACTTGTACTTTTGTCTGGAAGTGACTCGGAGCCTCATTGAAAAAAATATATACTGGCAATGGAAATGTGTTTCTGGGGAAAGATTCAAATACTTGTATGGACACACATAAAGGTAATGACCGTGTAAATTTTTTATCTTCGGTGGTCAGGGCAAGTCATGACATGTTATTTTACATGAGACGCCTAAGTCGCGACAGCTTGTTTTGTTCGTGTGTACATCTTATAACACGTGCTAGCTGTTAAGTAAAAGGTACACCACCTTCCCCCAGTCTGGTATCGGTGATCACATCTCCACTCCATGTCTGCGAGAACGCTTTAGTCGGAAACTGTGATGACTTGATTATAGTTGTGTATACCACAGACGAAACTGTCTTATGTTTTATTGCGGTCGGGATGTTCTTTGGTGTTACTCGATGACACTAGAATACATGGACGTAGAAAAGAGAGATCATTTTAGCCTTCAGATGCACTATTGACGATGTAGTGGAATCACTCTCATACATGGTGAACATTCTGAGTTTGGTCCCTTGGTTCCACAACCGACAGGATAACCAATTTACGTAGTACCCTATTAACACCGTGTCTCGGATGTACCTTTTAAGCATGTGACCGGAAGGACCGCCATCTTTGACCAGCTGTAACCATTACTCACGTGTCCGGATGTATCGTTATGCATGTGACCTGATTAACCGCCATCCTTTACCGGCGTTAGCCAGTGAGCACGTGTACTGGATGTACCCCTTATACATGTGACAGGAAGCACCGCCATCTTTGATCGGATGTAACTGTTACCCACGTGTCCGGATGTACTCTTATGCATATGATCAGATGCACCGCCATCTTTGACCGGCTTTAATCAGTGAGCACGTTTAATAGATGTACCCCTTACAATGTGAAGGAAGCACTGCCATCTTTGATCGGATGTAAATATTACTCACGTGTCCGGATGTACCCTTATGCACGTGACCGAGTTCAGCGCCTCCACGTGTTCCAGTTTTAGACATAACCACGTGTCCCGGATGTACCCCATTAAACAAGTGATCGCAAGCAGCGTCCCCATCTGGTCCGATCGTGGCCATTACCCACGTGTTCCGGATGTATCCGAATGCATGTGACCAGATGCAACGCCATCTTTGACCGGTTGTAACCGCGTGTCCCGGATGTAGAACTTAAACGTGTGATCATTTGGCAGGCCTTACAGCGTCACACAACCCGAAGACGAGGATTGTTTCTCTAACACATCGCCATTGGTACGATGATAATATTTACTACCCGTGCACTAAAGACAGTACTATCCACCATTCTAATCGATAATCCTTTACTTTTCATTAGATATCTATCGGAAAAACCGTGGTCTTCTGGCCATCGGATTATCAAATATGCTTTGAAGGTATTGATAGATCTCCCAACCCGTACCGCCATCTTTACTGTTTCACTTTACATAGCAAAAATACTATTTTAAATATTACGTTTAATAATTAAAGTTTACTTTTTTAACTATACAAAACTGGAAGCAGTTATGTATCCTACCGCTTAAGCTTTTAAAGATTCATATCCTTAAGGTTTGTTGTGACTACACACATAAACGGTACAAGAAAGTATTTCGGGTTCAATGGCGAACTTGGAATGTGGGTGGATAACCCCATACCCCACTACTAACTTTCACACATATATGAAATGTATGTCAATCTCTCTGAATGGTATCACACACACACGTGTAATTACAGGGCACGTCGTGTCTCTTTTACGTTTACAAGTTGGCCAGTTATTGTTATAACATTGTAGGTCTGTATAGCGACCACACACACACACACACACACACACACACACACACACACACACACACACACACACACACACACACCTTTTTAATGTTTATTTCTTTACTTTACCATTCTGAATTTTATCCTTTTTAAACTTTATTTTTAACATTGTGTTATTTAGAGCAGAAGACATGCCCGGGGATTGCCTCAACCGCATCTACTAATTGTTGCAGTTCCTGCTCATTGTCTGCAATCAATACTGTATCATTTGCATATCTAATCTTACTGATGTTATTATTGTGTAATTATAATTTAAAGATTATTTACAAAAGTCATTAATTATGTTATTTCAAATGAATAATATTATTTTAAGATTAATACTGTTAAAACTACTAGGAATATGACAATTTATTTTCTATGTTAATTGGCTTATTTCTTTATGCTAATCTGTTCCTTCGATAGTATTTTAAACGATGATCTCATCTTAGTTTATTTCCCGACGTTGCAACAAAGCCAATTTTATCATTATCACAAACTGACATTCACCGTCGGATGGTAACTATCATTCTGAACCTTTTATTTCATACAAAGCAATGTATATTTACAAGGTTTAATGTGCGTTTCTTTTATTTGTATATATCACAGAGCGTTGCCGTTTGTTATTGTTAAGTGTCACATGTGTGAATAAAACAAATACATACATATACTTTTATGACAATATGACATTTATGACATAGTGCGTGAAAACACACATTCCTTGCATATGCTTCATTTCCATCTCCACAAGCGGAATGCATGAAACACCTGTCCATCTCTCTCTCTCTCTCTCTCTCTCTCTCTCTCTCTCTCTCTCTCTCTCTCTCTCTCTCTCTTTCTGTCTCTCTCTCTCTTTTTATGCCTCTCACACACACACACACACACACACACACACATTTTATCCTGATCTATCTCTTGCTTTCTGGAGATAGCAAGCAGTACAATGATTGCCGTAAGCTTGGGCAATAACCTTTAAATTATCATTCCCATTGAAAGGTGGCTTCCCTATAATTGTAAGGTCATATAGTTACAAAGGTGGAGGACCACATGCTTGATGTTGTTGGCCTGATATCAAATTACGTGATGACGCCCTAGTGTCCTATTCATGACACTTTTTGTTTGGGGGACAAGAAGCAGAGATCTATAAATAGCACTTAGTGTCCATTACCTGTCCCCAGGGAGATAACTGGTCCAAAGTTGTGATAGTGTCTGGTGGACAGATACAATGGGAAGGACTTAAACCTGGGCACTACAAGCCCTTTAGTTTACTAGAAACGTGGAGGGCTCATTTAATTTATTTTCACATGGTGGTCCATACTTTCTCTTTTCAAATATATCATTACCATATGACATCATTTTAATACTTGAGATACCGCCTTGGTTTAAAGGCTGCTACCCACACACACACTCATACACACGTGCACGCAAATACACACACACTCGGACACACACACACACACACACATACCCGTACCCACAGACACGTACATATGTTACTGCTAACGATACAGACACACATCCACAATATATTTCACTTTGCACATTTAAATATAATAATTAGTAAAGTAATAATAATGGTAGTAGTAATAATAATAATAATCATCTTAGTATAAGATTATTAATACCATCGATAAACACATTTACAGTTGTGATATCTTATGTTTAAATAGAGTTATTTGTTTCTTCTGTAATATGTGCTGTCTTCATGCAAATCTCTTGCGGGATTTGCTCTTGCGAAGCTAAAATTTTAATGTTTGAGACATTTTGTTGATAAAGTTGTTGGACAATTTCTTTGCTGAATGTGTTGTAATTGTATAATGCTTGTTTCTTAATGTCCATATGAGATTTATGTACTCTGCTAATAGAACAAGTAGCTTTTTGTGGGTGATTTGTGTGGAGTAAGGAATTAAATTTATCGTGATTGCTTTGTAAATATCTGTTCTTTGCTTCGTATGGGTGTTCCGGATTTGTTGTAGGAGATTTCTTATTGGAATGATTGTGTTGCATTCGTAATAGATGTGCTCTTCAAAGGAAAAAAAATTAACAACAACACTATTATTCTGAACCGTGACTAACTATAACTTCTCCTTGAAATTGGATAGGATAGGGGTAATGATCGAAAAGTCCGAATTGGGATTCTGGGGATTACCCGAGCAATGGACAAAGTCATTATCTGATGTATTCGTTAGTTCAATCGTATTGACTTCGATATCCGCACGCGGCGGTGGCAGCCGGCGCGAGACGAGCTCGGAGTGGTCGGCTCGGGTGGGGCGTGGACGGGCACACATACACAACTGTCATACACAGTAGACCGGAAGTACTACCCAAACGAGGGCGATTTGAAAAACTAGGTCACTTGGGATGCAGTTTTCTGACGTCACTCGGTGGTGCTATACTTTTTATATAGTAAAATATACCGTGACCTTGGGAGTGCTGCACCCTATTTGGGATTCAAATACCTCCTGTTCTACAACTCCCCAAGGGGGATACAGAGTGAAAGAAATAGTAACATTTAGCCGAAACATCTGAAGCCATGTTACAGGGTTGTTTACTGTACTTACATGATGATGAGGATGGGGATGATGAGACTGGAATAATTCACATTAATCATTGCAATTAACATTGATCACAAGTGCACATGTAGATGATTGAGGTGACAACATCTTATACATATATTTCTTTGTATTTTTCTGCTAGGAATATAGTCAGGTCTTAGTCAGATGTGACTGAGCTACGGTATGACAGTAGACAGTACTACCTGCTTTCTGTTAACGCTGAATGTTGGGCGGCGCTTACCAAACCCAACACCCCACATTGTGCTAACGGCTTCGGACGGAAGAGCGCAATTGGGAGGGTACAATCCTTATCCTGGTGCTAGGAAATGCAACCTAAAGACAAAATGTCAAGGCAGGGCAGACCAAACCCTAAGCCTTGGTTGGCAGCTGGTCTAGGATCGACAGGCGGACAGCTAGAGCATTGTTTTGCTGATCTGGCAGCTTCTGCAGCTTGTCTTGTTCCAGATTATAGGTGTCAACTTTCCTCTGGAGTGAACTAGGCAGGCCGAGAGAGGGATCATGCTGCATGGGCAACACATGGTTTCTTTATTTTAGCCCAGGCTTTGTGCTATGGACAGTCAATAACTCCATCCCTAGTCTTAACCGGTTTCGGAATCAAAGCTAGAGGCAACTGTTACGGGTTATAAGTCCCTGTCAATTGGCGTAGACTTGGTGCGCAACGCCTTGCCTCTGACGGTGGGAGACATCTACAAGTGTCACTGATCAGGTACCGCCCGCCTCAAGCTGGGCAGCCCCCGGCCAATTGGGTGCTGATTCACCACAGTATGCCTACTTTAATGGATGTTTGGGGCTAGGACAAAATCTGAATCGCAGCCTGTAAAACCAATGCACCAGGTCGAAATAAAAAGAAAAATAGACACCTCAAGCTACGGCTTGCAACCTGGAACGTAAGAACCATGTGTCCAGGATTTGCCACTGACTTGACCAATATTGTTGATGTGAGAAAAGCGGCTGTGATTGATGCCGAACTCAATCGTCTTAACATTGATATTTCTGGGCTGCAGCAGACTCGCCTCGCTGAGGAATGGTCACCCAGGGAAAACAATTACACCTTTTTTTTGGAAGGGTAGAGGACAGGCAGAAAAAATAAAACATGGTGTGGGCTTTGCAGTGAAGAATTCGCTACTGGGAATGATTGAAATTCCAGCAGGAAGTAATGAAAGACTATAGTCCCTGCGCTTGGCAACCTCTTGTGATTTTGTCACCGTTATTACTGCATATACACAGACACTCGATTCCTCTGATGATGTGAAGGATTCGTTCTACGAGTAGTTAGACTCTGTGATCAAAGAAGTTCCAAAATCCGACTACATTTATATGCTCGGTGATTTCATTGATCATGTGGGCAAGGACTCGAGTTCATGGCCAGTGTGCCTTGGAAAATACAACATCGGTCGCATGAATGAAAATGGGCAAAAGCTGCTGGAGCATTGCACTAGAAATGACCTATGTATTACAAACTCCTTTTTTAAAACAAAAGAGCTGCATAAGGTCACACGGAAACATCCAAGATCCGGCCATTGGCATCAGCTGGACTTCATCTTCACACGGATGCAACATCTGAACCATATATAACATTGACTCGAAGTTACCACAGTGCTGACTGTGATACGGATCATTCTTTGGTTGTTGCAAGGGTTAGACTGAGACCAAAGAGAATCTACACAGCTAAACACAAATCTACCCCCCAGGATTAATATTAATAATACTCACGTTCCTGAAAGTGCTTCGATTTTCAACAGCAACTTGAAGACGCTTTCACTGATAAACCAGAAAATTGTACAGTAAGTGAAAAGTGGGGTAAACTTAAGGAAAGTCTTTATAAAACTGCCGTAGGGGTTTACGGCACTGTGAATCATAAGAGGCAGGACTGGTTTGCGGCAAACAGCCTGACGCTGCAGCCCTTGATTGATAAGAAGAAGATAGCTCTTTTAAGAAACAAGGAAAGAACAACGCGTAACACTCTGAGTGAGCTGAAGCAGGCTAGGAAGGATGTGCAATAGGCTGCCAGGCAGTGTGCAAATGACTATTGGATAAAATTATGTGAGTCCATTCAAAATGCAAGTGATAAGAGAAACATCAGAAGCATGTATGAAGGGGTAGAGAAAGCATGTGGTCCACTGATCAAAAGAAGTGCACCATTGAAAACCTTGACTGGAGAAATCATCACTGATAAGAAACAGCAGATGGACAGATGGGAGAGCACTATTTGGAGCTTTACTCAAGTGAGACCAAACTAGCGGATGATGCCCTCAACGCCATAGAGGCTCTACCAACTCTTGACCACCTGGACACACTTCCCACTATAACAGAAGTTAAGTGTGCTATAAATGAACTTGCATCTGGCAAGGCTCCAGGTAAGGATGGGATCCCAATAGAGGTTATCAGGAGTGGGTAAGACACACTCACTCTACAAATCCACCAGCTAATAGAGCTATGCTGGCGAGAAGGACAAGTCCCACAGGATTTCAACGATTCAACCATCATAACACTGTACAAGAACAAGGCCGATCGGAGCGACTGCAACAAATATAGGGGTATCTCACTTCTGTGTATTGTTGGAAAAGTATTTGCCAGAATTGTTCTGCGCAGGCTTCAAGTCCTAGAAGATCAAGTCTACCCCGAATCACAGTGTGGCTTTCGACAGAACCGGTCTACCACTGATATGATATTCTCATTGCGACAAATGCAAGAAAAATGCCGTGAACAAAATCAACCACTGTTTATTGCCTTCATCGACTTCACAATGGCATTTGATTTGGTCAGTCGTGAGGGGCTGTTCAAGGCACTAAAGAAGATTGACTGCCCACCAACTCTTCTGTCCATTGTGGAATCGTTCCACACAGGCATGAAGAGTTTGAAATCAAGAGTGGAGTTAAGCAAGGTTGTGTAATAGCTCCCACCCTCTTTGGAATATACTTTTCACTTCTACTGAAATATGCTTTTCGTGATCAGGATGGTGGTATATACATTCACTCACGCTCAGATGGTGGCCTCTACAATGCTCAGAGATTGTAGGCCAAGACCAAAATTAGGAGGGTACTAATCAGAGAGTTGCTTTTTGCAGATGCTGCTGCAATTACGACCCACTCTGAGGAAGAATTACAAGGTCTACTATCTGCATTCGCCAATGCTTGTTCTGAATTTGGTTTAACAATTAGCAAAAATAAGACACAGATCATGTCACAAGGTGCACATGGGGTATCATCAATCTTTATTGACGACGCCGAACTAGAGATAGTAGACCATTTTACATATTTAGGATCAGTGGTAAATAGCAAATTATCCCTAGATCAGGAAATCAACTGAATAAAATCCGAATTGGTAAGGCAGCAATAACAATGAACAGGTTAAGGAAAAGAGTCTGGGAGAACAGGAAGCTTACTGCCAAAACAAAAGTCTTTGTCTACCAAGCCTGTGTTCTTAGTACTCTTCTTTATGGCAGTGAAGCTTACTCACATCAAGGGAAACGTTTAAACAGCATTCGTATGCGGTGTGCGAAGAATTCTTGGTATTAAGTGGCAAGACAAAATAATAAATACTGAAATATTGGAAAGATCAGGATGTGTGACGGTTTATTCCATGCTCAGTCTTCGTAGACTTAGATGGATAGGACAAATTAGGAGGATGGATGATGGTAGAATACCAAAGGACATCTTTTTTGGTAAATTACAGATGATTCAAAGATGTGTTTAAGCGGGACATGATTGATACAGGCATTGATAATGCACATTGGGGGAAATTCGCCACTGAACGTGTTGCATGGAGGGTAAATATCCGAAATGGAATAAAGACAAAGGAGAAAATTATTGTAGAACAGTCATACACCGAGCGTGTGAGACGTAAGATAGTGCACGGTGGTGGAAATGACCATATGTTCACATGTAACCACTGTGGACGAACATTTACAGCGCGAATTGGCCTTATCAGTCACATTCGCTACCGCCATGGGTAGTAGTTATTATGCCTTTTTGAAGCACAAACTATCGTCTCTCAAGACGGCAAGGTGCCAATGTATGTATGTGTACGCTAGGAATCCACTCTAACTTGCAGGATGGCACAGACAACTGTTAGAATCCCCCTAAACGGACTCATAATGGGAAAACTGGACATGGCAAAAGTGTTACAGGAAACTCAATACTCGAGCGACAAGCTTTCAAAAGAGCCTCAAATCCAGAATCAGAAACAAAGGAAGTAACACATGCCTGGGCAGAACATGGACAACATGAGATCAAGGTCATTGACGGACCAAGTTTGGAGGACACAGATCTAGATGCAGTAAGAAAACAAGGAACAGGCATGTGAAAATATGGCTAAAGCCTTGATGATGTGTAACGGGGGGATACACACATTTGTTCCCGTCATCAAAATAAAAGGGTACCAGGTATACGGAAGAGGATAGAAAATCTATTTCTGACCTGAAGCAGATTTTTGGAGAAGACTATCTAAAAGATCACGGTATTATTGTTATCACAGGAGGGTATTACTTTTCTGGACAGATGGAGGCAGACGGCACACCAGGGAAAACATTTAAAGAGTGGTGTCGTAAACAAGTTAAAGATTTTGGAGATCTGATTAAAGAATGCAGTCCCCGAGTTGAACTGTTCAATAACCTGTCCAAGTGTGAAGAAAAAAAAAAGACAGATAAACGAACTGTTATTTCATGCGAGACAACTTCAAAAGGAACGAGGTCTTTATACGAATGAACATTTTTAGGCATACGCACATGTGAGAGACAAATTTATTAAAGACAGCAAACAGAAAATTTTGGAAGAAACAGTACAGAAAAGGATAGACTTTGCCATAGACCAAGGTTATGTCATAGGCCACCCGGTGCAAACAGAGTACCGCTTCACGCAACCCAGCATGAAGATGTGAAGCTTGAGAATCATGCGTTGCATGAGGCGGGGCTGCTGAGCAATAGACAGCGTTAGTTGAGCTTGAACCACGGTCAGGTTTTGATCGGGGTCAGAGTATAGTAGAATGGCCAAACAATGAGCCCCTACTTTTATTAGTAAATGTGTATTTATTGTGTAGACGCTAGGTATGTATTTGTGAAACGTCCATTGTGAATTGTTCCATGCTTGGAGTCAATATAGAATTAAATTGAGTTGTGTTTTGTTATTCAAGATATGTTGAGTCCACTCCAGTTTACGAGTTGTTATGAATAGTCCTGTGCAAAAACTTAAACTTAACTTAGGACAATGATTGAAAATGAGTCCAGTGAAAAGAACACAGAGTCGAAAACCAGAAAGGTGTTGACCCAGTTACGTGACCACGGCAGCAACAAATGTCTACTTTGTTTGGCCGTGGAAAAGTCCAGTTATCGGTTCAAGGGCTGGGAGAGATATGTACAGCACCCGACATACAATCCAGTCTTGGGTAACTTCAACGAGCTTACAGCAGTGACCATTAAAGCACACACTGTCAGCCATGGACCATAGTAGTATTCTACTTTACCAACAACGAGCTATAACAAGCGTGCTGTATGAGAGTAGCATAAACAACCAGACACGTCTTACCAAGGCAGAGGCCTCATCGCTACCTAAAATAGCAGTAGCATTGTAAACTCCAGACCAGTTGCATAATAAACTCCATGGCAGACTTGTTGTTAGCAAAACTTGGGCGCTTGTCTATAGACTCATCTCTCGAAGATGTTGATAAAGTTGATGCTCGAATAACAGATGTGTATACAGAGATAGGAGAGGAGATCCCGCAGGAAGAATCAATGCAGCAGCTTATTTCAAATTTAAAGAGACTAAGAACTACGACTGAAGAACTGAGAAGAGCAATCCGGGAGAGCAACCTGAGCACATTACCACAATATCAAGATGAACTGAATAAAAATAGGCAAATTCCATGGGGTTCCATCGTTGCAAGCGCTGACAGATTAGCAGCTGGTGTTAGATCGTTCAAACAGCCAACAAATGCTAGGGTTGATTGCTATGTCCTTTAAAGGACAAGAATCAAAGAGTCAGCTGGTGAGATTGAGGCGCATACAGAACGAGGCTATGCGGGTCATTCTGGGATGCGCCAGAGACACCTCAGTGGTGTGTATGCGTTACATCCTTGGTCTGTCGACTGTTGCTGGCAGGCTCAAGGTGATGCAGGCGAAGGCATACCTCAGAGTAGCTGCAGACACAGACCACCCACTGCATGAGGCGCTGGACGCAGTTAAGGGTCAGTGACTGATAAGAGGGAAATCATGAATGGGGAATGAACAGGCGGACAGATTTGCTGGCTCTGCAAAACTTGGTGGAGTATTGATGCATGATAAGGCAGACGTGGTTGCGCCTTGTGGGAGCACGTGCACACCTCGGAGGAGCAAATGGATCACCATGGTCTGGCAAGAATGCGACAGCGTGGAGTGACGTGGGGATCTAGCCGATGCTCGACGCTTAGAGGAAAGGCGAGACGCACATATAATCAGATTGCTACTGCTACTATTGGGGTTGGTACTCTTCGCTGGATTCTGAGGATGGGGACGGAGCGCTTATGGGAATGCCCCGAATGCTGTGATGTCGGTTCCTAAATCAATCTATACATTAATCATTAAAGGATATGCAACTAACTTTCAACACCTATCTTCTGAAGATGGATGTTAATAGTTGTGTATCCTTTACATGACGTAGCAGTCAACCCCAGCATTTGTTGGCTGCGTGTGATTTCTTAGCAAGTTTATGTTCAGTAATTTGCCAGTGCTTTTTTAACGGCCGGCACACATAAAATTGTATGAAAATCAACGCAAGGTGGTCTGCTGCCAAATCGACCGCAGCTGTATTTGGAACGGTGTATGCGAGATTACGAGTTGCATCCGTGACACCATCGCCACAGAGACGGCCAAGAGGGAATGAGAAGAAAAAGAAACAAACACATCCGGGTCCTGGGAGAAAGTAATCATCATCATCATGTGCCATACTAGTAACAGTGGACAGCCCTGCTTTACCGCCTCACCCGGTTACCATCAATTAATCAGGTACCGTCTCCACAATGACGGTTGGCTGCAATGAGTCTCCAACACTGCCTGTCTCTCGTCGTGACTGTACTTTCTGTCAGATTAGTGTTCGTTCATCTCTTGATGTTGTCTTCCCACTTGTATCATTGTCTACCTCTTGCTCGCTTGCGTGTTTTTTATTTCTTTCATCAACTCTCTTTTCATTCCCAATTTTTCCAGAACCTGTGTATTTCATTGTTTTTGTTTCTATGAAATCCGACATATTCGTCTGTGTATCCACATTAGACTTTCTAATCGCTTGTTCAATGTCCAAGCTTTCACGCCATATGGTAGTATTGAATATACATAACAAATGACAAATCTCATTTTTAATGTATTGTTAATCTCTTTAGATGTTAATACTAATTTCATGCTGTTGAAAGCATGTTTGGCCATTCCTATTCTCTTTTTATTCTGTTTCACTTCTGCCAGTTATTACATGTACAAGATAGGAAAAACTTGTTCCTTGTTATAGTATCTCCCCGTTTACTGTGATGTTTACTGATGACCTTTCATTTCCACAGCTAATTATCATAGTTTTCGTTTTTTGGATGTTAATATCTAAGCCACATTCTGCATTATGCTTGTCCCACTAGGTTTTGTAACTCTTGCTCGCTTTCTGCTAGTGATACTGTATCGTCAGCATACATAATATTGTTTATGATTCTTCCATTGATCTTAAGACCAGATAATTTGACTTGTTTAAAAATTATGTCTGTGTATAAGTTGAAGAGCTCGGGGACAATACTCATCCCTGCTGTACTCCTCTTGGATAAAGTTTTTTGTAATTGTTGTACAATTATCCGCCTTTTGGCCAATATCATTGAGCAGTCATGTGCGGAGATCTGGTAATTGGGACTGACTTCGATGCAAACAATTAAAATCTAAACCATTAAGGCAAGAGGGCATTGGTGGAACACACATGACCGAAAGGTATATATGTGGAGATTAAGAAGCTCCAACAACAATGTTATTCAAGCATTTATCTCCGTGTCTTCCTTTTACTCTATTTCCCTATCAACTCTGCCAGTTTTCTCTAAATTGTTAATCTTGTCTTTAGTTAGTTTTAGCGGGATAGGGGTTGTCACGAGGCGGGTTTATTTAGGTTGGAATGGTGGGCTTGCCTGCTGTAGTGCACCCAAGGCGACGACGACTCAATGAGCCAGAACAGCGATCGGTGCCTCGCTATTAAAAGATAAGTTCCCGATCAGCTGGCGCCCTGACCACGGGCTCGTGGGTATGATGCATACTGAGCTGAAGAACATGAGATCATCACACTGTACACACCAACAGGACGGCACGACTCTCTTTCATCCAATAACAACTCTTGACAACGCGATGAGGGGAATGGTGATATCTATTGATCCCCGGCGAACACCAGATGACAGTGACGAATGCTTATGAAGCTCGAGTCTTCAGGCTCTCCCTCACATCTCATATTCCTGCACTGTGACCGCAAATCACACCTACATACCTGGCCTGAGTGTTAGGTGAATGAGTCTGCTATCTACTGCAATGGTGGTATCAGAGGCGACAACTCCTGGCCGTCCCATCACGTCGATATAAAGGTACCATGACCAAACCTGAGCGCCTAATGTCACTGACCTAAGCGTGAGCTGGACGTGCGTGTATCCCTACATGTACACAAATCTTGTTGAGCGTGGAGAATGTCAAGCGAAGTGTTCGATGACCGTTTTGTATGGAAGCTGGCGCTGGAACTCCTAAGACTCCCATTCTTTATGTCAGCTGGCGATGGAATGCCCAAGACTACAGTTGGGTTGTTATGCTACGCACTACTATGACGTGGCACTCGTTTATTACAAGTGCCACAATGTGCAACTTTCTATCTCTATTCTATTTCTATATACTGATGCACTTGCTCATCAGTTTAACTCTACCAGCCTGTCATCTGGTCTATGGCAGCTTTGCCCCCTTCACAAAGAAAATTTTTGTAAAATATGTTCCCACTCTTAATATCATACGACATGCATGCAAATGATGGATGCGACATAAATTACTGCAAGTCGTGATCGACTACGAATCCGTCGTCTTTGGAATACAGTATGCTAGTTTTAGACAATATAGATCATGGGGATATCAAACACAGGATTAAAACACAAGTCTCAATCACCGCCACCTCCTACATTATAAAAATGATCATCGAGATGTTCTCGCGTTAACATGACCGACCACTTGCAACTCAAACAAGGTTCAAACACCGCCAGTACATATAATAAAAGTACTATTATCGCGTTTAAATGCTGACCTCTTGAAAAATACCTAAAGGCCTCTGTAACCCCGAGTACCTTTGGTTAACTAAAAATGCAATCCTATGTTATAAACCCGACGAACTTATGAGCTACACTAAGCAACTGATTTCCGTCGACACAAGAAACTTTACTCTAAGCCGACATGTCGTTCCATCATTCGCCCTATTTATCTATCATGTCGATGGTGGCAAACTATTCTCTATATAACTGTGTACTATATATGTAATGTGTTATCAGTTTCTTATATACATATATCTGTATTCTAATATGTATTGTTTTATTTCTGTATGTGTCTATAAATAAGTATGTCTGTTTGTATTTACTATTTTCCATTCATTTATTTCTCTACATTCAACCATCGTGAAATATCACATATGATTTCTATTTAGCTTATACAGTATATACTACTCACATAATGATCCAAATAAATCAGTATCATGATATTCGAAATTATGAATATCAACAATCATAATAGTTCGTAAGAATATTAACATAACATTAAAATAATAAACATGATTGATTGATTGATTGATTTAGGAATCGACATCACAGCATTCGGGGCATTCCCATAAGTGCTCCGTCCCCATCCTCAGCAGCCAGCGAGGAGTTCCAACACTAATAGTACCAGTAGCAATCTGATTATAAGTCCGTCTCGCCTTTCCTCTGAGCGTTGAGCGTCGGCCAGATCCCTTCGTCACTCCTCGTTGTCTAATTCTTGCCAGACCATGGTTATCCATTTGCTCCTCCGAGGTGTGCACGTGCTCCCACAAGGCCGCAACCACGTCTGCCTTGTCATGTATCAATACTCCACCAAGTTCTGCAGAGCCAGCCAATCTGTCCGCCTGTTCATTTCCCAGCACACCGGCATGCCCCGGAGAAAAGATCCAGGCGATGCTTGTCACCCGTGACCTCCGAACCGAAGCAAGCCACTCCGCACGAAGTCTGCCCGTCCTCACCCTGGTCAGCATGCTTTCTGAGTCAGTTACAATCACGATGTGTGTGTGTGTGTGTGTGTGTGTGTGTGTGTGTGTGTGTGTGTGTGTGTGTGTGTGTGTGTCGTATTCTCCATCCAGCGGAGAGCCGCATTGACTGCCTCCACTTCCATTCTTAAGTTGGATATTGTGGTATCATATGCCAGGCTCTCCTGCCCCAAACATCGACCATTAGCTTTGGCTATGAACCCCCAGCCACTTCTCTCACCTCTTGACACCGAACCATCGGTGTAGATAATCACATCACTCGAGTGAGCATTGTCCTGAATTAATTGCTGGATTTCCACTTCCGTTGCCCCTGCTGGCCACTCCCTGCACTCCCGGCTTAATGTGATTATAACTCTGCACAAGTCTGACTGCTCCGCTGGCACTCTGACCCACTCCTCTCCACGCCTAATGTTCTCCAAGGGGCACACCTTTCTAATCGTATCCTCCGCCTAAGCCATCCATGATTTCTCTCTTATCAGTCGCTGACCCTTAACTGCGTCTAGCGCCTCAAAAAATGGGTGATCTGTGTCTGCAGCTACTCTTAGGTATGCCTTCGCCTGCATCACCTTGAGCCTACCAGCAACAGTCGGCAGACCAAGGATGTAACGCATACACACTACTGGGATGTCTCTAGTGCATCCCAGAATGACCCGCATAGCTTCGTTCTGTATGCGCTCTAACTTCACCAGCTGACTCTCTGAGACAGTGAGCAGACCTAATCTATAATCAATTACTGAGAGGAATAATAAACATTTCATTTATGAAACAATAATATCACTAACTTAGATATAAATAACTAATTAAGTAACAACTGTTGATAATTTCCTATCACGGGAAATCAACTACACAAAAAATCTGCCGATAAATATCCTATATAAGGTCAATTCTTACTCACTGTATAATTTTAATAGTTCCTATAGTATATATCCGCCCATTGTTTTTCTAAGAATACACCACATAAGATAAATGTAGAATACATCCACGTGGCAAACCACAAAAGTTCATGCTAACAGGCTTGACTGTCAATATAGCATCTTCAATTGTCTATGCTGCCTCCGTAGTACATGAGAATATCAGAATGTATTGAAGCGGAACTGTTCACCTGTCTATTTGAAACATTAATAACAATAGGTGACTAACTTATGTCTATATAATATTTTAATAAATATGTGGCATTTCAGAATTTATCCACAGTCATCATATTGCAATATCACATTTACACATGATAACATTCTCACTTAATTCACGCTTAAGAAATCTATATACACCATATCCATAGTCTATAAGCATATGAGTAAATCAGCCAAATTATTTTCACTGCCGGAAATATGAGCAACAGTGAAATCAAAATCATCCAGAAGCAAAGCCCATCTATGGATACGAGCGTTCTTCGGAGAGCCATCTTTAAAGATTTCCAATGGCATATTATCTCAGATGACTAAAAACTTTTTACCCAGAAGATATTTAGCAAATTTCTGAACTGCATCCACAACAGATAGTGCCTGAAGTTCCGTAATCGCATAACGCTTTTGAGTTTGATTCAGCTTTCTACTAGAGTATAAAACTGCATATCCATCAATCCATCATGTGCCATGCCGGTAAGCGTAGGCGGTCATGTTCTGCCATCTCACTCGATCACCAGAGTCGTGGATCAGTTTCGTGTTTCTGTCTCGACCATGCCACAAGGCCAAGCCATCCAGATACTTGTTTCTAGGTCTTCCCCTTGGTCTGATCCCCTCGATCTTACCAGTTGTCACCAAGTTCTCCAAATCATTTAAAACTGGATATAGTAAACCATTATATTCCTGAAGTAAAATACATGATACAGCATGTGAACTGGCATCTGTCTGTACGACAAAGTTTTTCGACATATCAGGAATTCTGAGAATTGGCGGAGAACTAAAGAACAATTTTATTTTCTGAAGAATTTTGTCATGTTTGTCAGCAACTTGCTTGCGACAGGTCTTTCAGGACTCCCCTACTTTTGCACTGCATGAAATAACAATTCGTGTCATTTGCAAAAGGAATGCAATTTATTTAGATCTGGCAATTGATAAGCTCTGCGAGCGGTATGCTTCATTGACATTAAAAAACATGAATGTAATGAAGTGGTGAGAAATGATACTAGTAATCATAATCTAAATCTAAAGCCTAATATTAACTATTGTTTAGAAACTTATAGCATTTGTCAAGAACACGTCTACTCTCTAATCGTCTCCAGTCTGGTCTGTCCACACATTGCGTGGTCAAGCACGGACGCTGTCTCCTCCGTGCATTAGCGAGTCTTGCGTGCATAGAGTCCCAAGCACGCTGGTTCGTGAACTTGAGTAACCGGGTACTCCACGGTTACTCATAAGGCCAAGCTTCCCAATGGCTTGGGGAAGCCCTCGCTCAACTGTCCTTATTGCTCCCTTGGTTGACACAAATGTGTCCCCTGGTGAAGCTATTTATAGCGCTGGTGTCTCTCCTGTCTGGTGTCTCCCTACTAGACTTGTCGTAACTCTTATTAACTCTCTAACTACTTATTGGAGATTCTGACAGGCTCCCCTCCCCTCTGTGAAGTGTTACAATTCTTTAACTCATGTTTGTAACACGTATGGTCACAAAGAAAATTGGCTGTCCAATTTTGTCAAAGATCCAATAAGTTGTAAATCTCTCGTTTGGGGATAGAACAACTCTCTTCTGCCCTTACTCACACTGTTCTATTTCGTCACTCGGCTAATTGAGTAGCCCTTGCATCAGTATAGTTGGTTCTATAGATATCTTTGGGAATTGTTTTGAACCGGATCCGTTGTCTTATGACTTATGTCCTGACTTCCGTCTTATGACCCTTTGTCTTCTGACTTCCGTCTATTGACTTATGTGCTGACCTGTCCTCATATTGCCCGAAATGACAACCCAAATACAAGTTGACTCTGTTATGAGTGCAACACATGAGCATAAAATGTTCATGTTCCCATTAATATCACCTCCAACTCGTATACATACAGTTCTACTCTTCACCTTCTCGCTTCCGCTCGTGAAAAGATATTTTCAATGTTACATTAAGGATTTTAAGAAGTTATTGTGTCCCCTGAATTTAAGTTGTTGTTCTTTGAAACAAATAGTGTGTGCAACTTTTATGTGTTTGTTTTCCTGTTTGTTTGCGTGTTTTCTAATAAACTACAGTGTACTTAACTTGTTAACCTGTGTATGTGTTACTATATTACTTGTGTGCATTCCTTCGAGCGCCGTAAATTGGTTTATTGTGGTTACAAATGTTTGTTATTCTTATTTATGACCACAACTCCGCTTCAAGATGCTCAAAGTATATTCCCTATCTAATCTACTAAAGTATGGCAGCAACACACATAAAAACTTGACAACACATTGGTTACACAGATTGACACAGACAAATCACAACAAGACGTTTCCAGCGGTGAACAAAAAAAAATTTGCCGCTACCTTCTCTCTCTCTCTCTCTCTCTCTCTCTCTCTCTCTCTCTCTCTCTCTCTCTCTCTCTCTCTCTCTCTCTCTCTCTCTCTCTCTCTCTCTTTCAATGTTTACTAATTTCCACATTCTCTCTTCTCATTTATACATCTTTCATCCACTTTCATACTCTCGCTTTGCTAAAACATTCACTCGTCATTAAAATATGGTTCATAGCATCAAATAAATGACCATTACATATTTACAATAAATGATTGGCTGAATTATAGAAGTATTCATGCCAAATGACTGTGCGGTTTGTTTGCACGTGTCATGACTATACAAAATATATACGGTTGTGAGGATGGTTTGTCACCGATCCTGTAATACTAACTAATATAATTTGGTGTGCTGTTCTAAATGATCCTAAGGGAAATAATCTAACTAATTAATTTCATTTAAGAGAATTGATTTAATTACCTTAAAGTGTTATTGGTAAATGAAATGATGTTAATTCCTAAATGGTTGGGTTAGTTTATAAATGATATTTAAGATAAATGAATTTATAACTGATTATGATTATGCAGTGATAAACTATTGTAATATCTAACAATTGTATTCCTATTATTGGTGTTACATTAAATGGGTTATTAACTAAATGATGGTGATTTCTAACTACCACATGACATAAATAAAGTTATATATGCATTTGAACATTTTGCAATTTAATTATTCATAGGAAAATGAAGTTATGTGTACTGTTAATAAAACAATAATATGTGTGTGTGTGTGTGTGTGTGTGTGTGTGTGTATATATATATATATATATATATATATATATATATATATATATATATATATATATATATATATATATCACAGTTACATTTCTATATCTAATTACACTAACTGATGTCCTCCTTTCAGGTGTGAAGATGGAGCAATGTTCTTTGTAGACTATTCTTATAACATAGTTCATTTCGCCAAAGTCTTCTATGCTTTCCTTCATGGATAGTGTATAAATACAGTTCCCTACTAACTTATGTAGGTTCACAGCTAACACTTCAACGTTAATATAGCTTATGTATGTGTCAGCGCATGTTACTTATGCGTCTGTTCTTTTCACTCTTAATGGCACTGTTACTTTTACACACCACATACGGCACTGACTTACTTAATATTTACAGTGTCACTGTTTCTGGTGATCTCTGGTCGATCTCTTCCTGCAAATCAGGTATTTCAATGGTTGACGGTCGACTCAAAGTGTCTGCCAAAGAGTTCAGTCTCCCCTTTAAATGCTGGATGGTAAATGCATAGTTCTGCAGAATCAAAGCCCATCTGTAGACCCTGTTGTTCTGGGGAATGCCAGACTGCATCACAGACAACGGAGAATTGTCGGTTTCGATCACAAACTGTGCTCCTGCCAATAATCTATGAAATTTCTTAACACAATAGATTAAGCTGAGGCCCTCCAATTCTGATGCTGAGTATCTGGATTCAGCAGGGCTAATTTTCCGACTTACGTACATTACGGGGTGGAATTTCCCTTCGTAGAACTGTCCTAGTACCCCCGATATGGAGATAGCACTCGCATCTGTACGTAAAAAATAGGTAAGGTTTTGATTAGGCAAACGGAGGATAGGTGGAACGCTAAATAGGTGTTTCAGTTTTGATAACGCGCTAATTACTCCTGCATCTTGTACAGATAATTTAGCCGAAGCTTTTAAGATGTTAGAAAAAACACTGGTGATTTCCGCCAGATTTGGAATAAATGTACTATAGTAATTTACAAGACCCAGTAAACTTCGGACCTGTTTCTTGGTCGTTGGCATTGTCAAATTTAGAATCTTTGTCACGATTCTTTCATCTGTTCTTAATTGACCCCTGCAGATGGTATGACCTAGGAAGTCAATCTGTTCCATGCCCAATTCTACTTTAGTAGGCTTGACTGTAAGCACAAATACTCGCAACCTGTCGAAGACTTGTCGTAGTTTCAGTAGATGTGATGTCCAGTCTTCCGTATGAATACATATGTCATCTATATATGTAGAAATATTGGTCATCCCATGGAGAAGATCCCTAGTTAGACATACGAAAGTTGCTGGAGCGTTACGAAGGCCAAAAGGAAGACAGCGCCACTCATATAGACCTAAAAGAGTGGAGAAAGCTGTTAAAGGAATAGAATTTAATTTCATCGGGACTTGCCAATAACATTTCGTGAGGTCAAGCTTGCTAAATATGCGAGACGTAGACATGTCCAAGATCAAATCCTCGCATGCTGGGATTGGTTCAGCATCAATATTGGTTATTTTGTTTAACCAGCGATAATCGACGCAGAGTCGAATAGTTGAGTCCTTTTTGGCGACAAGGACGATAGGGAAAGAATACTATGACTGAGATTTCTGAATAATTCCGCTCGACTCAAGAGATAGTAGTTCTTTGTCGAGATTCGACCTATAGTTTAGAGGGATGGAATAAGGTCGACACTTGATTGGTGTGTTGTCAGTCAGAATAATAGAATGTTCTATTCTGTCTGTCTTTCCTGGGATGTCGGAGAAAATGTCTCTGTATTCCGTCACTAACTCTATCATCTGTCGTCGTTGGTCGTCTGTAAGTTTGGTTTCTATCTTTATGCTGTCAATGGTCCCAGTCGCTTCTACAGTAGGGACTGGTAATGCCATCTCGTCTTCGTCTGTCTCGTTCAGTACTATTGTGGTACTAGCTGCGTGTGCTGTTACCTGGCTAAGTGTGTTTGCGATGTCGCTGTCGTGTGTCGCCCTACCTGGTGTAGTTGTGTTATGTACGTCTGTCGTCCGATTACTTGGTGTTGGTGCATTTTGTTCGCCTGTCAGCTGTTCTTGTCGTGAGAAGTATGGTTTCAGCATGTTGATATGGAATATCTTTAATTTTCCTTTTATCGATATTTCATAATCCACATCTGATATTTTACGTTCAACGTTGAATGGCCCTTGCCAAGATGTTAGTAACAAATTACGTTTATCAGGTAGTAGAAGCAAAACCTTCTGATTTGGTTCAATGTGCATAGTTTTAGCACCCTTATTTGCATAGTCGCGGTTTCCTTTGCCCGACACCTGATTTATGGGTCCAGCAATATCGACCGCTACACTCTCATGTGGTCTAGATGCTAATAATGACCGTTGAACTTCGGCCGTCACATGCTTTCCCTTTCGTACAAGATGTTGACAAATAGTACATGAACGACAGAAAAAATTTATGTCAGAACAGAACTTAGGCCAGTAGAAGTGTGACAAAACTCTGGCTCTCGTTTTATCATAGGCCAAGTGTCCAGCAAACGGTGACTCATGTGCAATTTTTAGCACATTTTGTCGGTATGTTACAGGTAACACCGTCTGCTGAATTTCATGGTTATTATTTGTGTAATAACGCATGAGAATTCCGTTATGTTTTCTAAAATACCAAGATGCATTTTTAGTCACTTCGCTCGCTTACCTAACAATTTCAAATAAGGTGCGATAGTTTGGTCGGTGCTTTTGCCTCGATAAATTTATGTCGAGTAGTATTGGTATCGGCACCGCTGGGTGATAATAGCTGTAGCATTTCATTTTGTAAGTCAGTATAGTGTGTTTGTGTGTCTGACCTTGTTACAGCATTAGCCATGTGTATATGTTTCCAGGCTCTTATGTCGTCGTCTGTACATTGTTTCAATGAATCTAGGCATCCTAAAATGAGATCCGTGCATGGATCTTGCAGGATTGCGCAAGTAAATGTGCCGGTAAGGAACGGGGTATTGATATGCGCTTTTGCCAGTGGGTATTTCTCAATGGTTCCAGAGAAAGTACGGCATTTGACAAATTCACCCGTGTAATCTTCTGGTCTAACAAGTTCTTTCCTTAAACCCAGTAGAGTGCTCCCGCTATCAATTAAACATTGGCATGGTTGATCATTGACCAGTGCATCGTAGAACTTAAGTTTACCTCTGGAGGCACTAGCTGCGTTAGCATCTTCATTGGAACATCGTATTACGTGCCCACATTTCAGTTTACCATCCGCATGAAACTGGTGACATATGTCACATTTCTTAAAGTCTAATATGTCTGTCACTACTGCTACGCTCTCATACTCACTCGCTGGTAACACATTTACAAGTTCCGAATCAATGTCGCTCTCATCGTCTGATGACGTATCGATGAGTGCAGCATTATTTGCCTTCATTCGTTGCCTACCAAGACACTTATTACTATAGTGGCCATAGCTGGAACAAAAGTAACATTTAACAGCACATTTAAATGATGTTCTTCTGCTTTCTTTCTTCTTTAACACTGCTTCTAAGAGTGAGGGATATGCTGGGGTTTTATCACACATAGAGTAGCTAGGATGAAACAAACTACAATATCCACATCGAGGTGGCTTCTGATATGGTTTGTCTTTCTTAAGATAATCTTTCTGATTGTAAGATCTATCAGGTATCTTGTTTGCAAAAGCAGTAATTTCTGTATCATGTGTTGTGGATTTAAATATGTTCCGATTAGTCGAAAAATATGCCGACCCCCGTTTTTTAATTGCTGAATGGATTCAATATCTGACTGTTGGAGAAACTTCGCAAAAGGGGTAGGAACGGTTGATATCAACTTGTCCATTACCATAAGATCTTCTAATTTTTCATAGTTGTTACCCACTTTGGCCGCCCTAGTCCATTTTTTGAATGTGCTTTGCACGTTAGAGATGTAATCTAAGAAGGTTTCAGTTGCTTTTGGCTTAATTTGTGAGAACTGAATTTAGTACCCAGTGGCGTCTAAAAGAAAGTGTTGCATGATCCTATCGTGAATGTACTGATAATTGTTCCTTAGCTCTGTAGGTATAGATTCTATTACTTTTAACGGCTCCCCACTGAGGTTTCTCATGTAGATCATTGCCCAGTCATCCAAAGGTATTTTCTGAGTCTTTAGTTGGAATTCTATATTCTCAGTCCATGCACTAATCGAATCCCTTATGCTGTATGGTTTAATAAGGCCTTTATACTTACTAAACTTGTTCTGTTCTTCTTGGCTCTTTTGTTTTATAGAGGATATTTGTATGTTTGAATCTACCTCCATTTCCTTCATCTTTAATTTAGTTTCTGACTCTACTTGTATCTGCTTTTGTTTGGTGGCTTCCTCTGCTTGTTTGTTGGCATGATCTAATTCTAACTGTTTCTGTTTGGTAGCTTGATCTAACTCTAACTGTTTCTGTTTTGTAGCCTCTTCGATTTCTTTCATTTCTTTTTGGTGTTGTCTTTCTAGTGCTCTTTCGTCTCTCTCTAGAGCAGCTTTTCTCTCTGTCTCTTCTCTTTGTAGAGCAGTTTTTCTTTCTGTTTCTTCTCTATGTCGAGCTATTTCTTCATTATATTTTTGATCCGCCCACTTTTCTAATTTCTCTCCAGTGTGGCCTATTTCTTTGCCTGCCTGGATACAATCACTTAATGACGCCATTTTGTGGCTTTATGTTAGTTCAAGAAGATATCACAGTAAATTTACACAATGGTTTGTAATTATGTGTTAGTAATTTGCATCTTTACTGAAAAAGAAGATGCATGATTAATTTAGAGCATACCAAAATATTCTGAAAATATAATCATCTAATTCTTTGGAAAATACGGTTCTTGGGATATTCCACCGCTGTCTTCCACACTCACAAAATGTTTGACTTGAGAACACAATGGATGCTTCTGTTTAGTAGAGCATCAATAATTTAGGCACATGCATATGTTGTAAATACATGTTTATCTTTCATGCGGCTGATGAATGAAAATATGTGATAGATAATGATAAATGGTATTAATGAATGAATGGTATGATAGTCTGAATGATTGTCATGATTCGTAAGATGATTCGTCGTATGACAGTCGATGTCGTCTTGTCTTCACTTTCTGACTAGTTTGGTATAACTTCGTTCTAAGGCTTCCGTTCAATAGCTAATCTATTTACTGAATATGAAGAATGGTGACATTGATGGCTGTATCACACAAAATGAAATATACACGATGGTTTGCTTGATAATATAAACTGATGATTGTATACATTTTCATTACTTTCCGTAGAATAACACACTTCTTCAATTTTCGTAGCATCTCACAATTTGTAACTTAATTTTGCTTCCTTGTGGTTCAAGCTCCACAAATGGTATGATCATAATAATTCACAAAAGAAAATTATTTCTGCCATTATATGCAAACAAATTTACATTACTTTCAAATATTTTAACACAGAAATGATGTCAAATCGTGCTTGTTGACGCTGGTTCAGAACTTTCTGATACCAATAGCCTGTTGACGTTGGTTCAGTGACTTCTGACACCAGTTGGGGTCCTGCCTGTCAGCAACTTGCTTGCGACAGGTCTTTCAGGACTCCCCTACTTTTGCACCGCACGAAATAACAACTCGTGTCATTTGCAAAGGGAATGCAATTTATTTAGAGCTGGCAATTGATAAGCTCTGCGAGCGGTATGCTTCATTGACATTAAAAAACATGGATGTAATGAAGTGGTGAGAAATGATACTAGTAATCATAATCTAAATCTAAAGCCTAATATTAACTATTGTTTAGAAACTTATAGCATTTGTCAAGAACACGTCTACTCTCTAATCGTCTCCAGTCTGGTCTGTCCACACGCTACACATTGCGTGGTCAAGCACGGACGCTGTCTCCTCCGTGCATTAGCGAGTCTTGCGTGCATAGAGTCCCAAGCACGCTGGCTCGTGAACTTGAGTAACCGGGTACTCCACGGTTACTCGTAAGGCCAAGCTTCCCAATGGCTTGGGGAAGCCCTCGCTCAACTGTCCTTATTGCTCCCTTGGTTGACACAAATGTGTCCCCTGGTGAAGCTATTTATAGCGCTGGTGTCTCTCCTGTCTGGTGTCTCCCTACTAGACTTGTCGTAACTCTTATTAACTCTCTAACTACTTATTGGAGATTCTGACAATGTTCCTCCGACCATGTGATTTTATTTGGCTGCTCTTTCTTAAGTAACTCTGACAATTTAGCAGTCATTTCAGCAAAATTCCTTATAAACTTCTGGTAATAATTAATAAGACCGAGAATTTTTCTAACTTCTTTCTTAGTTTTAGGCGAACTAATGTTGAGAATTTTAGTGACAATGTTTGGATCAGTGTAAAGAAAACCTTTTGAAATTCTATGTCCTATAAATTGAATTATTTGAAATGCAATTTCAGTTTTGCTAGGTTTCACAATTAGACCAAACATTCGAATGCGACAAAAGATCTGTCTAAGAATGTACGCATGGTCTACTGCCTCAGTAGTATGGACACATATATCATCCATGTATGACGCGATGTCAGTGATGTCTCTGAGTAACAAACGGTAAAAGATGAAGGGGAGTTTTGCAAACCAAAAGGGAGATAAAGAAATTCATACAATCCCAATGGAGTCGCAAAAGCGGTAAAGTGCACCGAATATTCCACCATCGGTATCTGCCAATAACCTTTCGTCAGATCCAATTTAGAAAACCATGTAGATTTCGCCATGCCCGCTATTAACTTGTTTATTTGAGACATTGGTTCTGGATCAAGGTATGTTAGTGCGTTCACCTTCCGATAATCAACACATATGCGAAGATTCCCATCCTTCTTCTTTATAATGACCACAGGAGAACAGTAATGCGAAACAGATTTCCGAATAATGCCTGCCTTTTCTAACTCTTTAATTTCTTTAATCACCCTTTCCTGGTAATGCAATGGAATATGGTAAGGTTTAGTTCTTACTGCTATTTGCGAGTTTAAATGTATGCGATGTTTAATTACAGAAGTCCTACCTGGTGAATCTGAGAATATTTCACCAAATTCTTCCAATAACTTACTAAACATTTCGTAATCAGTTTGCGATAGATGTTTATTTATAACTATTGATTTCCAACCACTTTTATTTTCCACAATCGGTGTTGGTATTACTTGTGGAATAGCATCTTCAGCTTGCTCATTTATCACTGAAAATAAAGCAGCATTCCTTATGTTTAGCTCCGTTACATCATCAGAGGTGTCAGGCTGCCTCTGGTGATAAGGTTTCAGCATATTAATGTGGTAAATCCTAGGTTTATCCCTAACTAAAATTTGATAATCCACATCAGATATTTTCTTTGTAATTTTAAACGGTAGTATTTATATTCCTTATCTACCCAATTCTACCATGCTATTCTTTTCTACTTATTTAAAAAAAAATATGACCATTAATATTAACAAGACAAACACAGTAGACGACACTTTATACAAATGTTCATGATGACAATATAAACAACATCGTTGCATGTTTTACCCAAGGTTAGTAACATCTATTCAGCGGAAAATATGAACGAAATTCATTGAAACCATGCTTCACCGTATCAAAATTGTAGTCGTGTGTCATTAACCCATACACACGCCAACAATCAGGCTCCAATGCTGCACGATCTCCATGCTGTTATTAGTTTTAAACTAATATTATTAACCACACATTCGTACAACGAAACCCTGCTATGTGTCAATAACCCATAGCCATAACAGTAGTTAGGTGTCTTTTCTATCATATATTCAACACTTCGCATCGGAAGACCTCCACCACATAACAATTACCCTTGCCATATGCTGGAAGACTGCCACATACGATGAAAACATATTATGAGCAGCGTCCTCGTCGCCACGCCATGATTACCCACATATTGTGACGGCAATCCCGTTGTACCCCATAACTTAGTCATGCGAACTTCACTTCGCCAGGTGTTCACACCAGCTGTTAATGTTCCACTGGACAAATCCACACCACTTCTAGTGTAAAACCCTATGAACAATACACATGTTTCTGTATCAAAAATATTTGAGTTTAGGCCGTTAATTCTGATGTTATCAAACCTGCATCAGTATCAATCGTACCAAAGTGCTGCAACGATGACATGTTGCTATGTTAAACCTATATCCAATAGAAATCGTAAGCAAGAAATGCAGAAAGAAATTTAGCACAAAAGTGGTGTGACTTATAAATATCAAAGTCGACAGACAAGGTACAATAAAGTATCAAGAAACAGTTCGTTTCCACAGAATCAATTGCCTACTGACAACTGAGTGATGCACAATTTGCAAATACGTCTGCAGCAGATAAGACCTTTAACTCCGTAAAGAAAATATAGACAGAGTTAACGTCCGTTAAATAAACGAGTTTAGCAAAAGCAAGATATTATCACTATATAAACACAGGAAACTATGCACACCAAAGAATTAGAATGCACCGCGCAATATAGCACACTACTGTGTAACACGCCTATGACGTCCCGAACGACATGAGTGAACAAAGGAAGAATAAAATGTGTGCAAAATCACAGTATTCTGACTGTAACTATTTAACTGAAAGATCACAAACGATTACTTAGCTCAGAATCGGCGATGCTTCACACAGCTGTATTAAACTGTTTTGTCAGACATTCCTGCCTGTATCTAGCACAAATCGTTGACCACAAAAATCTTCCTCAGTACCGACAATCGCTGGAAATGATTCTTCAGCCGAATGATTTTGACATACTGAGGTGTCTGTCGTTGTCCAATAATCCTCAGCATTGATCTGTCGTTGACCAAATAAATTCTGCGTAGATCTGTCGTTGGCCAATAATCCTCAGCATTGATCTGTCGTTGTCCAATACTATTATGCGTTGATTCAGCACCGATGAGGCGTCGAGAAGCGCAAACTCGTCTGCTCAGTACAATGAGCTAGTATAGCACTGAAACATAGCCTTCAGTACCGTAAGATGCCACCGAGACAACGTGCCGCTGGTTCTGATGACTAAAATAGCCAGCAATGGTAACACGTCGCATACTTGGATAATTCAGGATATGAGAATCAGCAGATCAATCAGCAACCGTCGATCCCTTCTAATAGCAGCGTGGCTCCCCTAGTAGAGCGACCTCTGTCTCGATACGTTGCGGTGGCTTCTCAAAACAAACGACGAACAAACTTGTAATCACGCTCCATAGATAAGGATATAACGATGAGAACAAAGAGCTCACTGGCTGGGGCGACGATTGGAGCGATACTGTACTAACTATATCTTTGTAAATATAACGATTACAAAGACGAAATCACACTCTTACATGCAAGTGTGAATTTTCAGATGATCGGAGTTGGTACCGATGCTCTCTCCCGCATCAAAAACCTGCTTCCAGACGATTTTGACCTTGCCAACTATACTGATGGACGATGACTGACATATTGATGGAAAAAAATTAACAAAAGGGGATACGCCACATGATGATGATCTCCAGCTTTTTAGACCGGCGTGATCCTCTTAGACAAAAACTGGTGTGCTGTCTGTACATCTGTAGAGTCGTACTGTAGCTACATTGTAGTATCTGTGTTTGTAACTGTTGCAATGACCTCTGACACTTAATTCAATGACAATTCAATTTTCTCCACACGACAAATGACGATTTGATCAATATTCAGCTCATAATTCTCTGTTGGACGAACACCCCCATGTCACCAGGCGGATTTATTTAGGTTGGAATGGTGGGCTTGACTGCTGTAGTGCACCCAAGGCGCCGACATCTCAATGAGCCAGAACAGCGATCGGGGCCTCGCTACTGAAAAATAATTTCCCGATCACCTGGCGCCCTGACCACGGGCTCGTGGGTATGATGCATACTGATCTGAAGAACCTGAGATCATCAAACTGTACATACCAACAGGACGGCACGACTCTCTTTCATCCAATAACAACTCTTGACAACGCGATGAGGGGAATGGTGATATCTATTGATCCCCGGCGAACACCAGATGATAGTGACGAATGTTTATGAAGCTTGAGTCTTCAGGCTCTCCCTCTCATCTCACACTCCCGCACTGTGCCCGCAAATCACACCTTCATACCTGGCCTGAGTGTTAGGTGAATGAGTCTGCTATCTGCTGCAAGGGTGGTATCAGAGGCGACGACTCCCGGCCGTCCCATCACGTCGATATAAAGGTACCATGACCAAACCTGAGCGCCTAATGTCACTGACCTAAGCGTGAGCTGGACGTGCGTGTATCCCTACGTGTACTAATATTGTTGAGCGTGGAGAATGTCAAGCGAAGGGTTCGATGACCGTTTTGTATGGAGGCTGGCTCTGGAACTCCTAAGACTCCCATTCTGTATGTCAGCTGGCGATGGAATGCCCAAAACTACAGTTGGGTTGGTATGCTACGCAATACTATGACGTGGCACTCGTTTATTACAAGTGCCACAATGTGCAACTTTCTATCGTTATTCTATTTTTATATACTGATGCACTTGCTCATCAGTTTAACTCTACCAGCCTGTCATCTTGTCTATGACAGGGGTATCCCCTATCAAAGGAGATGTAAGACGCCACCTTTCTTCCTTTAGTCTACGGGACACCCTTTGGCAAGTTGGAGTACCCGTCTAGGCCCCCCCCCCCACCCCTCAGTCAGGGTTACGTGAAGCCATGGAAGCAGGTGGTGGATGGAGTGCGAGAGCGGCCGACAGATTGTTGTTGTTTATGGTCTGCACCTACGGCGATAGGCAGATGATCTCATCAGTAGAGACAATGGCTATGGCCACCGACTAGTACAGTCACTGTCCAGAAGGAAAGCAACGGCAAACTACTTTCTGTAACACTTGTCAAGAAACCATAACAACCATGCAAGAAAACATAATAAGAAAGAGATCTGGAGGTTACACCCCTCCCCCCACCCCCGCCCCCCACAAAAAAAAAAAAAACAACACACGCACACACCTCTCATTCAGATATGTAGCTACACCAACAGCAGACGAGGACGAAATTAAAGGATCTCTTAAACGAAACAATGGCTACGGTCTTTAGAAACAATGGTTACGGTCACTGGCCAGTATGGTCACTGCCAGGAAGGAAAGCAACGGCAAACTAACTTCTTTAAAGTTACCTAGTTTATCATAATTCGTCAAATCACAGAACGTCACATGAAAGGGACAGCAACACTGAAATTAACAAACATGGAATGTTCGTACTTACACGCAGACAGAAAATTGGATAACATCAAACAAGAAATGGGAAGAGAGAATGTTAATATATTAGAAATGTGTGAGACGACAAGGAAAGGGACAGGGATTAAGACAGGGTATGATTTTAAGATTATATATTCTGGGGGAGAAAAAAGGCAAAGAGGTGTAGCAGTCAAAGTCTATTAAAGCAGTCGTTCTCAACCAGGTTGGAATTCCCCCCCCCCCCCCAAGAGGGGAATTTTAAGGTTTCCAGGGGAACATTAAGACCACAGAATGGAAACTCAAGCTGGCTTCAATCAATCAATCAATCAATCATGTGCCATGCCGGTAAGCGTGGGCGGTCATGACTCGCCGTTTCACTCGATCCCCAGAGTCGTGGATCAGCTCAGTGTTCCTGTCTCGTCCATGCCATGTGGCCAAACCATCCAGGTATTTTCTTCTCGGTCTTCCTCTTGGTCTGTTCCCTTCGATCTTGCCAGTTCTCACTAAGTTCTCCAATTTATTTCTTCTCATAACATGTCCAAAAAATTTTGACTGTCTAAATCTAATTTCTCTAATCAATTTACGATTTTCATTTGTCTCCTGTAGTACTTGGTCATTGGTTTTTCTGTCTGTCCATGGTATTCTTTGCATTTTCCTCAGAAACCACATTTCTGCATCCATCAGATGTTTTTCAGCTTGACTGCACATTATCCATGTTTCACATCCATACTAAAGAACAGGCTCTATATATCCCCTCAACACTCTTTTTCCCGTTTCAATTGACATCTTTTTATTGGTCAGAATGATTTTCATCTTGCTAAAGGCTATTTTCGCCATGGCGATTCTTGTTCTAATCTCTTCAAGGCATCTCCAATCAGATATTATGACTGTTCCGAGATAATTGTACCGATTCACTTGTTGAAGAATATTCCCATTTACTTTTATATTACATTGTGGTACTTCGTTCTTCCTAGTGACGACCATAACATGTGTCTTCTTACAATTTAATTCCAACCCCAGCTGCTCACTGTGTATAACAACAACGTCTACTAATTGTTGCAGATCCTGTGCATTTTCTGCAATCAGAATCATATATCATCTGCATATCCAATGTTATTAATGTTTCTTCCTCCAATGCTGATTCCATTTATATCTTCTACATTTCTGAAAATATTTTCACTGTAAAGGGAAAAAAGATCTGGAAACATTACACATTCCTGCCTAACACCTCTCTTAATAGGCTGATATTGCCCCACTTCATTATCAATCCTCATGGCAGCTTGTTGTTTCCAATATATGTTTTTTATAAGTCTAATGTCTTTCCCATTAATTTGTAGATCTGCAAGCATATCCACCATGTTGACATGTCTAACTCTATCAAAAGCCTTTGTGTAGTCAATAAAGCAAAGATGTATATCCTTTTTTTACTTCTATAGCACGTTCAATAACTGTTCACAGCATTTACTGTACAGATGATTTGATATTTAGACATTCATGTAGTGTCGATCGTGTATTAGTTTAATCGATTTTTGTTTGTTTGTTCTGTGCTGACGAAGCCTTTGGTCGCAACGTTCATTGTTTTTTGTAGTTGTGCTTTTGTAAAGCTCTCAACCTACTTCTCGTTTTTCAGTGATTCATTCATTGCCTTCTACAAACCCACATTGTTCTTCCCCTATTTCAGGTTATATTTTCTTCCTCACTCTTTACATGATAATTCGTAGCAAACTCTTTGTGATGTGACTCATTATACTAATTGTTCTAAGTTGATCACATTCCAAGGTTCCGTATTTCTTTGGGATTGCAATAAATACAGAGTTACATAATTCAGACGGTATATCTCCAGTATCATGTGATGTGTTCAGCAGTCTGGTGACTTGCTCTAGTCCAAATTCTTCTAAAGCTTTAATCATTTCTGTTGTGATGTTATCTGCACCTGTGGCCTTGCCAGCTTTCATGATTGATTGATTGATTGATTTAGGAATTGACATCACAGCGCTCGGGACTTTCCCATAAGTGTTCCGTCCCCATCCTCAGTACCCAGCGAAGAGTTCCAACACTAATAGTACCAGTAGCAATCTGATTATAAGTCCGTCTCGCCTTTCCTCTGAGCGTTGAGCGTCGGCCAGATCTCCTCGTCACTTTCATATGCTTTCATATGACAGCTTTCATATGCTTAAGAACATTTCGAACCTCCATCTTCAAAATTGGCGGTCCTTCATGATTAAATCTAATATCACACTGTTCCTCTCTGTTATCATTATTAAGGTTTTTCACTTAATCTGTCTTTACATGTAGAATCTTATCTTTTTCTATTATGATTTTGCATCTTTAGATTTTAGACAGCCTTTAGATGTATTTGTTCTGTTATTAGTAAGATCCTGAATTCTTTTGTGCACTAATTTCGTATTTTGACTGTTGTGTTGTTTTTCAATTTCTAAGCACTTTTCCTCAAGTGTCAGAATCTCCATCGCCATCGCCTGGAGGTGACGGACAAGCATGACGATGAACCCGACGGACAGCTACTACGCAGCTGATGCCCAGTGGTCATCGTGACGCACGAAGCGCACGCGGACTAAAAGCCAAGGGCTAACGGGAAACATCGGCGTTAGCTCAGGACTTCGAGACAGGACGGACATGAGAGAAAGTGTTGCGTGTATTCGGGTATTATTTTATGCTTAATGTGAGAAAGCCTGTATGCTTAGTAGATTCTATGTGGGGGCAGAGTGAGTGCTTTGTTCTATGAACTTGTGTATTGCATATATGTAACTGTAATTGTATTGTCGCTAATTGTGAGCGCAGCATTATATGAATGCCGTTGAGGAGAGTTGTTTTTGTGATTAAAGTGTTTCGGTTATGTTGCCGCGTGTCTGAGTACAATCATTCTTTGGGTATGATTGTTTCACTCCTGTTAGAGAACACGAGCCACTGTTAATTTACAGTAAGACCCTGACAGGGAGTGAACGTGGGGGATAGCCCGGCTTTGAAAGAATCACACTTGTAAGCTAGGGATTGAATGAAGATCTCGTCCATTGAGAAATGAGAGAAATATGTGAAAGTGAGGGAGTGTTCACAAGTGTTAAAGAGAATTGTAAACGAACGACGAGTGTAAAATAGAATGTGAACGCAGTTGAACGTGAGAAAAATTAAAAGACATATAGACATTATTGATATGATATGTGAGGGCTTGGAAAATGAATGGTTACACGAATGAAAGCATGAGCGAGCAAGAGCAACAGTGGGCATTAATTTGAAGTTGTACTAAATTTCCATTAATCTGATGACTGACGACTATACGACAATACATTCATACTTGACTGCATACAAACCTATAAACACTTTGTTGACAACGCATACACCACAGAGTCAAACATATACTAATATTTCTCTCTCCAAAGTAAACAGGTTTGTCAGCTATTATTGTAGAAGTACTAAATTGATCTTCCCGGCTGTAAATGACCAAGCATCACTTCTCTGGTGCAGTTACCAAAAGATTTCCAAAGCTCCGAGCTCCATAGGCACTTAAGTATTTTTTTCCCTTATATACTTTTGTAGGGGGTCAGGCCTTATCTGCAATTTTTTTTTTCTCACTATTGTATACTGTACATGTATTAGACTTGATTACATATTATAAGTATTTTGTATAAGACCATTGTAACAAAATTGTAAAATAACCATGGCTTCATTGCAAGAATTTATTGAGTCTGGCCTAAAATTAGGTCTAACCGGAGACGAGTTGTCTAAGTGGAGTGAGACAAAATATGCAGAACATGTCCAATTAGAAGAAAAAGCTAAGGAAAGGGAGGAAAGAGCTGCCGAACGAGAACTTTAAAAAGCTGAGTTAGACGCTGATCTAAGAAAAGCAGAGTTAGATTCGAAGAATAAACAAACAGAAACAGACGCTGAACTAAGACAAGCTAAAATCAGCGCACAAAGTAAAAGAGAAGAACTGGAAATGCAGTTTAAACTTAAACAGTTAGAAATCGAAACTTCTACCGACAGATAATCTAGAAAACTAGAAATGAAATTGAAAGAAAACCAATATAAGTATCAATATGCATATGATAAATCGAAACCAACCAGTTACAACAAACAAAAACCATTTAGACAATTTAACAACTACCATTGTAAATACTGCAACTATAATCACAGTGAAAGTGAAATGTGTGATAAACAACCAGGATATCTTACATATTTACAAAATCACATTGATAAGCAAGAGAGGGAACAAAAGAACTATAAACGATTGTTTTGTTTTTTTTTTGTTTTTTTTTTGTAAAGCGTACGGCCATTGGAGTAATGCTTGTAAGGGAAAGCAAATGATAAGGAAAGCTAATGCTGCAATGTTCGATAGCTCATCCTCTGAAGAAGAGCAACAAGAAAATTAACATCCAGCTAATGCAGCCGAAACTATTGATGTATTCCAACTAGAGAAATGCACAATCTGCAACCGCTTCCATGAAGATGTTATTTTAACATGTGGCCATTCTATACCAATATCAAATGAGGAAGCCAATCTAGTAATAGATTCTTAAGGGAAGCTAAACATCCATCAGGGCTATGTTAACGGCAAAGTAGCCAGTGTTTTGAGAGATAGTGGCAGAACCCTTATTGGACTAAGGAGAGACTTTAGAGACTTTATACATCCTGCAGATTACATAGGCAAAGAGGTAACATGTAGAACTTTTCAGGAAATATTGAAAAATATTCACTTGCATGGGCATACATTCAAACACCTTTTTTGACAGGCAATGTAAAATGCGCAACACTATTTGATCCATGTTGCGATGTAATTATTAGGATTCTGCCTGAAGTTAATTATATGCCACAGGACCTTGTAACATCTGGAGTTGAAACTATTTTATCAAATAACAGAGACGAAGACGAGGACGAGACAGCAGCAAACACAACCGTAGTAAACCACTCAGTCTTAGAAGATACAGACGAAATACCAGTCCCATCATTCAATACGACAGACACACTGCAAGACATTAAACTATCTCCCAATCTTTCTCAGACTGAGGCAGACAACTGCATGCAACTGTTACAAGACTATAGAACCATTTTCTCCAACCATCCAGGACAGCGGATCTAGTAGAACACCAGAACATACTAACAACTCAAGTACCAATAAAGTGCAGACCTTATTCAATACCAATACATTACAAAGACAAATTACACCAAGAACTCTTAGACCTTTAGAAAAACCAAATTATTAGGAGATCACAATCACAATATTGTTCTCCTATCGTGGTTGTTAGGGAAAAGGACGATTCAATACGCCTATGCGTGGATTATCGGAAACTTAACGCAGTAACGCAATTAGATTCAGAACCAATATTTAACTGTGAGGACATATTGACAGAAATGACAGATGCCAAATACTTCATAAAACTCGACATGACAAAAGGGTACTGGCAAACACCCATGACTGAGGACGCTATCCACTTGACAGCATTTGCAACACCTTGGGGACTGTATTGTGTGTAAAGAATGAATGTCGTATTAGTTACTTGTTATTCTTTACCACTTTAGTGTCGTCCCTGGAGTGAGGAGAATCAACACACACATTATGTTTTTTTATTCAATATCTCTATTCTGGAGATATTCAGCAGACTCCGTCCACACACTCCTTCAATCTGAAGACACCTTCCTCTCACACTTACTCACCCCTGGATCATGCCTCCTCTCATTCTTCCCCAACCTAACATACTTGACAACTCTAGCCTCAACAAATAACAACAAGAAATTTATTAAAGCAAAGAGTATATGTAGGAGAAGTGTGTGTGTGTGTGTGTGTGTGTGTGTGTGTGTGTGTGTGTGTGTGTGTGTGTGTGTGTGTGTGTGTGTACAAGGTGTAGACTGCGTGACTTGTATTCTAATGGTAGACCAGTGATTTAGAAGCAAAGTCTGTAACATCATAGTGCTTAGCACACAACAGCACCATTTTTTCCGGACAGTGAACCTCACCCAAAAGATGACGACTTTCTCCAATCACTCGAACAAACAGGATGCTGGTAATCCGATAGACACTGTTGATCTGAGTCTTCACTCTACCACACGGTGAAGTTACTCTGTTTCCTAATATTCGTTGAACTGATAGTCTTCCAATTAACTGAAATGTCACTTGGGGAAAATCTACTGTTTATTAGTTTCTGGTTATAACATTTTCCCCTCTTTTAGAACACAACCTATTAATGTTTGTTAGGTAGATGTGCGCATATATATATATATATATATATATATATATATATATATATATATATATATATATATATATATATATATATATATATATATATATGTGTGTGTGTGTGTGTGTGTGTGTCCTTAGTATGCGAGTTATTAATCTTCGGTGATGAAGCTTATCACTCATTAAACACATTACTTCTGTTCATACAATTCTACTCAGCAGAAGCCAGGTTTCTGCGGAACAACTAGGTTCTGAGCCCCTCAGCAACCTCTGTCTTCTTTCCATGAGTCATCATTGTAGAAAACTTGGAACTGCTTCTTCGTAATAAATCATCTCACACCCACGTGGAACACTCAAGGGGAACTGTAGATGGAACCTGTAGAGTAGATAACATCATGGTGAGGGCAACTCAGTCCTGACCGTAATTAGGTGATTGTAGGCCAATAACAGCACTCAGATCTATAACAGAGATCCGATCTCTGTCATACGGCCAAATCGCGCATCACAATGGTCTTATACATGGCAACACCAGGAAAGAATAAAGGAACGGGTAGAAACCCAGCAGATGCCCTACTGGAAGATCCTACCATTACACATACCTCTTCTCCCTCTCAACCATCCTTAATCTCTCTAATTATTATGCCACTACATTGTCCTCAACTTCCTGAGTAAAATGATATCTCACATAAGCTAGTTGAAGCCACACAATAGAATACTAGTGCCGACGCTCCTATGATACTTTCTAGCACCGCACTTATAGAACATTCTATCACTAATCATAATACATTATATCACTGCACAGTACTGCACTCTATTCCTAATCATACTCTTAAGTTAGATATAATTAATTGCCTACCATATGTCTATTCCTGTTGTTACTCGAGAAACTAGGCAATCCGATTGGATCTATGTCCGCGGATAACTATCCCTACTAAGACAGCCCAGTCCCTCTAATATAACTCAACTCGGAATAATCCCCAATCCTAACACTTCAGAATGTTTTTCTCGACTCCCTCTACCTGTTTACTGCACTGGGTTTTATATGGGTGCTTGAGTGAGTCACCAGAAAGTCCTGACGCCAATCAGTCCAGAATCTGGCTTTGTCCTCCTGTTTCCAGACTAACCAGAGTCAATTAGCTGTCAAGTTTCCTTTTCATCTGGGGAGTTCTTTGTCTCATCCAACACATATCCGGGTTGTCTGTGAGCCAGAAACTTTTCTCCCATTACAGAATCCTTCTGACCTCTAGCAGACATATGTCCATTACTTTCAACGGCCAACTCCCGTTTTGTAGACAAATGTTGCCAATACACACCTCTCGAACAATATCCTGTCATCAAACTGTCGACTGTGTGTAGACAACTCGACGTGACTCCCTTTGATCTCATACACACTGTCGACCAGGTGCAGAAAATTATACCGACGTATTTTCCTCAGTTTGTTCACCATCAAAGAGTCAATTGTGTTAGCAAAATAATGTCGGGCCTGGTTGTCATCGATCGACTGACAAGTTTATTTATCCTGTGACATAGTCCCCCTCCTAAGAGAGTGGTCTGCAACAACTCTTTCTTCTTGGAGGTTCGATCCAGATGACCTATTCCTTTTCTTCGGGAGCTGGATGTCTAGACAGAAAATCAGCTCCAACATTTTCCTTCCCAGGTATATACTCCACTGTAAAGTGGTATGGCTGAAGTAGCAACGACCACCGCATCAAACGGGCGTTGAGCTTCTGAGAAGTGGCCAGGAATATCAAAGGTTGATGATCCGACTGAACTCGAAACTGAACTCCATACAAATAAGGCTGGAATTTTTGTACGGCCCATACGAGAGCCAAACACTCTCTCTCAACGGTCGAATAATTCCTCTCAGCCGGGAGAAGTTTCTTGCTTGCGTATGCCACTGGTTTCAAAACTGAAGCATCGTCTTTTCCTTCCTGTAACAAAGCTGCCCCAATCCCAATCCCACTTGCATCCGTTCTCAACATAAATGGTTTGGAAAGGTCCGGGAGCTGTAACACAGGTTTGCTGACCAAGGCCTCCTTTAACTGACTGTAGGCACTCTCACATTCTGGTGTCCAAACTATTTGGTCTGGGAATCCCTTTTTCAAGGTTTATGTTAATGGAGCTCCCAGTTCCGTGAAATGTGGGATACATTTGTGGTAGAACCCACACAACGATATAAAAGATCGCACATCCTTCTTCGTTTTTAGCCTAGGAGCACTTCTGATTTTCTCTAGGTTCTTTTCCTCTGGGACAATGTGTCCTGGAGTGATGGTGTGACCTAGAAATTACAGAGTCTGGTAACCGATCATGCACTTGGTTGGGCGGGCTGTAAGCCCTGCTTCCTTGAGCCTATTGAAATCACTTTCCAAGGATTGTAAATAGTCATCCAAACTGTCACTGGAAATCAGAATATCATCCATGAATGAGATGATGGACGGATCCTTTAAAGGATCAAGTAAAGTCCTCATCATGCGAGTAAACATACTAGGTGCATTGCTGAGTCCAAAGGGCATGACCTTGAATTCATAATGTCCACTGGAGGTACTGAAGGCTAGTAGGGGTCGAACCTCTGGTTTGACCGGAATCTAATAATACCCGCGACTCAGATCCACCTTTGAGAAATACCTTGCCTTATGGAGCCTCGCGAATAACTGAGTTGGATTCGGCAACGGTTCCACCTGAAATTGTGTATGACTGTTCAGAAGTCGGTAGTCTATACACAACCGGTGTTCTCCACTTGGTTTTCGTAACAAAACTACCCCCGCATTGTATGGGGATGTGGAAGGTGCAATCACGTCATCCTCCAACAGTTTCTGTATTTCCTCCTCCAGGGCCTTTTCTTTAGAGAATGGCACTGGGTAAACCTTTTGGCGAACAGGCTCTTGAGTGGTCAAAGTCATCTCGAACTCCACCAACCTCGTTCGTCCTGGTTTATCAGTCAGTATATCCTTATGAGACTCGAGAACCTGGGTAATCTTTTCCCTCTCCTGGGAGGTCAGATCAGGGTTCACCTGTACATCCTTGTAGGTTTCCTGGTGTACCAGGGGATATTCCCTTCTCTCGTTGGTTCCCACTTCTGTCTCCACTGCAACTGCCATTGCCATGAGGTGAGCTGCTTTTTCTCCTGGTCTCTCTTCGTATTTCCGCAAGAGATTGATATGGAAAATCTTCGACTTTCCCCTTATCCGGATCTGATAGTTCGTTCTGGATATCACCCTTTCCACGGGAAATGGTCCTTGCCAACCTATCTCCAGTTTGTTGTTTCCCGTTGGGAGTAGCAACAATACTTTGTCTCCCACCTCTAGAGATCTGTCTTTAGACCTACGGTTGTAGTAAGCCGCATGTCTTTTTCTGGCCTTTATCAAATTTTGATTTGCCAGAGTCCATCCCTTGTGAAGTTTTTCTTTCAGTTCCTCCACATATTTGTAAGAAGAGATCACTTCTTCTGATGTCCCCTCTTCAGTCCAACTCCTCAACATGGCTTCCAACGGTCCCTTGATTGGACGACCAAACAGCAACGTAGCTGGTGGTAGTCCTGTTGAGCCATGAGGAACTTCCCGATAGGCAAAAAGTGCTGCTGGGATATATTCATCCCACCTATCAGGTTTTTCCTGCGCTAGTTTCCTGAGCATTGTCATCAACGTGCCGTTGAAATGCTCTACTTGTCCATTGGCTTGAGGGTGGTAAGGGCTGGTATGGATATGGTTAGTGTGGAACACCCTAAATACCTCCTCCATAAGTTTTCCACAAAACTGGGACCCATTGTCCGTCAGTATTTGATCAGGAAAGCCTAATCTAGTAAAGGCCTCCATCAGTGCGTCCGCCACTCGTTTCGAGTCAATCTTGGTCAACGGTATGGCTTCACCCCACATTGTACAGCAATCCACCATGGTGAGGATGTACCTGTTCCTCTTCCTAGTCCTAGGACGTGGACCCACAATATCGATGGCTACCCTCTCGAAAGGAGAGTTCATGATGGGCATTTCACCCAAGACAACCGGCGCTGTCCAGTGTTTCGGTGCCACCCTCTGGCACTCAGGGCATGACTTCACATACCGACGCACATCACTGTCATTCCCGGCCAATAGTAGTGGCAGGAAATTCGCTGCATGGTGGCGGCAATACCCATGTGTCCACTGAATGAGATGGTATGCCCCATATGAAGAATCTGGGAACGATGGGCCTTTGGGACCACCAACTGACCGTATAGGTTGTCTCCCCTTCCGGTTCTCCTGTAGAGTATCCTATTCTTCATATAGTACTGCCTCCGTTTTGGTGGATCAGCACTTTTCTGCAGCTTTTTATAGCAAGGACGTAACGTAGCATCCTCACTCTGGGCAGTTCGCAACTCCCCTGGCAGTGGGTTAGTCACATTGGCTTCTGCCTCATCCGTTTTCGTCTGAGAGCGAGTCTGAATTGGAGTCTGGAGTCTGGAGTCTCTCCTTCGGCCTCGACCTGTTCGGTGGGCTCCACCTTAGGTTTTCCGGGGCACACGATGAATTGAGTGTCTCCTGACTTTCCCCTGCAGTCAATAGCATTGTGTGTATTCGACCTGCAGTGTTTGTACCATTTCCCTGTCCTAGATTTTCTTGTGTCGGACTTGAGTGAACTCTCCTGGTGGTGAGCATCCTTATCGACATTGGCATTGTCAGTGTCCACCTGCGTTGAAGTCACTTGACATGCCGCGAAGTGAGGATTCTTAGCCTTCGATTTGCAATCCCTCGTATTGTGAGAAGGTGACTTACAAATCGAACACCACTTCTCCGACCGTGGTCGTTTTTGTGTAGAGCTCGAAGTTTTCTTGCTGTCCCCCTTTGTCTTCTCCGAACTCTCCTCTGAAGTTTTGACATATGGTTCCACCTTTTTAGTTCCTGTGCTTTTTGCTTTCTTCAGGTTATGTTTTTCCTGACTTTTGGTGTTTGTAGAAATGTTTTCTGCTGCCTCCCCATGGACCTCGACGAACCGTTCTGCCAATTTCGTCACCATGTCGATTCGTTCCGCCCCTTGTTCTCCCAAGAATGTCCTGAGAGGTTTCGACATTTGCTTCCGCATCTGGTCGACTACCATGAGCTCTTCCAGACTCTCATAGTCATGCGCAAACCCAGCCAAATCCATCCACTTATGGAGATATGCTTTCAGACGCAGACTATAGGCGGCGAACAACTCCCCCGGTTCTCGTTTTGCTCCTCGAAATTTTTTCTGGTAGGTATGTGATGTAACCTCGAATCGTTTCAGCAAAGCCGTCTTCAACTCGTCATAATTGTTCTCATGTCCTGGTGGCAGGCGAGAATAAACCTCGTAACCGGTCCCGCGTAAACCCTGGGATAGCTTGAGATTCCATTTGTTACCCTCCAGACCCATAGCAACTGACATAGCCTCGAAGCGTTGAAGGTACAGGTCAATCTTCTCTTTGTTCTCCTCGTAGATCGCTAGAGGGAACTTCATTGAATGGTAGCTATGTCCACCTACTGGTGTTGAGCCAGGGAGAGAGGAACCTCCCACTGCTCCCTCAGTTTCCCCACTAGATTGCCTCTTGAGCTCGAGTTCCCGCATCCGGTACTCATGCTCCCTTTTCTGAGCCTCTTGCTCCGCTTCCCGTTGCTTAGCAGCTTGCTCAACCTCAAGTAACTTAGCAGCTTGCTCTGCTTTCAGTTTCATCTCATCTCATCATGTTCCTCTTGTACCTTGCGGTGTCGAGGTGAAGTATAAACTTCGTGAGAGTGCCCGGTTATGGGCTTCGTATATCGACATTCCCATGGATTCTGTTATTCCCTCCGTCCAACGTTTACGTGGTCGGCCTCTTCCTCTGTTTCCATCTGGTATGTACGTCATTGCTTGTTGTGGCATGCTGTTGACTGGTAGCCTACTTGCATGGCCAAACCATTTGACTAGCTGCTTTCTAATAAAATCTAGAGCAGCTTTAACCCCCACTTTAGTCCTGATTTCTTCATTTCTGATCTTATCTCTTCTTGATACGTTGAGTATTCTTCTCAGGAACCTCATTTCTGTTGTTGTGATTTTTCTTTTCTCTTTTTCTGTCATTGTCCAGGTTTGGCATTGGTAGCACAGAGTTGGTAGGAAGATTGTGTTGTAAAGTGCTTTCTTAGTAGTTATTGATACATGTTTGTTCTTTAGTATTGGTGCCATTTGTCCAATGAGTTGATTTGCCTTATTGCACCTATTTTTGATCTCGTCTTCTGATCTACCATTTGATGATATTATACTTCCTAGGTACTTGAAGCTCTTTACTTGTTTCAAGGGATGTTCGTTTAGGTGAATTGTTGCTGTTTGTTCTTCTTTAGTTATAGTCATTACCACTGTTTTGCTTGTGCTAATTTTCATGTTGTGTTCCCTACACATTTCGTTTAGACTATTCATGTGGTCTTGTAATTCAGCTTCTGATTTTGCTATTAGTGCTTGGTCGTCCGCAAACAGGAGTTCTCTAATGGTTAGATTTGCAGATGGGTCTTCTTCTGTGTTCTCGTCATGCGGTATTCTTGCTGTCTCTGCTTGACTGGTTTCTTTACATATGTTGTCTATATATGTTATGAACAAGAGAGGGGACAGGACACAACCTTGTCGTACTCCAGATCTTATGGTGAAGGGTTCTGAGTGTCCTCCAGTTGCTCTCACTATGCATTCACTGTTGTCGTATAAACTTCTACATAGGTTTGTTAGATGTGTACTCACTCCATATTGTTTAAGGATTTCCCACAGCTTGTTTCTATCTACCCTATCAAATGCCTTTTCTTGGTCAACAAAGGCTAAGTAGAGTGTTTCATTGAATTCAATTGATTTTTCTATAAGTTGTCTAAGAGCAAAAATGGCGTCTGTGCATCCTTTGTTTTTCCTAAATCCAAGCTGCGTTTCGCTTAGCTGGGGTTCTAAAGTAGTTCGTAATCTTTTTTCAAGAATTTTGCAAAATATTTTCCCAGTATGACTCAACAGTGAAATGCCTCTGTATTGTGTGCAATCTCTTTTGCTGCCTTTGTTTTTCCAAATTGGGATAATTATGGCGTTTCCCCAGTCTCGTGGTGTCTGTTGTTCTACCCAAACATGGTTGAATAGTCTATGTAGCCAAGCTGTTCCTACTTCCCTTGCTGCTTTAATTAGTTCATTTGGTATTTCATCCTGTCCTGGTGATTTGTTCAATGGGGCTAATCTGATGTCTTCTATAATTTCTTCTTTTAGTATGTCTGGTTCTAGTTCCTCGGTGACATCTGTGTAGGTCTCTTGAATTCCTGTGACATCTGATGGGATGTTGAGAAGTTGTTCGAAATACTGCTTCCATCTTATTAGGATCTGTTTTTGTTCACTTATTGGTTCTCCATTTTCGCTGTTAATTATTTCAGTTGGTTCAAAGGGTTCTCCTCTGGTTCGCATTGCACTTATCTTTTTGTAGAAGTTTCTAGTTGCCTCCTTGTAGTTTTTATTTAGGGTTTCTCCATACTTTTCCCAGTCTTTCTGTTTTTCCCTCTTTACTATTCTACTCACATGTCTTCTCGCTATTCTGTATTCTCTGAAATCACATTCCTGTTTGCTCTTCAACCACTTTTTATATTTTTCCTTTTTTTCTTTTACCGCTTTCTTTACTTCTGCGTTCCACCAACTTGTTATTTTCTTTATCCGTGGTTTGCGTTTTTTCGTGGTTCCGCATGTTATTTTTGCAGTATTTAAAATGCTTGATTTAAACATCTCCCATTCTTCTTCCACTGTTTTTCTTTCCGTAGGTAATTTTACAAAGAGTTCAGTTAGTTCTTTCTCATAATTTTCCCTTACTGCCTCGTCTTTAAGGTTTTTTAAGTTTACTGATTCGCATGGCATGTATTTTCCTGCTTTTTGTTTTCTTTTTCTAATGGTTCTTATTGTGGCAACGACTGCTTTATGATCTGTGTTTATACTGAAATTGGGCACTGCTCTTGCATCTAATATATTTCTCTTTCTGTTATTTCTTGTTAATATAAAATCAATTTGGCTTTTAGTATCTAGATTGTTCCAGTTGTTTAGCTTCTATTTCCAGCCTTCTCATGGCTTGCTCAGCCCCAAGTTGCCTAGCAGCTTGTTCTGCTTTCAATTTCTTAGCTGCTTGCTCTGCCTCCATCCTTCACAATTCCAACTCGGCCTCCAGATCTTCCCTTTCTGCTTGACGATACTCCCTCTCCAATTCCTGTATGTAATCCGTTAGAGCAGAACCCGACAATCCCATTTCTTCCCCCTTTGCTCTAAGTTCTGCCGTAGTTAATCTAGGAGTGGCCATATTACAGAGAGGTAACTCAACAGATAGAGTATAGATTATCTCTAAACAACTATATAGATAATCACAAAATATTATTAATCTATATATTTATAACACACAAAACAACACAACACAATCACTCAGTGACAAGAGTAGAATCAGGACCACAGACCTATGCAGACGTGTGAAGTGTGAACAGGTAAGATAAGTCCTCACACCTATCCACATTCACTCTAGCTGGATTCTCACTAATAGGATATCTCCATCCTCTAACTAAAGATCCCGTGTTAAAAGATCCCGTTGTCTAAAGATCCCGTTGTACAAAAGATCACGTTTACGACCCCCCAATAAATGTAGTGTGTGTAAAGAGTGAATGTCGTATTAGTTACTTGTTCTTCTTTACCACTTTAGTGTCGTCCCTGGAGTGAAGAGATTCAACACCCACATTATTTTTTTTATTCAATATCTCTATTCTGGAGATATCCAGCAGACTCCGTCCACACACTCCTTCAATCTGAAGACACCTTCCTCTCACTCTTACTCACCCCTGGATCATGCCTCCTCTCATTCTTCCCCAACCTAACATACTTGACAACTCTAGCCTCAACAAATAACAAGAAATTTATTAAAGCAAAGAGTATATGTAGGAGAAGTATGTGTGTGTGTGTACAAGGTGTAGACTGCGTTACGTGTATTCTAATGGTAGACCAGTGAATTAGAAGCAAAGCCTGTAACATCATAGTGCTTAGCACACAACAGCACCATTTTTTCCGGACAGTGAACCTCACCCAAAAGATGACGACTTTCTCCAATCACTCGAACAAACAGGATGCTGGTAATCCGATAGACACTGTTGATCTTGGTCTTCACTCTACCACACGGTGAAGTTAATCTGTTTCCTAATATTTGTTGAACTGATAGTCTTCCAATTAATTGAAATGTCACTTGGGGAAAATCTACTGTTTATTAGTTTCTGGTTATAACATTTTCCCCTCTTTTAGAACACAACCTATTAATGTTTGTTAGGTAGATGTGTGTGTGTGTATATGTGTATATATATATATATATATATATATATATATATATATATATATATATATATATATATATATATATATATATATATATATATATATATATATGTCCTTAGTATGCGAGTTATTAATCTTCGGTGATGAAGCTTATCACTCATTAAACACATTATTTCTGTTCATACAATTCTACTCAGCAGAAGCCAGGTTTCTGCGGAACAACTAGGTTCTGAGCCCCGTGTAAAACCGTGTAAAACCTCTCAGCAACCTCTGTCTTCTTTCCATGAGTCATCATTGTAGAAAACTTGGAACTGCTTCTTCGTAATAAATCATCTCACACTCACGTGGAACACTCAAGGGGAACTGTAGATGGAACCTGTAGAGTAGATAACATCATGGTGAGGGCAACTCAGTCCTGACCGTAATTAGGTGATTGTAGGCCAATAACAGCACTCAGATCTATAACAGAGATCCGATCTCTGTCATACGGCCAAATCGCGCATCACAATGGTCTTATACATGGCAACACCAGGAAAGAATAAAGGAACGGGTAGAAACCCAGCAGATGCCCTACTGGAAGATCCTACCATTACACATACCTCTTCTCCCTCTCAACCATCCTTAATCTCTCTAATTATTATGCCACTACATTGTCCTCAACTTCCTGAGTAAAATGATATCTCACATAAGCTAGTTGAAGCCACACAATAGAATACTAGTGCCGACGCTCCTATGATACTTTCTAGCACCGCACTTATAGAACATTCTATCACTAATCATAATACATTATATCACTGCACAGTACTGCACTCTATTCCTAATCATACTCTTAAGTTAGATATAATTAATTGCCTACCATATGTCTATTCCTGTTGTTACTCGAGAAACTAGGCAATCCGATTGGATCTATGTCCGCGGATAACTATCCCTACTAAGACAGCCCAGTCCCTCTAATATAACACAACTCGGAATAATCCCCAATCCTAACACTTCAGAATGTTTTTCTCGACTCCCTCTACCTGTTTACTGCACTGGGTTTTATATGGGTGCTTGAGTGAGTCACCAGAAAGTCCTGACGCCAATCAGTCCAGAATCTGGCTTTGTCCTCCTGTTTCCAGACTAACCAGAGTCAATTAGCTGTCAAGTTTCCTTTTCATCTGGGGAGTTCTTTGTCTCATCCAACACATATCCGGGTTGTCTGTGAGCCAGAAACTTTTCTCCCATTACAGAATCCTTCTGACCTCTAGCAGACATATGTCCATTACTTTCAACGGCCAACTCCCGTTTTGTAGACAAATGTTGCCAATACACACCTCTCGAACAATATCCTGTCATCAAACTGTCGACTGTGTGTAGACAACTCGACGTGCCTCCCTTTGATCTCATACACACTGTCGACCAGGTGCAGAAAATTATACCGACGTATTTTCCTCAGTTTGTTCACCATCAAAGAGTCAATTGTGTTAGCAAAATAATGTCGGGCCTGGTTGTCATCGATCGACTGACAAGTTTATTTATCCTGTGACAGGGACTATACGAATGGTGTAAACTTCCATTTGGACTAGTAAATGCCCCAGCGACATTTGTAAGAATGACAAGACTGTTACTGGCAGACATACCCAATATCCTATGATATATGGACGACATCTGTGTACACACCAGGACAATGACAGAACACCTAGCGACGCTACGACAAACGTTTGAACGCATCAGGCAACATGGCCTGACAGTAAAGCCAGAAAAAGTAGAAATTGCCTATCATGAAATTACTTTTCCAGGCTACAAAATATGTGATGGATATATTACCACTGGTGACAATATTGTTTCTAGAATTCTAAAATTATCACTTCCTACGACTAAAAAGGAAGTAAGAAGTGTGTTAGGATTGTTGAATTATTACTGAAAATTCATACCTAACCTTTCTAGTTTGACAGAAATTTTTTGCAAATCTGTTAACAAAAAACCAACCTAATAAAATTGTAGACAGAGAGGGCCTGAGACCTTCCTTTACAAATATTAAAATTGCCATATCTAGACATTCCTTTCAGATTGAGTACTGACGCGAGCACGACAGGTGTAGCTGCAGTTTTATTACAAGCCTATGATGAAATTTTACATCCAGTGTATTACGTTAGCCGCAAGTTGTCACCAAGAGAACGCAGATGGTCTACACCAGAGTTGGAAGGCCTCGCATTAATTTTTTTCTATTTCTAAATTGTTGTAATGTTAATGTTGTTTGTCCATCAAGAATGATGATGACCATTCATTTCATCCAGTGGGGTTGAAGGTATGGAGCCGTGGGTTCTAAGATGGCTGATAAGGCCTATTTTGGCTCGAAATGTTCTTTGACAATGTGGGCATTTCTAAATTATCTAAGTATTTGCTAGGTAAACATTTCATCGTTGAGACAGATAACAACCCATTAACTGTCATAACAAAAGGAACACCGACAAACCACAGAATCGCAATATGGGCGCTACTACTGCAGAACTACAGCTTCGAAATACGACACATCAGCGGGACACATAATACCATTGCAGACCTACTCTCAAGATGTCCTCTCGATACGTCCAGCAACAGTTTAAAGACGCCTGAGCGCAATGACTCATGCTGTTACCTACAGTGCTCAGACAAGTATCACAGTCCAGCAAACAATATTCAGTTATACAAATAACGCTGTGAAAAGTTACTTCCTGTGATAATGACTAAGTCCTTTGATTTATTCGAAATACATTTTTAACTAGTGATTGTGCTGAATAAATGAACGACTACATTGTGAAAGGACAGTGATTTTAAACCGTTATTATCATTCCTACGAACAGTGTAAAAAGAACAGTACTAAATATCTGTATAGACTTACCGTATTCCAGATTTTGGTAACATCCGTAGTACCAGCGCTTATATATACTAGTGAGATAAGCGCAGTGAATTGCTTAACATTTTAACTTTGTGACAGACTGTGGTAAATAGACGACGGCAGAGTAATCCAAATCATCCGGAACAGTGGAATCCAAGCTTGTACTTACAAGAACAGTGTGTATTACTACAACGTGTGAACACATTAGTTATGTACTTCCGCTTTCTTTTCTAATTATTTTCTAAATTTATCAAAAATAGCAGACTATACCACAAATAGTCACGAATGAATGACCGTGTGAATGATTTTTGTGACACTAAAATTTACATGTGATAAATGGAATGAAAGGATTTATATATTTGTGATCTAAGAATCATTGATTGATTAATTTTTTCTCAATGGTACCAAGTATGCCACTTTTTTCACAAATCCTTTACAGGACATCGCTGTCAACAACAGCATCTTTCAGCTGTCTGTTGATTTCTTGGCAAGATTAAGCTCAGTAGTTTGCCATTGCTTTCTGAGCGGCCGGCTCAGTTATCCCGCAAGTCAAATTGGGGGTCGAATCACTTCCAGCTCTCGCCCGCTACGAGACTCAGCGTGATAAACGGGATTACGGAGAAAGTGTTATAACAGCTCGGCCAGAGAGACCGGCAAGTATGCCACTATTGAAAATAAATTTCAAACTATGACGCTTAGAATGGAAATAACAAATGTACTTTATTTTTTTGAAATAATTTGAACATTACCTTCCATAACGTTTGATGATTGTACCTAAAGGGAAACAATCTGACATGTGTAAAATGTAAGCATGCATATATTCTCTTTTTCATAGTAGCCAGAATGACTACAGGTCACCAGGTGACGTCAACTATAGGTGGAATATAGTTACTAAGGTTGGCGGACCAGGATTGGATTAGCCGACCATATCGGTGGGTTTCTAATTCTGAAATCATCTCATAATGGAGATGATTTAGGGCCTAACATGTTCTTTTTGTAGGTTTTTTTATTTTGTTGGGAGGTAGGGCGTTGCTTGAAAGATGGCGTTAGTCGCTGTTACTACCGTTCTGGCTAAAGTCCATTCTCAACCAAGGTACTAATCCAACTATGGGACAATACTTGATGTGAGTAGCCTCCTTGCAGCACTGAAGGAAATATGTATCATGCATCATTACCAAGTAAATATCAATTTATAAACATACCAGAGAGTCACATAACAGGATAAACAGTCGATTCTGACTTAAAAATATATTATTAACGTAAACCAAGTATAAACACCCATGATGAAAGGATATTCCTTTCATAAGAGGGGGCGGCAAAGATTGTCAGAATCTCCATCGCCATCACCTGGATGTGACGGACAAGCACGACGATGAACCCGACGGACAGCTACTACGCAGTTGATGCCTAGTAGTCAGCGTGACGCACGAAGCGCACGGGGGCTAAAAGCCAAACGCTAACGGGAAACATCGGTGTTAGCTCAGACTGATTCAGGACTTCGAGACAGAAGGGACATGAGAGAAAGTGTTGCGTGTATTCGTGTATTATTCTATGCTTAATGTGAGAAAGCTTGTATGCTTAGTAGATTCTGTTTGGGGACTGAGTGAGTGCTTTGTTCTATGAACTTGTGTATTGCATATATGTAATTGAAATGGCATTGTCGCTAATTGTGAGCGCGGCATTATATGAATGCCGTTGAGGAGAGTTGTTTATGTGATTAAAGTGTTTCAGTTATGTTGCCGCGTGTCAGAGTACAATCATTCTTTGGGTATGATTGTGTCACTCCTGTTAGAGAACACGAGCCACTGTTAATAAAGTAAGCCCTGACATCAAGCCATGCTTCTTTTGCCTCCTTACATAATATTCTGACGTGTCTGTGAATTCCTTCATACTTGTAAGAATTTATTTTTGTTGAGTCTTCTTGTTTCCATTAGGTGTAAAATTTCTTCAGTCATCCATTTCTTGCGACCCACCTTCTTTAATTTTGGAATAGTTGTTTCTGCAGCCAAACTGATTGGATTCTTCAACATTTCCCATTGATCATCCATATCATGGAATAATATCTCTAGATCAGATAATATATCAAATCTGTTCTGTACTTCTATGTTGAATTTGTTTTGTATTTCCTTGTCATTACTCAATGTACACAAATCATATTTAGTGTTTCCTGTTATATGCTTGACTTTCTTCAACTTTATCCTCAATGTTCCTGTAAGTAGTCTGTGGTAACTATAACAATCAACACTGGGAACTGATTTTGCTATTGTTAACGCGTTTCTAAATCTTCTGCTAATCAGAATGTAGTCAATCTGGTTTTTGATCCTGCTATCAGGACTCCTCCATGTCCATAATCTTCAAGGGTGTTGCTTAAACTAGGTGTTTCCTACAATCATTTCCTGTTCTTTTGCCAACTCTACGAGTCTGTATCCTCTTTCATGTCTCTCTCCTAAAACATAGTTTCCTACTATGTATATATCCCTTTGATTTCCTACTTTTGCATTGAAGTCCCCTATTATGATGTTTATTTCTGAATTGTTACATTTCTTTAAGGCAGACTATATGTCATTATAAAAATCCTCTACACTATCTTCACTGGATTCTCCTGTTGGAGCATATACTTGAATAACATTTATGCTAAAAGATCTTCCACTCAATTTAACTAGTAGATCTCTGTTCGACACGGTCCAATATCCTTGAACCGATTTTGATGTTTTCCGGTCAAAAATAATTGCCACTCCCCTTTGTTGATCTTCACCTCCAGAATAAAAAATCTTAAAATCTTCACCTATCTTGATGCCTGCTCCAGTCCATCTCGTTTCGCACATCCCTAAAATATTAATTATTTTCTCTTTCCATTTCTTGTTTTATATTCTCTAATTTTTCGTCGTCGTTTAACGTCCTAACGGTCCATGTTGCTAATTTTGATGTCTCTGTCCTTGTATTGCGATGATCAGTCTTTAGGCGAGTCATACTGTACTAGGTACTTTTAATGTTGTAGTTTGCCGGTGCTTTCCTCTATGGCAGTAACCGTAATTGTCGGGTGACCGCAGCCATTATCACGTGAAAGAGATCCTCTGCGAAACTTGAGACCATAACCAACAATTATCTGTCGGCTGCCCTCAAAATTTCATCCACCACCTGCCTTCCGTGGCTTCTTTATAACACTTCCAATAAACGAATAAGATATAACACCACATAAACCACAGGAAAACACTTAACAGCGTCTCCCCGAAGAATAGACGCGTCACGTCGTCGCCATTTTCTGGAACACACAAAACGCAGTGTGCATCGGTCCGCTCTACTGAGAGGTCACGCTGGGCTTTCTCTTCGCTAGTTTGTGTGTTTTTGTTAATAGTATATTGTGTGGGGACTCAATGCGTGTGTGCATGCATGTGCCTCTTTAGTTCGCATTAGTGCACGCTTTTCCCCTTACCTTGGTCCCTTTTCTACGAGCACCCTTCCTCCGCGCTCTGTAGCAATAGTCCCCTGGTTTTTGAATTATGAGTGAGCGTTGCATACAGTTTAAACTTTAAACATACAATAAAGAAGTCCTGTCATGAAAGGACACACGTTCTCTCTCTGCAGTCTTCCGCAAGTACCAGTAAGACCTTGGCCACTGTGTTTCTCTAGTTTCTATGGTGTTAACATGAACCATTATTTCCCATATCTGTGCATTTTTAAAAAATATTTCTTTGCGTCAAATGCAATATCTACTTCTGACGACCGTTACGTTTAGCTGCTGTTGCTGCTGCTGCTGTTGTTGTTGTTGTTGTTGTTGTTGTTGTTGTTGTTGTTGTTGCCTGCTGTTGTTGTTGTTATTGTTGTTGTTGTCTTCCACCTATGCCTTCAGGTGTCGTGGGGAGAGGTTATTGAAGTCCCCGCGCCTGTAACTAGCGCCTTTCCTCCAATTTCCTCCAATATCCATGAGCATCATGTTTCTAGTGTCAAGTAAATTCCCTGCCTGTTTGCTAGACCTGCCATAGGTTCCTGAGCTACTGAACCCTGTTATATTTGCTACTACCACCATTTCACACTAACCACTGGACCCCCCAACGAGCTACCAGCTATTTCAAGCAAGACTGACCGAACAGCTTTGGCAGCTACTGACTTGAGGTACACTGCTCATCTAGACGTGACCTCCAAGTCTGGGTTTAAATAAAGTGTACTCAGTATATGATTATGTACACATATTAATCTTTTTTTTTCTGTCAAATATCTAGGCAGCACACCGACCGTTATTGGAAGATGTAACAGAGATAAAGCAGATCCACAGATACAGTTACAAGATTAAGCAATTCATGAAAACTCAGAAATATCTGCTTCTTCTTCTATAGTCCATGCCGTGTGACATTTGCGATCATGTCTGTCCACAACCTTCTGTCTCGTGTACTGCCAATCTTCTTATAGTCCATGCCGTGTGGCGTTGGTGATCATGTCTGTCCACAACCTTCTGTCTCGTGTACTGCCAATCTTCTTATAGTCCATGCCGTGTGGTGTTGGTGATCATGTCTGTACACAGCCTTCTGTCTCGTGTATTGCCAATCTTCTTATAGCCCATGCCGTGTGGTGTTGGTGATCATGTCTGTCCACAGCCTTCTGTCTCATGTACTACCAATCTTCTTATAGTCCATGCCGTGTGGTGTTGGTGATCATGTCTGTCCACAGCCTTCTGTCTCATGTACTACCAATCTTCTTATAGTCCATGGCGTGTGGTGTTGGTGATCATGTCTGTCCACAGCCTTCTGTCTCGTGTACTACCAATCTTCTTATAGTCCATGCCGTGTGGTGTTGGTGATCATGTCTGTCCACAACCTTCTGTCTCGTGTACTGCCAATCTTCTCATAGTCCATGCCGTGTGGTGTTGGTGATCATGTCTGTCCACAACCTTCTGTCTCGTGTACTGCCAATCTTCTTATAGTCCATGCCGTGTGGCGTTGGTGATCGTGTCTGTCCACAACTTTCTGTCTCGTGTACTGCCAATCTTCTTATAGTCCATGCCGTGTGTCGTTGGTGATCATGTCTACCCACAGCCTTCTGTCTCGTGTACTGTCAATCTTCTTATAGTCCATGCCGTGTGGCGTTGGTGATCATGTCTGTCCACAACCATCTTTCTCGTTTACTGCCAATCTTCTTACAGTCCATGCCGTGTGAAGTTGGCGATCATGTCTGTCCACAGCCTCCTGTCTCGTGTACTCCGATCTTCTTATAGTCCATGTCGGATGGCGTTTGTGATCATGTCTGTCCACCGCCTTCTGTCTCGTGTACTGCCAATCATCTTATAGTCTATGCCTTGTAGCGTTGGCGATCATGTCTATCCATAACCTTCTGTCTCCTGTATTGCAAATCTTCATATAGTCCATGCCTTGTGGCGTTGGTGATCATGTCTGTCCACAGCCTTCTGTCTCGTGTATTGCCAATCATCTTATAGTCCATGCCGTGTGGCGTTGGCGATCATGTTTGTCCACAGACATCTGTCTCGTGTACTGCTAATCCGATTGATATCAAGAAATATCTAGGCCAGTAACCACGTGATATGACCACGTCACCCACCAAGTGCTGATTGGTCTATACATTTATGGGTCTAGCACCATATACCCAATACAGATTAATGCGAGTGAAAAGCTTGCACATGTGATGTCCGGTTAGATGTCATCCCACAAACAGGTTCTCATTGTTGTCACAGGATACTGTGAGTTAATGATTCCCTGATAAACTAGTAAGATTAATTACAAGGTATGAGGAGGGTTAACAATCGAGCTTTCTGTCTGGAACGAGGACAACGTGCCGGTCAGTGACCGACAGGTATAGAATTCAGTGACAGGTGTTCGCAGAGGTCATTGCCTGACGATCTGATCGAACGGACACGGGAAACGAGGAGATCGCGTTGTTGAAAAACGAACAGAGACGGCGATCAAAGGATTCGGACGCTTTGAAGTACTAGCGTAGGGGAACACAGGGAAACCGCAGAAGAACGGAGGACGAAGAACGGAGGACGAGAAGGAACGAGCAATTAACAATACGTGAATTCACAGACGTTTGATGTGGGAATTTAAGGCAAATTTGATTGTAGATCAAACAAACAACGAAGGATTTGACACTGAGTATAAATGAATGGAAAACGGGTTTTGAAGCAGTGTGTGTTCCAAAACTGGGCCGAGATATTTATGTATCCTGAAATAGTAAAGAAATCATCCCTTGCAAAGGGATAGAAGGGCTTATGTGCTGATAGATTTCAATGCTGGGATTTACATAAATTCTATATATAAGGTAAAACTAACCTTAGAGTAATAGTTAGCATAGGGAAATATGTGTTTGTGCTTAGGGTTTACCATTGCTTTCTATGAGTGAATAGTTTAGACTTTAGTGAATTCTGCTGTATTATGTCAGAGTATTCTTTCGGAAGCTTTTCATTACGGCTGGAGAAAGACACTCACATAAACAGTAATATGAAGCAGACTTAAATCACCTGATTTAATATTTATTACCCAGGTTCCAATAGCCTACACCTCCTGACATATCAAAGAAGATAGAACAGTACGTCTCTTAAACAGAGAAAGCAGTGTTGATAATAAAGGAAAGAACTTTCACTTTAATCAGGCACTTCACGGGGGCAGAGAAAGTTTAGAAAATGCTGGAAATAACGATCATTATAAAAAGGCAGGATGACCCAGAACGGAAAATAATGACACTGGAAATTAATATAAAGACACAAATGAATCATTCAAGAAGAGTTGTCATGCATACAAAAGGTGTTCATAAAAGAACGGAATACCGTGTGTAGAACGTTTGCAGGACCAATAGACAGTGCTAGACATTAGCTATGTGTTTTCCATGGTGGATTTATTAATTAATGAATAATCAAAGAAAACCCAGTCTAAGCATGAGACTTACCGTGATCACATTACTTTACGGTGATACAGTGGTGAACAGTTTTTTTCAATAACGGATTTACCTCCAGACTCAAGCTGAACGGAGCATCCAGGGTGAGAACGTTCTAATTATATGTGTGACGTCTTGTTGCATGGCCGTAGGAAGCAGGAGAAAGTATACGGCACATACGAAGTAAAAAGTCCTATCTTGCACTCACATTAGCAAACACTACCAACTACAGATACACATTCTATACATACAACTGACATAGTTTTCAACAATAAACATGTTATTAATTGTTGGAGGAAACTGTTGTCAGGGTATGTTATGAAGGATTGCGATATATATATATATATATATATATATATATATATATATATATATATATATATATATATATATATATATATATATATATATATATATAGTGTATGGAAGACAGAATGGAGGAGTGTAGACAAAAGTCATTCAATAGTTCCAATATTAGAAGGATATTAAAGGTGTGCTTGTCGAGTCCACTTTCCTCCAGGGACGACAAGTGACAATTGTGTCGAGTGAACAGTTGTTCATTTGGAAAAATAACGTTTCTAGGAAAGTACCTGAAGTGTGTCACTCGACCTTTTAAATATTGTGTATGCATGTGTGTGTGTGTGCATGTTGCTGTGGGGCGGGAAGGGGGGAGGGTACGTGCGAAAAAAAACTTAATTACACAGCAGGATTCTTTTGTCGTTCGCTTAAAATGTGTCTATACCTTGTGTCAGAGCCTAACATGGGATAGCTATGCAGCAACATCGTTACGATACCCGCCGGACAAGAATTGTCGGCTGGCTAGATTGTTACCTGACACGCGACCAGCGGTCAGGCTGACGACAGACGCACGCAGGCCACGTGACGACACTAGAGGCAGTGGGCAGTTTTGCGTGCTAGCCTCAGACCGAGCTGGGACCTGAGACTGGAAGGACATGTGTGATGAGAGCAAGGCGTTTGTGTGGATCTCTGTGGTTGAAAGCCGAACGACTGTGATCTTGAGCGTCAGACTTGTAAGCTGTATTGTGGTTGTGAGCGTCGTGAGTTATATATTGTAGATTGTTGTAATTATCGTTCTGTATTTAATGTGGCAATAAATCCATAGAACGTTGTGGCGTTGTGTCTTACGTCGAATCACGTTATACTTGTACTGTCTCACACGTGTTAGCTAACGAGCCAAATATAAGATCCTGACATGTGTGGACGTGGGGGCTCGTCCTTGTTTAAGAACCTAATATATGTAGACGTGTGTTGCTCGTCTTTGTTATTTAAAACTATAATTCTTGAACTTGTAAAATTTGTCAAGGTTATAGTGATGTAAATGTGATCGAAAAAGTCTCATTGTGATCCATTACTACATTGTTTAAATATGTGTAAAACCATTAGTAAATGTACAGTACATATTGTTTGATCCTGTAAACGTGCAAAACATTTGTGATTCGTGAAACTTGTCACCGTTTGACCTTGTCGACATTGTGATTTTGTCGCCATTTTGACCTTGTCGCCATCTTGTAAACTTGATGCCTATGTCCTTACTGAATGTCATCTTAATGTAAGTGATGTGTCATCAATGTTATTGAATGTTCAAATACAGATAGATTGTCTTTGTGTATTCAGTTTGTGGAACGCAAAGAGTTTTGGAAAGAGTGTAACTTCTGTTGAGAGAAACACTGTTGACGACAAATTTACGACATACAATTATACTCGACGCCATCCAAACCTAATCAACACTTAGTGACTTGCAGGCACACACCAACAAATAGACGCTAACTTATTTTTCTCCAAAAACAAAGCAGGTTTTTCCGTACCATCCATAACCTTGCCGTAGAGGTCATTAGTGGTTCCGAAGTACGACCCTACAGTTTTCTAGCCCGTTTTTCCAACCATTCTTCACCGTATCCAAGGGCACTTGAGTATATTTTTCTTTACTTTAACTTTACATATGCATCAGTAGGCACGCATCGTATAGTGAAATCAAGTGTAAATTGTTTACTACTAACCATTTACAACATATTTTGTGTGGTTGATTTTCATTGACGTATTTTCCCATCATGTCGTCATTATTTGATTTCATCGATATGGGGTTAAAATTAAAGTTAGAAGGTGATGAATTAACACAATGGAGTGAGAAGAAATACGCTGAATACTGTGAACGCGAAGATAGAGCAGCAGAAAGAGCTCTAAAACAAGCAGAAATGGCTGCCAAGCAAGCAGAGGCAGAAACAGCCTTGAAACAGGCAGAGATTGAAAAAGCTGCCAAGCAAGCAGAGGCAGAAACAGCCTTGAAACAGGCAGAGATTGAAAAAGCTGCCAAACAAATAGAGGCAGAAACAGCATTAAAGCAAGCCGAAGTAGAAATGGCTGCAAAGACAAAGCAAGCTGAGATAGACAGTGAACTTAAGAAAGCAGAAATAGCAGCTCAGAGTAAGAGAGAAGAATTAGAGTTACAGTTGAAAATGAAACAACTTGACACTGAGACTGCAATGAATAAAGAGTCAAAGAAATCTGAAAGACTGGAAAAAGAAAACCAGTATAAGAAGTATCAAGGTATCGTACGTAACTATACCTCGGGTGACTGCATAGCAGCCTTTACCCAAAATTTTGAGACGTTAATGGAACATTACCAAGTTCCACTTTCTGAATGGAATATTCTATATATGAGGAGTCTATCTGGGGAACCTCTTAAAGTCATTGAAACCATCCCCAAAGACCTCAGGAAAGAGTACCATTATATTAAATCTAAGATAATGGCACATTTCATGTTAGACGAGGCAGGTTACAGAGAACAATTCAGTAAATTGAGTCCAAAATCAACTCAAACGTTCTCTGACTACCTCTGTTTAGTCCAAGATGTTTTCAGCAAATGGACTTCAGCAGCCAAAATTAACAAAAGTTATGATAGATTAGAAGATCTCATCATTCGAGATAAAATCATTTCTTCTATCCCATCATCTTTTTCTAAGTTCTTACAGGAGAATGAATGCACAAGTGTGGAAGAAATGGAAAGACGTGGGTCGGCCTATTACACGGCCAACAAACAGTGCTTTGCCACTGAAGCTACTGACAGTAACTGGGTAGCAGCGGCCAACTATGAGAAGAACTATAGTAGGCAAAAACCAAACAGGCCTACCTCTGAGAAATTTAGACATTGCATTCACTGTAAATTGTCTCACCATTTAAACGAGATGTGCGATAAAAACCCAGGGTACCAAACATACTTGCAAAATATGGTAAACAGACAAGACAGAGAACGTAAATCGTTCAAAAGTTTACGTAAATGTTTTCTCTGCAAGGCTTACGGGCACCATCGCATGGATTGTAGAGGCAGGCATATGACCAACAAAGCCAATGCCGCCTTGTTCGATAGCTCAGCGTCAGAAGACGAAAATCCAGAGAAAAGTCCTGTAAATGCAGCCCAGGCTTGTGATGTATTTAGTGCTAACAAATGCACTGTCTGTAATACCTTTTATGAAAATGGTATCTTAACATGCGGGCACGCCATCCCTATTGCCAATGAGGAAGCTAACTTGGTAATAGACTCAAAAGGCAGATTAGACATCTATCACGGGTATGTTAATGGCAAGTTTGCTACAGTACTTCGCGACACCGGAAGTACACTTATTGGCCTGAAAACAACATTCATAACGCCTACAGACTATACAGGCAGGCACATTACATGTAGAACATTTTCAGGCAATATTGAGAAATATCCATTAGCATGGGCATACATTGAAACACCATTCCTCACCGGGAAAGTAAAGGTCGCGGCACTTACAAACCCAGTGTGCGATATAATCATAGGAAATTTACCTGAGGTGAATGACAAACCTCATAACCATGACATAACATCACTATGTATTGATGATAACACATCACCACCAAATGTCATCATTGAAAATGTCATATCACCTATTGAATGTATGTTAGCTAATGCAGCACTAAGTTCTCATCACATCATTGACGATATCATTCCATCATCATCTGATGTCATTGAGTGTGTGAACGCAGTAACAAGAGCTACTGCTAGAGTGCAAGATGAAAGTAACCAAACTGAGGCTATACACATGCTTAGCCCAGAATTACCACCTAGTGACTCTATGAAGGAAACATTCATAACAGCTCAAAAAGCTGATCCTTCACTGTCAAAGTACTTTGACCTGATCGGCAAAAAGGCAAGAGTAACCAAAAATGCGAAATGGCATTTTGCTTTACACAATGATATACTCACCAGGTATTACACCAGAGGTGACATTACAACAAAGCAAACTGTTTTGCCAACTACTTATCGCAAGCAAGCTTTACATCTTGCTCACGATATACCTTTTGCAGGTCATATGGCATATGTTAAAACCAGGTCAATACTATTGACACAGTTTCATTGGCCAAAATTTTGCAATGACATAAGAACATATTGCAGAAGTTGTGATACATGCCAGAAACTAGTAAAAAAAGGTAAACACCCACAGGCAAAGTTACAAGTCACTGACTTAGCCAGTCGACCTTTTGAAAAATTATCAGTTGACATTGTGGGCCCTCTTAGTCATACAACAACTAGAGGGAATAAATATATCCTAACTTTTATTGATCAATGTAGCCGCTGGCCAGAAGCTATTCCGCTAAAGAACATTACTGCCAACGACATCATGGAAGTGTTCTTCCATATTTTCTCCCGAATTGGGTTTCCAGATACTATCCAGTCTGATAAAGGCACTCAGTTTATTGCCGCATCGACCCAAGCTTTCACCAAAATGTTAGGAGTGAAGCAAGTCTTCAATAGCCCCTATCATCCTCACTCGAGCGGGATAATAGAAAAGCTTAATGGGGATCTGAAGCACATGCTTGCAAAAGTAACTCAAGAACACCCCAATAACTGGGACTTATACCTACCAGCTGTCCTTTTTGCTTATCGCGAGGTACCACATTCTAGTACCGGGTTCTCTCCTTTTGAACTAATCTATGGTGCCAAACCACGAGGCCCATTAACAATTTATCACCAGATGTTAACTGATTCTACTACAGTACTGAAACCCATATCATCATTTTTGTATGTAACATCATTGCGTTAAAGGATTATTAAATCATGTGAAATTGCTAAAAATGCATTAAAACTATCTGGTGCTACTTACAGACAGTACGCAGACAAAGGTAACAGGACTATAACATTGACACCTGGACAGGACGTTCTACTACTACTACCTAGTGACAGACAGCTACTGACTGATTCTTGGCAGGGACCTTATAAAGTGACAAGACAAATCTCACCTGTAGACTACGAAATCCTAATAAAAGACAAACACAAAATATTTCACATAAATATGCTAAGACCATACCACAACAGAGACAACGAACAAGACGATACGACAGCTTGCACCGTGATAATAGATCACGAAGATGACGATTCTAGCGACGAGATTCCAACACCTACATTAGACACGACAAACTGCTTGAATGAGATCAAGATCAATCCAAACTTAAGTCAAGCAGAGACAAACAGTTGCAAACAGTTGATACAACAATACAACACCATTTTTTCAGACAACCCAGGACAAACAGAATTAGTACAGCATCACATCACACTCACATCAAACACACCCATAAGATGCAGACCATACACAATACCATTACATTACAAGGAACAATTACATCAAGAAATCATCAACTTAGAAAAAAACAACATCATCAGACGATCCCTATCAGACTTCTCTTCACCCATGGTCATTGTACGCAAAAAAGACAACACAATTCGACTTTGCATCGACTACAGAAAACTGAACAAAATAACGGTTTTAGATCTTGAACCAATGGCAAACACTGACGATCTTCTGACAGAACTGACTGACGCTAAGTTCTTTACGACGCTTGACATGTCTAAAGGTTACTGGCAGATAGCTGTACATGAAGACAGCAGACATCTAACAGCTTTCGCCACGCCTTGGGGACTGTACGAATGGTGCAAACTTCCATTTGGGCTAGTCAATGCCCCAGCCACATTCGTACGCATGACACGACTCCTCCTATCTGACATTCCTAATATTATTTGCTATATTGACGACATCTGTGTCCATACAGAGACAATGACGGAACATATAAAGACACTAGAACAGACACTAGAACGTATCAGACAGCACGGACTGACAGTGAAGCCTTCAAAAGTGAGCATGGCTTACCAAGAGATATCATTTTTGGGGTACAGAATATCCAATGGCTTTGTCATGACAGACAACAAAATTGTCTCCAAAATTCTAAAACTGTCACTTCCAACGAATAAGAAACAAGTCCGCAGCTTGTTGGGACTTATCAACTATTACAGAAATTTTATTCCTGATTTTTCAGAACTGACCGAGGTTTTTTCTAACTTACTAACCAAGGATAAGCCTGAAAAAGTTGTACACGATGAATGCCTACGAAATGCATTTCATAAAGTTTTGGCATACTTTTCTGATAAGAATTCGAATAATCTCATCCTTAAATTGCCCAACATCCATTTACCTTTCAGATTGAGAACAGATGCTAGCTCCGTTGCGATTGGGGCAGTCCTGTTGCAGGAATACAACAACATCCTGCATCCCATTTGTTTCATATCAAGAAAACTAAGGCCTCGAGAGCGTGCATGGTCCATTCCGCAATTAGAGGCACTGGCCTTAGTAGAAAGTGTGACGAAGCTATCCAGATACCTTCTAGGACGTCACTTTATCATCGAAACTGACAACAGTCCATTACGGTATATAAATGCCGGAGTACCATCCAACAATATGATTGCTCTCTGGTCCTTGAAGCTTCAAAATTACAGTTTCGAAGTTCGACATATTCCCGGCAGAATCAATACAATTGCCGATCTTTTGTCCCGTTGTCCGACCGACCCAGTAAGCAATGTCTGAGTGCATTGTGTACTATTACACTCAGACCAACACAGCCACCAATAAGTGAATTTTGTTGCTATTCACCTACTGTGTAAGGTCTATAATTGAAATTGTGATACGGTTACAAACCGACATGTATAATATACTTATTTTAATTAAGCCATGTAATGAGTGTAGTATAATTGTGTAGTGTGTGTTAGAAAGAGAACATTATTAACTGTAAATATACACCAAGAACAGTGTCACAGACGCTTAACCACTTACCAGAAGCGAACTTTACCATTTAACAGTGACAGCTGTGTGTGAATTTCTTCACCGTGATATTTTAACGACGTGTGCAAATGTCGACTGAACAGTGACTTCTACACCACCTCTGCATCGAACTTAATCCAAAATGTTCGACGTTTAAACATCAGAAATAAGAACAGTCGATCATTATCCAGAAGTTGTGAACACATCGGAAATAAGAACATTCCATCATAATCCGAAAGTTGTGATACTAGAACATCAGACACGAACTTTGATAACATTTTACTATCCGTTACAAAATAAAACCGGAGCATTTGTGTTCAAACAGTGTAACAGCAACTAAATTTTGCGTTTCGTGTGTATTTCCGGTGTAATTTAAAAAGTATAGCAAAATTAGCAGACGATATACAAATATTCAAAAACTTATGACGATTGTAAAATCCTTTTGAATCTATAAAATATAATACACCAATTAGGTACTTATTTATTTTGATTAGTGTAATCTTAGAATCATATCTTGATTAATGTATTCATATTACCGACTTTTTCTCGTTAATATGAAGAAACGTCAAGCAATGACGCTAAGAAATCAAATAATTATTGTAATTTATTAAATTTCTTGAATGTCAAAATTACTTCCCTTGCATTTATGAATTACACCAAGGGCCATAATTTGAAACATATTCATTAATGTGTATTGTATAAATAGACATTTTGTTGCTAAAACAGATAACACAGCGGGTAGGCGTCCACCAAGCATGTCATAGAGCTGCCAACATTGCAAACCAACATAAAAGCTCCTGGCCAAATGAGGTCAGAGTTTGAGTGTTTAATACGACTCAAATAAAGCCGTATTTCAGTCTGGCTAGATGGCTGTTGCAAAACAACAATATTATTACGTTTTTTTCAAATTGCTGCGAGGTAGATGCGAGAAGCTGGTACTACTGATCTGACTGGGTATTATTGCAATGGAGGTAACCAGCCATCATGGGGGATGAAACCTGATGTGTGTTAAAAGTTGAACTTCATTTGTCATTTCAATGCAACTTACATTTTTCGTATATATTTCTATGCCATATATGTATTTTCATGCATAACACTGGGAAAGAGTAGTCTCTGACATGAAGTTAACACTACCCCAGTATATACATACATCATGAATGAAAGATGGCATCTTTCATTGAGGTACCCGGGGAGAATGTCAGAGCCTAACATGGGATAGCTATGCAGCAACATCGTTACGATACCCGGCGGACAAGAATTGTCGGCTGGCTAGATTGTTACCTGACACGCGACCAGCGGTCAGGCTGACGACAGACGCACGCAGGCCACGTGACGACACTAGAAGCAGTGGGCAGTTTTGCGTGCTAGCCTCAGACCGAGCTGGGACCTGAGACTGGAAGGACATGTGTGATGAGAGCAAGGCGTTTGTGTGGATCTCTGTGGTTGAAAGCCGAACGACTGTGATCTTGAGCGTCAGACTTGTGAGCTGTATTGTGGTTGTGAGCGTCGTGAGTTATATATTGTAGATTGTTGTAATTATCGTTCTGTATTTAATGTGGCAATAAATCCATAGAACGTTGTGGCGTTGTGTCTTACGTCGAATCACGTTATACTTGTACTGTCTCACACGTGTTAGCTAACGAGCCAAATATAAGATCCTGACACCTTGTTATACCTAAAGTATTCTAGGTCTTTCTGATTTACTTATTTGAGAAAGATTGAAGTCAGGACACCACGCCTAGCAGACGTCAAACATGGCGGATCATATTTCTGTAGTACAAGGTGGCCTCTGTGTCAGCCTGATAATTTGCAGTTGTAATGGTGGTCTGTAAGTCGTCTCACACGATTCTCCTTTCTCATATATACTATATGCACATGTATGTATATAGTTGTATCAAAGTGTGTTGATGTGTGTAGATGTATGTATGTGCAAACAAACATATCAGTCCACCCAGACTTTAGATTCTCTTGGTACACACATAAAGAAGCACAGAAAATGGGTTTCGTTCTTATCGCCATCATACATCGTTGTGCTTTTATATTCTCCACTATGGCCAACCTTTCACCGCCACCCACTCATGCATTGTATGGACAAACACTGGGGCACTCTTTCTTTGTTTTCACTCTACATCACATCGCCATTGCTTCCTTTGTCCCGCCTTACCTTCCTCCCCCTTTTATCGTGTACCACGTCCATTTGAATCACAGGACAAGGAAATATTTCATTTTTATTTTCTCTTCATTGTTCTCATTGTTTTTTCCATCTGTCATTCTTCTCATCCCGCTCTTATGCTTTAATGTAGTCACTGGAGGGTCTTCTCCGTGATTGTGTGTTGTGCTTCGTGAATGTATTGTTTCCTGAAGCAGGCTAGTCGCCGCAACATCGTGTATGTTTCCACAATTCTGCGCTGCTGAGCCGCACCACTTTGTGTTATTTTATGATGTTTACACCGTTCTAGACAAGATGGCAGAGGGAAAATAACAGAAATATAACGACAAACTCTAAAATATGTTTACTGACCGTGATGAATGTAACTGTGGAATTAGTAAAAATGGCCGCTAAACATTTGCTGCAGAATATGTAACACTAACCTGGTCTACATCTAGGACAAATTATGGAGATGGAGGTGTGAAGAGGAGGATGGGGAGAAGGAGGAGGGGGAGAATGGTGAGCGAAGGTTAGACTGAGACCAAAGAGAATGTACACGGTTAAATACAAATCTAGCATTATGATAAATATTATTAACACCCAAGATTCTGATAAGTGCTTAGAGTTCCTACAGTCACTTGAAGACGCTTTCGCTGTTAAACCAGAAAATTATACAGTAAGTGAAAAGTGGGGTATATTTAAGGAAACTCTTTATAACACAGCATCAGGGGTTTATGGCATTGTGGGTCAAAAGAGGCTTGCAGGAAACAGCCAGATACTGTGGATTGATACAAAGAAGATTAAGAAACAAGGGAAGAACACCGCGTAACACTCTCAGTGAGCTGCAGCAAGCTAGGAAGAATGTGCAAACGGCTGCCAGCCAGTGTGCAAAGGACTATTGGATTAAATTATGCGAGTACATTCAAAATGCACGTGATAAGGGAAACATTAGAACCATGTTTGAAGGGACAAAGAAGGCCTGTGGTCTAACGACCAAAAGAAATGCACCACTGAAAACATGGTCTGGAGAAATCATCACTGATAAGAAACAGCAGATGGACAGATGGGTAGAGCACTATTTGGAACTTTACTCAAGTGAGACCAAACTAGCGGATGATGCCCTCAACGCCATAGAGGCCCTGCCAACTCTTGACCACCTGGACACACTTCCCACCATAACAGAAGTTAAGTGTGCTATAAATGAACTTGCATCTGGCAAGGCTCCAGGTAAGGATGGGCTTTCAATAGAGATTATCAGGAGTTGGCAAGACATACTCACTCTACAGATCCACCAGCTAATAGAGCTATGCTGGCGAGAAGGACAAGTCCCACAGGATTTCAAAGATTCAAGCATCATAACACTGTACAAGAACAGGACGATCGGAGCGACTGCAACAACTATAGGGGTATCTCACTTCTGTGTATTGTTGGAAAAGTATTTGCCAGAATTGTTCTGCGCAGACTTCAAGTCCTGGGAGATCAAGTCTACCCCGAATCACAGTGTGGCTGTCGACAGAACCGGTCTACCATTGATATGATATTCTCATTGCGACAACTGCAAGAAAAATGCCGTGAACACAATAAGCAACTGTTTATTGCCTTCATCGACCTCACATCGCTATTTGATGATTTGGTCAGTCGTGAGGGTCTGTTCAAGGCACTAAAGAAGATTGGCTGCCCACCAACTCTTCTATCCATTGTGGAATCATTCCACACATGCATACAGGGTATAATCAAGTTTGATGCTGCAACTTTAGAAGAGTTTGAAATCAAGTGTGGAGTTAATCAAGATTGCGTAATAGCTCCAGCCATCCTTGGAATATACTTTTCATTTCTATTGAAGTATGCCATTCTTGATCAGGATGGTGGTATATACATTCACTCACACTCAGATGGCGGCCTATAAAATGCTCAGAAATTGAAAGCCAAGACCAAAATTAGGAGGGTACTGATCAGAGAGTTGATTTTTGCAGATGATGCTGCAGTTACGACCCACTCTGAGGAAGAATTGCAATGTCTACTATCTGCATTCTCCAATGCTTGTTCTGAATTTGGTTTAACAATTAGCAAAAAGAAGACACAGATTATGTCACAAGGTGCACATGGGGTACCATCAATCTTTATTGACGACGCCTAACTAGAGATGGTAGACCATTTTACATATCTAGGATCTGATCAAATTATCTATAAATCAGGAAATCAACATCAGGATTGGTAAGGCAGCAACAACAGGTTAACAAACAACAAAAAACAAAAACAAAAAAAACAAAAGTCTGGGAGAACAGGAAGCTTACTGCCAAAACACAAGTCCTTGTCTATCAAGCCTGTGTAATTAGTACTCTTCTTTATGGCAGCTTATGGGAATGCCCCGATGCTGTGATGTCGGTTCCTAAATCAACCATCAATCAACCAATCAATCAATTCTTTATGGCAGTGAAGTCCGGGCGACTTACACCAAGAGAAACGTTTAAACAGCTTTCAAATGCGGTGGCTGCGAAGAATACTTGGTATTAAGTGGCAAGACAAAATCACAAATACTGAAGTATTGGAAAGATCAGGTTGTGTGACGGTGTATTCCATGCTCAGTCTTCGTAGACTTAGATGGATAGGATACATTAAGAGGATGGATTATGGTAGAATGTCAAAGCACATTTTTTTGGGTGTGAATTACAGATGCGTAAGAGATCTCGGGGTCGGCCTCTACTATGATACAAAGATGTGTGTGATTGATACAGGCATTGTTATTGCACACTGGGAGCGAGTAACCATTGAACGTGTTGCATGGAGGGCAAACATCATAAATGGAATAAAGAAAAAAGGAGAAAAATTATTACAGATAGGTGACACACTGAGCGCGTGAGACGTAAGATGGTGCGTGATGGTGAAAATGACGATGTGTTCACGTGCATCCATTGTGGACGAACATATACCGTACAAATTGGTCTGATCAGTCACATTCGCTACCGCCATATTTTGTAGTTATTATGCCTTGTTGAAGCACAGTGTAACAAACTATCGTCTGTCAAGATGGCCAGGTGCTTATAACAATAGATTTTCAGGAGGGTCATCATCATCATCAAGTGCCGTGCCGGCTGGCGTAGGCGTTCATGGCTGTCCACAGATCTCGGTCTTTGGTGTTCTGGATCAACTCTGCTGATGATATTCCTCCATGCCACCGTCTCAATCCGTCCAGCATCATTTCTCTTGGTCTGCCTCTGCCTCTCTTCCCCTCGATCTTTCCAGTTGTGACGATGTTCTCCAATGCATCTCTTCTCATCACATGACCAAAGAAAGCTGTTTGTTTCTTTCTTATTTTTGTATATAGTGTTCTAGTTTCATTAGCCTATTTCAAGGCAATCGTTGTTAGTTACTCTGGCAGTCCAAGGAATTCGCAACATTCGTCTTAAAAACCACATCTCTGTTGCTTCTAAGTTCTTCCTAATTTGTTCATTTACATTCCAAGATTCGCTGACATACAGGAGGGTCATAGACCTGGTTAATGAGAGAACCTTTTTAGAGAGGTTTTTGGTCATGTCTTGAAGTACTTATTTTCATTAGGCGACGAGATGTCACCATTGATAGTCGCCTGGTTCGAATCTCTATACCCCCAACTTTCAATCATTATACTATCTGGTACAGCCTATATTCTTTAAATGTTTACTTTCCTCACTTTGGAAGCCCACCATTACCTGTACATTTATTTCCCATAGATTTACTAGAAATTAGCTGTCAGGTTCGAAATGTCCTTCCTAGAAAAGAAAGGGAGGAACCGAGTTTCCCGGGAAAATTAGACCGGCATATATAGAAGGCAGAATCGAGTCAGCCAGTTATCAGTGTAAGCTGTAGAAGGCGAGGCTACACGACACAGCGTTAGTGACCGTTGTACCATTCAACAGTTGCAGTCTCGCTGGTTGAGCACACACTTGCTGCCTACCACTAAAGACTTGCGCGTACAGATTCGATCTGTCACAGACTCCGAAATTACCGTTCTCATACATCTCTGGCAAGGTAAGTTTCGGAATAGTTCATGATCCGCCATATTGAATAGGGTGTACTTTAGCTTGTAATGTAAACCTTAAACGTGTCTTTTTGCCATCTCGTCTTTTGGGGATACATTTCGTGTTATAACTGGTAATCATTAGCGTCATCATGTGCCTTGCCATCTGGCGCAGGCATTCATGTCTCTCCAGAGATCTCGGTCCCTC
>OY992892.1:1855268-1919357 GCA_963921405.1 Cepaea hortensis
ATATGGTGTCTGTTCCACTTGTAATACCAGACATATGGTGCCTGTCCCACTTGTAATTCCGGACATATAGTGCTAGTCTGACCTGTCATACTGGACATATGATGCCTGTCCCACTTGTAATACCAGACATATGGTTTATGTCCCACATGTAATACCAAACATATGGTGCCTGTCCCACTTGTAATACCAGACATATGGTGCAAGTCCCACCTGTCATACTGGACATATGGTGCCTGTCCCACTTGTAATACCAGACATATGGTGCAAGTCCCACCTGTCATACTGGACATATGGTGCAAGTCCCACCTGTCATACTGGACATATGGTGCAAGTACCACCTGTCATACTGGACATATGGTGCCTGTCCCACTTGTAATACCAGACATATGGTGCCTGTCCCACCTGTAATACTGGACATATGGTGCCTGTCCCACTTGTAATACCAGACGTATAGTGTTAGTCCCACCTGTCATACTAGACATATGGTGCCTGTCCCACTTGTAATAGTAGACATATGGTGCAAGTCCCACCTGTCATACTGGACATATGGTGCCTGTCCCACTTGTAATACCAGACTTATAGTGCTAGTCCCACCTGTCATACTGGACATATGGTGCCTGTCCCACTTGTAATACCAGACATATGGTGCAAGTCCCAACTGTCATACTGGACATATGGTGCAAGTCCCACCTGTCATACTGGACATATGGTGCCTGTCCCACTTGTAATACCAGACGTATAGTGCTAGTCCCACCTGTCATACTAGACATATGGTGCCTGTCCCACTTGTAATACCAGACATATGGTGCAAGTCCCACCTGTCATACTGGACATATGGTGCATGTCCCATTTGTAATACCAGACATATAGTGCCTGTCCCACTTGTAATACCAGACATATGGTGCCTGTCCCACTTGTAATACCAGACATATGGTGCAAGTCCCACCTGTCATACTAGACATATGGTGCCTGTCCCACTTGTAATACCAGACATATGGTGCAAGTCCCAACTGTCATACTAGACATATGGTGCCTGTCCCACTTGTAATACCAGACATATAAAGCTAGTCCCATTTGGTATACTGAGCATATAGTGCCTGTCCCACTTGTAATACCAGACATATGGTGCTTGTCCCACTTGTAATACCAGACATATGGTGACTGTCCCACTTGTCATACCAGACATAATGTGTCTGTCCCACTTGTAATACCAGACATATGTTGCTAGTATCATTTGGCATACTGTGCATATGGTGCCTGTCCCACTTGTAATACCAGACATATGGTGCCTGTCCCACCTGTCATACTGGACATATGGTGTCTGTTCCACTTGTAATACCAGACATATGGTGCCTGTCCCACTTGTAATTCCGGACATATAGTGCTAGTCTGACCTGTCATACTGGACATATGATGCCTGTCCCACTTGTAATACCAGACATATGGTTTATGTCCCACATGTAATACCAAACATATGGTGCCTGTCCCACTTGTAATACCAGACATATGGTGCAAGTCCCACCTGTCATACTGGACATATGGTGCCTGTCCCACTTGTAATACCAGACATATGGTGCTAGTCCCATTTGACATACTGTACATATGGTGCCTGTTCCACTTGTAATACCAGACATATGGTGCTAGTCCCATTTGACATACTGTACATATGGTGCCTGTTCCACTTGTAATACCAAACATATAGTGCTAGTCCGACCTGTCATACTGGACATATGGTGCCTGTCCCACTTGTAATACCAGACATATGGTGCCTGTCCCACTTGTAATACCAGACATATGGTGCAAATCCCACCTGTCATACTGGACATATGGTGCATGTCCCACTTGTAATACCAGACATATGGTGCATGTCCCACTTGTAATACCAGACATATGGTGCAAGTCCCACTTGTAATACCAGACATATGGTGCATGTCCCACTTGTAATACCAGACATATGGTGCAAGTCCCACCTGTCATTCTGGACATATGGTGCAGGTCCCAATTGTAATACCAGACATATGGTGCCTGTCCCACTTGTAATAAAAGACATATGGTGCTAGTCCCATTTGACATACTGTACATATGGTACCTGTTCCACTTGTAATACCAGACATATGGTGCTAGTCCCATTTGACATACTGTACATATGGTGCCTGTTCCACTTGTAATACCAAACATATAGTGCTAGTCCGACCTGTCATACTGGACATATGGTGCCTGTCCCACTTGTAATACCAGACATATGGTGCCTGTCCCACTTGTAATACCAGACATATGGTGCAAGTCCCACCTGTCATACTGGACATATGGTGCATGTCCCACTTGTAATACCAGACATATGGTTCATGTCCCACTTGTAATACCAGACATATGGTGCAAGTCAAACTTGTAATACCAGACATTTGGTGCATGTCCCACTTGTAATACAAGACATATGGTGCAAGTCCCACCTGTCATACTGGACATATGGTGCAAGTCCCACCTGTCATACTGGACATATGGTGCAAGTCCCACCTGTCATACTGGACATATGGTGCCTGTCCCACGTGTAATACCAGACATATGGTGCAAGTCCCACCTGTCATACTGGACATATGGTACCTGTCCCACTTGTAATACCAGACATATGGTGCCTGTCCCACTTGTAATACCAGACATATGGTGCCTGTCCCACTTGTAATACCAGACATATGGTGCCTGTCCCACTTGTAATACCAGACATATGGTGCCTGTCCCACTTGTAATACCAGACATATGGTGCAAGTCCCACCTGTCATACTGGACATATGGTGCAAGTCCCACCTGTCATACTGGACATATGGTGCAAGTCCCACCTGTCATACTTCACATATGGTGCAAGTCCCAACTGTCATACTGGACATATGGTGCCTGTCCCACTTGTCATACCAGACATATGGTGCAAGTCCCACCTGTCATACTGGACATATGGTGCAAGTCCCACCTGTCATACTGGACATATGGTGCAAGTCCCACCTGTCATACTGGACATATGGTGCCTGTCCCACTTGTAATACCAGACATATGGTGCAAGTCCCACCTGTCATACTGGACATATGGTGCCTGTCCCACTTGTAATACCAGACATATGGTGCAAGTCCCACCTGTCATACTGGACATATGGTGCCTGTCCCACTTGTAATACCAGACGTATAGTGCTAGTCCCACCTGTCATACTGGACATATGGTGCCTGTCCCACTTGTAATACCAGACATATGGTGCAAGTCCCACCTGTCATACTGGACATATGGTGCCTGTCCCACTTGTAATACCAGACATATGGTGCAAGTCCCAACTGTCATACTGGACATATGGTGCAAGTCCCACCTGTCATACTGGACATATGGTGCCTGTCCCACTTGTAATACCAGACGTATAGTGCTAGTCCCACCTGTCATACTAGACATATGGTGCCTGTCCCACTTGTAATACCAGACATATGGTGCAAGTCCCACCTGTCATACTGGACATATGGTGCATGTCCCACTTGTAATACCAGACATATAGTGCCTGTCCCACTTGTAATACCAGACATATGGTGCCTGTCCCACTTGTAATACCAGACATATGGTGCAAGTCCCACCTGTCATACTGGACATATGGTGCATGTCCCACTTGTAATACCAGACATATAGTGCCTGTCCCACTTGTAATACCAGACATATGGTGCCTGTCCCACTTGTAATACCAGACATATGGTTCAAGTCCCACCTGTCATACCAGACATATGGTGCAAGTCCCACCTGTCATACTAGACATATGGTGCCTGTCCCACTTGTAATACCAGACATATGGTGCAAGTCCCAACTGTCATACTAGACATATGGTGCCTGTCCCACTTGTAATACCAGACATATAAAGCTAGTCCCATTTGGTATACTGAGCATATAGTGCCTGTCCCACTTGTAATACCAGACATATGGTGCTTGTCCCACTTGTAATACCAGACATATGGTGACTGTCCCACTTGTCATACCAGACATAATGTGTCTGTCCCACTTGTAATAGCAGACATATGTTGCTAGTATCATTTGGCATACTGTGCATATGGTGCCTGTCCCACTTGTAATACCAGACATATGGTGCCTGTCCCACCTGTCATACTGGACATATGGTGTCTGTTCCACTTGTAATACCAGACATATGGTGCCTGTCCCACTTGTAATTCCGGACAAATAGTGCTAGTCTGACCTGTCATACTGGACATATGATGCCTGTCCCACTTGTAATACCAGACATATGGTTTATGTCCCACATGTAATACCAAACATATGGTGCCTGTCCCACTTGTAATACCAGACATATGGTGCAAGTCCCACCTGTCATACTGGACATATGGTGCCTGTCCCACTTGTAATACCAGACATATGGTTCATGTCCCACTTGTAATACCAGACATATGGTGCAAGTCAAACTTGTAATACCAGACATTTGGTGCATGTCCCACTTGTAATACCAGACATATGGTGCAAGTCCCACCTGTCATACTGGACATATGGTGCAAGTCCCACCTGTCATACTGGACATATGGTGCAAGTCCCACCTGTCATACTGGACATATGGTGCCTGTCCCACGTGTAATACCAGACATATGGTGCAAGTCCCACCTGTCATACTGGACATATGGTACCTGTCCCACTTGTAATACCAGACATATGGTGCCTGTCCCACTTGTAATACCAGACATATGGTGCCTGTCCCACTTGTAATACCAGACATATGGTGCCTGTCCCACTTGTAATACCAGACATATGGTGCCTGTCCCACTTGTAATACCAGACATATGGTGCAAGTCCCACCTGTCATACTGGACATATGGTGCAAGTCCCACCTGTCATACTGGACATATGGTGCAAGTCCCACCTGTCATACTTCACATATGGTGCAAGTCCCACCTGTCATACTGGACATATGGTGCCTGTCCCACTTGTCATACCAGACATATGGTGCAAGTCCCACCTGTCATACTGGACATATGGTGCAAGTCCCACCTGTCATACTGGACATATGGTGCAAGTCCCACCTGTCATACTGGACATATGGTGCCTGTCCCACTTGTAATACCAGACATATGGTGCAAGTCCCACCTGTCATACTGGACATATGGTGCCTATCCCACTTGTAATACCAGACATATGGTGCAAGTCCCACCTGTCATACTGGAAATATGGTGCCTGTCCCACTTGTAATACCAGACGTATAGTGCTAGTCCCACCTGTCATACTGGACATATGGTGCCTGTCCCACTTGTAATACCAGACATATGGTGCAAGTCCCACCTGTCATACTGGACATATGGTGCCTGTCCCACTTGTAATACCAGACATATGGTGCAAGTCCCAACTGTCATACTGGACATATGGTGCAAGTCCCACCTGTCATACTGGACATATGGTGCCTGTCCCACTTGTAATACCAGACGTATAGTGCTAGTCCCACCTGTCATACTAGACATATGGTGCCTGTCCCACTTGTAATACCAGACATATGGTGCAAGTCCCACCTGTCATACTGGACATATGGTGCCTGTCCCACTTGTAATACCAGACGTATAGTGCTAGTCCCACCTGTCATACTGGACATATGGTGCCTGTCCCACTTGTAATACCAGACATATGGTGCAAGTCCCAACTGTCATACTGGACATATGGTGCAAGTCCCACCTGTCATACTGGACATATGGTGCCTGTCCCACTTGTAATACCAGACGTATAGTGCTAGTCCCACCTGTCATACTAGACATATGGTGCCTGTCCCACTTGTAATACCAGACATATGGTGCAAGTCCCACCTGTCATACTGGACATATGGTGCATGTCCCACTTGTAATACCAGACATATAGTGCCTGTCCCACTTGTAATACCAGACATATGGTGCCTGTCCCACTTGTAATACCAGACATATGGTGCAAGTCCCACCTGTCATACTGGACATATGGTGCATGTCCCACTTGTAATACCAGACATATAGTGCCTGTCCCACTTGTAATACCAGACATATGGTGCCTGTCCCACTTGTAATACCAGACATATGGTGCAAGTCCCACCTGTCATACTAGACATATGGTGCCTGTCCCACTTGTAATACCAGACATATGGTGCAAGTCCCAACTGTCATACTAGACATATGGTGCCTGTCCCACTTGTAATACCAGACATATAAAGCTAGTCCCATTTGGTATACTGAGCATATAGTGCCTGTCCCACTTGTAATACCAGACATATGGTGCTTGTCCCACTTGTAATACCAGACATATGGTGACTGTCCCACTTGTCATACCAGACATAATGTGTCTGTCCCACTTGTAATACCAGACATATGTTGCTAGTATCATTTGGCATACTGTGCAAATGGTGCCTGTCCCACTTGTAATACCAGACATATGGTGCCTGTCCCACCTGTCATACTGGACATATGGTGTCTGTTCCACTTGTAATACCAGACATATGGTGCCTGTCCCACTTGTAATTCCGGACAAATAGTGCTAGTCTGACCTGTCATACTGGACATATGATGCCTGTCCCACTTGTAATACCAGACATATGGTTTATGTCCCACATGTAATACCAAACATATGGTGCCTGTCCCACTTGTAATACCAGACATATGGTGCAAGTCCCACCTGTCATACTGGACATATGGTGCCTGTCCCACTTGTAATACCAGACATATGGTGCAAGTCCCACCTGTCATACTGGACATATGGTGCAAGTCCCACCTGTCATACTGGACATATGGTGCAAGTCCCACCTGTCATACTGGACATATGGTGCCTGTCCCACTTGTAATACCAGACATATGGTGCCTGTCCCACCTGTAATACTGGACATATGGTGCCTGTCCCACTTGTAATACCAGACGTATAGTGCTAGTCCCACCTGTCATACTAGACATATGGTGCCTGTCCCACTTGTAATACCAGACATATGGTGCAAGTCCCACCTGTCATACTGGACATATGGTGCATGTCCCAAATGTAATACCAGACATATAGTGCCTGTCCCACTTGTAATACCAGACATATGGTGCCTGTCCCACTTGTAATACCAGACATATGGTGCAAGTCCCACCTGTCATACTAGAGATATGGTGCCTGTCCCACTTGTAATACCAGACATATGGTGCAAGTCCCAACTGTCATACTAGACATATGGTGCCTGTCCCACTTGTAATACCAGACATATAAAGCTAGTCCCATTTGGTATACTGAGCATATAGTGCCTGTCCCACTTGTAATACCAGACATATGGTGCTTGTCCCACTTGTAATACCAGACATATGGTGACTGTCCCACTTGTCATACCAGACATAATGTGTCTGTCCCACTTGTAATACCAGACATATGTTGCTAGTATCATTTGGCATACTGTGCATATGGTGCCTGTCCCACTTGTAATACCAGACATATGGTGCCTGTCCCACCTGTCATACTGGACATATGGTGTCTGTTCCACTTGTAATACCAGACATATGGTGCCTGTCCCACTTGTAATTCCGGACATATAGTGCTAGTCTGACCTGTCATACTGGACATTATGATGCCTGTCCCACTTGTAATACCAGACATATGGTTTATGTCCCACATGTAATACCAAACATATGGTGCCCGTCCCACTTGTAATACCAGACATATGGTGCAAGTCCCACCTGTCATACTGGACATATGGTGCCTGTCCCACTTGTAATACCAGACATATGGTGCTAGTCCCATTTGACATACTGTACATATGGTGCCTGTTCCACTTGTAATACCAGACATATGGTGCTAGTCCCATTTGACATACTGTACATATGGTGCCTGTTCCACTTGTAATACCAAACATATAGTGCTAGTCCGACCTGTCATACTGGACATATGGTGCCTGTCCCACTTGTAATACCAGACATATGGTGCCTGTCCCACTTGTAATACCAGACATATGGTGCAAATCCCACCTGTCATACTGGACATATGGTGCATGTCCCACTTGTAATACCAGACATATGGTGCATGTCCCACTTGTAATACCAGACATATGGTGCAAGTCCCACTTGTAATACCAGACATATGGTGCATGTCCCACTTGTAATACCAGACATATGGTGCAAGTCCCACCTGTCATTCTGGACATATGGTGCATGTCCCAATTGTAATACCAGACATATGGTGCCTGTCCCACTTGTAATAAAAGACATATGGTGCTAGTCCCATTTGACATACTGTACATATGGTGCCTGTTCCACTTGTAATACCAGACATATGGTGCTAGTCCCATTTGACATACTGTACATATGGTGCCTGTTCCACTTGTAATACCAAACATATAGTGCTAGTCCGACCTGTCATACTGGACATATGGTGCCTGTCCCACTTGTAATACCAGACATATGGTGCCTGTCCCACTTGTAATACCAGACATATGGTGCAAGTCCCACCTGTCATACTGGACATATGGTGCATGTCCCACTTGTAATACCAGACATATGGTTCATGTCCCACTTGTAATACCAGACATATGGTGCAAGTGAAACTTGTAATACCAGACATTTTGTGCATGTCCCACTTGTAATACCAGACATATGGTGCAAGTCCCACCTGTCATACTGGACATATGGTGCAAGTCCCACCTGTCATACTGGACATATGGTGCAAGTCCCACCTGTCATACTGGACATATGGTGCATGTCCCACTTGTAATACCAGACATATAGTGCCTGTCCCACTTGTAATACCAGACATATGGTGCCTGTCCCACTTGTAATACCAGACATATGGTGCAAGTCCCACCTGTCATACTGGACATATGGTGCATGTCCCACTTGTAATACCAGACATATAGTGCCTGTCCCACTTGTAATACCAGACATATGGTGCCTGTCCCACTTGTAATACCAGACATATGGTGCAAGTCCCACCTGTCATACTAGACATATGGTGCCTGTCCCACTTGTAATACCAGACATATGGTGCAAGTCCCAACTGTCATACTAGACATATGGTGCCTGTCCCACTTGTAATACCAGACATATAAAGCTAGTCCCATTTGGTATACTGAGCATATAGTGCCTGTCCCACTTGTAATACCAGACATATGGTGCTTGTCCCACTTGTAATACCAGACATATGGTGACTGTCCCACTTGTCATACCAGACATAATGTGTCTGTCCCACTTGTAATACCAGACATATGTTGCTAGTATCATTTGGCATACTGTGCAAATGGTGCCTGTCCCACTTGTAATACCAGACATATGGTGCCTGTCCCACCTGTCATACTGGACATATGGTGTCTGTTCCACTTGTAATACCAGACATATGGTGCCTGTCCCACTTGTAATTCCGGACAAATAGTGCTAGTCTGAATTGTCATACTGGACATATGATGCCTGTCCCACTTGTAATACCAGACATATGGTTTATGTCCCACATGTAATACCAAACATATGGTGCCTGTCCCACTTGTAATACCAGACATATGGTGCAAGTCCCACCTGTCATACTGGACATATGGTACCTGTCCCACTTGTAATACCAGACATATGGTGCCTGTCCCACTTGTAATACCAGACATATGGTGCCTGTCCCACTTGTAATACCAGACATATGGTGCCTGTCCCACTTGTAATACCAGACATATGGTGCCTGTCCCACTTGTAATACCAGACATATGGTGCAAGTCCCACCTGTCATACTGGACATATGGTGCAAGTCCCACCTGTCATACTGGACATATGGTGCAAGTCCCACCTGTCATACTTCACATATGGTGCAAGTCCCACCTGTCATACTGGACATATGGTGCCTGTCCCACTTGTCATACCAGACATATGGTGCAAGTCCCACCTGTCATACTGGACATATGGTGCAAGTCCCACCTGTCATACTGGACATATGGTGCAAGTCCCACCTGTCATACTGGACATATGGTGCCTGTCCCACTTGTAATACCAGACATATGGTGCAAGTCCCACCTGTCATACTGGACATATGGTGCCTATCCCACTTGTAATACCAGACATATGGTGCAAGTCCCACCTGTCATACTGGAAATATGGTGCCTGTCCCACTTGTAATACCAGACGTATAGTGCTAGTCCCACCTGTCATACTGGACATATGGTGCCTGTCCCACTTGTAATACCAGACATATGGTGCAAGTCCCACCTGTCATACTGGACATATGGTGCCTGTCCCACTTGTAATACCAGACATATGGTGCAAGTCCCAACTGTCATACTGGACATATGGTGCAAGTCCCACCTGTCATACTGGACATATGGTGCCTGTCCCACTTGTAATACCAGACGTATAGTGCTAGTCCCACCTGTCATACTAGACATATGGTGCCTGTCCCACTTGTAATACCAGACATATGGTGCAAGTCCCACCTGTCATACTGGACATATGGTGCCTGTCCCACTTGTAATACCAGACGTATAGTGCTAGTCCCACCTGTCATACTGGACATATGGTGCCTGTCCCACTTGTAATACCAGACATATGGTGCAAGTCCCAACTGTCATACTGGACATATGGTGCAAGTCCCACCTGTCATACTGGACATATGGTGCCTGTCCCACTTGTAATACCAGACGTATAGTGCTAGTCCCACCTGTCATACTAGACATATGGTGCCTGTCCCACTTGTAATACCAGACATATGGTGCAAGTCCCACCTGTCATACTGGACATATGGTGCATGTCCCACTTGTAATACCAGACATATAGTGCCTGTCCCACTTGTAATACCAGACATATGGTGCCTGTCCCACTTGTAATACCAGACATATGGTGCAAGTCCCACCTGTCATACTGGACATATGGTGCATGTCCCACTTGTAATACCAGACATATAGTGCCTGTCCCACTTGTAATACCAGACATATGGTGCCTGTCCCACTTGTAATACCAGACATATGGTGCAAGTCCCACCTGTCATACTAGACATATGGTGCCTGTCCCACTTGTAATACCAGACATATGGTGCAAGTCCCAACTGTCATACTAGACATATGGTGCCTGTCCCACTTGTAATACCAGACATATAAAGCTAGTCCCATTTGGTATACTGAGCATATAGTGCCTGTCCCACTTGTAATACCAGACATATGGTGCTTGTCCCACTTGTAATACCAGACATATGGTGACTGTCCCACTTGTCATACCAGACATAATGTGTCTGTCCCACTTGTAATACCAGACATATGTTGCTAGTATCATTTGGCATACTGTGCAAATGGTGCCTGTCCCACTTGTAATACCAGACATATGGTGCCTGTCCCACCTGTCATACTGGACATATGGTGTCTGTTCCACTTGTAATACCAGACATATGGTGCCTGTCCCACTTGTAATTCCGGACAAATAGTGCTAGTCTGACCTGTCATACTGGACATATGATGCCTGTCCCACTTGTAATACCAGACATATGGTTTATGTCCCACATGTAATACCAAACATATGGTGCCTGTCCCACTTGTAATACCAGACATATGGTGCAAGTCCCACCTGTCATACTGGACATATGGTGCCTGTCCCACTTGTAATACCAGACATATGGTGCAAGTCCCACCTGTCATACTGGACATATGGTGCAAGTCCCACCTGTCATACTGGACATATGGTGCAAGTCCCACCTGTCATACTGGACATATGGTGCCTGTCCCACTTGTAATACCAGACATATGGTGCCTGTCCCACCTGTAATACTGGACATATGGTGCCTGTCCCACTTGTAATACCAGACGTATAGTGCTAGTCCCACCTGTCATACTAGACATATGGTGCCTGTCCCACTTGTAATACCAGACATATGGTGCAAGTCCCACCTGTCATACTGGACATATGGTGCATGTCCCAAATGTAATACCAGACATATAGTGCCTGTCCCACTTGTAATACCAGACATATGGTGCCTGTCCCACTTGTAATACCAGACATATGGTGCAAGTCCCACCTGTCATACTAGACATATGGTGCCTGTCCCACTTGTAATACCAGACATATGGTGCAAGTCCCAACTGTCATACTAGACATATGGTGCCTGTCCCACTTGTAATACCAGACATATAAAGCTAGTCCCATTTGGTATACTGAGCATATAGTGCCTGTCCCACTTGTAATACCAGACATATGGTGCTTGTCCCACTTGTAATACCAGACATATGGTGACTGTCCCACTTGTCATACCAGACATAATGTGTCTGTCCCACTTGTAATACCAGACATATGTTGCTAGTATCATTTGGCATACTGTGCATATGGTGCCTGTCCCACTTGTAATACCAGACATATGGTGCCTGTCCCACCTGTCATACTGGACATATGGTGTCTGTTCCACTTGTAATACCAGACATATGGTGCCTGTCCCACTTGTAATTCCGGACATATAGTGCTAGTCTGACCTGTCATACTGGACATTATGATGCCTGTCCCACTTGTAATACCAGACATATGGTTTATGTCCCACATGTAATACCAAACATATGGTGCCCGTCCCACTTGTAATACCAGACATATGGTGCAAGTCCCACCTGTCATACTGGACATATGGTGCCTGTCCCACTTGTAATACCAGACATATGGTGCTAGTCCCATTTGACATACTGTACATATGGTGCCTGTTCCACTTGTAATACCAGACATATGGTGCTAGTCCCATTTGACATACTGTACATATGGTGCCTGTTCCACTTGTAATACCAAACATATAGTGCTAGTCCGACCTGTCATACTGGACATATGGTGCCTGTCCCACTTGTAATACCAGACATATGGTGCCTGTCCCACTTGTAATACCAGACATATGGTGCAAATCCCACCTGTCATACTGGACATATGGTGCATGTCCCACTTGTAATACCAGACATATGGTGCATGTCCCACTTGTAATACCAGACATATGGTGCAAGTCCCACTTGTAATACCAGACATATGGTGCATGTCCCACTTGTAATACCAGACATATGGTGCAAGTCCCACCTGTCATTCTGGACATATGGTGCATGTCCCAATTGTAATACCAGACATATGGTGCCTGTCCCACTTGTAATAAAAGACATATGGTGCTAGTCCCATTTGACATACTGTACATATGGTGCCTGTTCCACTTGTAATACCAGACATATGGTGCTAGTCCCATTTGACATACTGTACATATGGTGCCTGTTCCACTTGTAATACCAAACATATAGTGCTAGTCCGACCTGTCATACTGGACATATGGTGCCTGTCCCACTTGTAATACCAGACATATGGTGCCTGTCCCACTTGTAATACCAGACATATGGTGCAAGTCCCACCTGTCATACTGGACATATGGTGCATGTCCCACTTGTAATACCAGACATATGGTTCATGTCCCACTTGTAATACCAGACATATGGTGCAAGTGAAACTTGTAATACCAGACATTTTGTGCATGTCCCACTTGTAATACCAGACATATGGTGCAAGTCCCACCTGTCATACTGGACATATGGTGCAAGTCCCACCTGTCATACTGGACATATGGTGCAAGTCCCACCTGTCATACTGGACATATGGTGCATGTCCCACTTGTAATACCAGACATATAGTGCCTGTCCCACTTGTAATACCAGACATATGGTGCCTGTCCCACTTGTAATACCAGACATATGGTGCAAGTCCCACCTGTCATACTGGACATATGGTGCATGTCCCACTTGTAATACCAGACATATAGTGCCTGTCCCACTTGTAATACCAGACATATGGTGCCTGTCCCACTTGTAATACCAGACATATGGTGCAAGTCCCACCTGTCATACTAGACATATGGTGCCTGTCCCACTTGTAATACCAGACATATGGTGCAAGTCCCAACTGTCATACTAGACATATGGTGCCTGTCCCACTTGTAATACCAGACATATAAAGCTAGTCCCATTTGGTATACTGAGCATATAGTGCCTGTCCCACTTGTAATACCAGACATATGGTGCTTGTCCCACTTGTAATACCAGACATATGGTGACTGTCCCACTTGTCATACCAGACATAATGTGTCTGTCCCACTTGTAATACCAGACATATGTTGCTAGTATCATTTGGCATACTGTGCAAATGGTGCCTGTCCCACTTGTAATACCAGACATATGGTGCCTGTCCCACCTGTCATACTGGACATATGGTGTCTGTTCCACTTGTAATACCAGACATATGGTGCCTGTCCCACTTGTAATTCCGGACAAATAGTGCTAGTCTGACCTGTCATACTGGACATATGATGCCTGTCCCACTTGTAATACCAGACATATGGTTTATGTCCCACATGTAATACCAAACATATGGTGCCTGTCCCACTTGTAATACCAGACATATGGTGCAAGTCCCACCTGTCATACTGGACATATGGTACCTGTCCCACTTGTAATACCAGACATATGGTGCCTGTCCCACTTGTAATACCAGACATATGGTGCCTGTCCCACTTGTAATACCAGACATATGGTGCCTGTCCCACTTGTAATACCAGACATATGGTGCCTGTCCCACTTGTAATACCAGACATATGGTGCAAGTCCCACCTGTCATACTGGACATATGGTGCAAGTCCCACCTGTCATACTGGACATATGGTGCAAGTCCCACCTGTCATACTTCACATATGGTGCAAGTCCCACCTGTCATACTGGACATATGGTGCCTGTCCCACTTGTCATACCAGACATATGGTGCAAGTCCCACCTGTCATACTGGACATATGGTGCAAGTCCCACCTGTCATACTGGACATATGGTGCAAGTCCCACCTGTCATACTGGACATATGGTGCCTGTCCCACTTGTAATACCAGACATATGGTGCAAGTCCCACCTGTCATACTGGACATATGGTGCCTATCCCACTTGTAATACCAGACATATGGTGCAAGTCCCACCTGTCATACTGGAAATATGGTGCCTGTCCCACTTGTAATACCAGACGTATAGTGCTAGTCCCACCTGTCATACTGGACATATGGTGCCTGTCCCACTTGTAATACCAGACATATGGTGCAAGTCCCACCTGTCATACTGGACATATGGTGCCTGTCCCACTTGTAATACCAGACATATGGTGCAAGTCCCAACTGTCATACTGGACATATGGTGCAAGTCCCACCTGTCATACTGGACATATGGTGCCTGTCCCACTTGTAATACCAGACGTATAGTGCTAGTCCCACCTGTCATACTAGACATATGGTGCCTGTCCCACTTGTAATACCAGACATATGGTGCAAGTCCCACCTGTCATACTGGACATATGGTGCCTGTCCCACTTGTAATACCAGACGTATAGTGCTAGTCCCACCTGTCATACTGGACATATGGTGCCTGTCCCACTTGTAATACCAGACATATGGTGCAAGTCCCAACTGTCATACTGGACATATGGTGCAAGTCCCACCTGTCATACTGGACATATGGTGCAAGTCCCACCTGTCATACTGGACATATGGTGCAAGTCCCACCTGTCATACTGGACATATGGTGCCTGTCCCACTTGTAATACCAGACATATGGTGCCTGTCCCACCTGTAATACTGGACATATGGTGCCTGTCCCACTTGTAATACCAGACGTATAGTGCTAGTCCCACCTGTCATACTAGACATATGGTGCCTGTCCCACTTGTAATACCAGACATATGGTGCAAGTCCCACCTGTCATACTGGACATATGGTGCATGTCCCAAATGTAATACCAGACATATAGTGCCTGTCCCACTTGTAATACCAGACATATGGTGCCTGTCCCACTTGTAATACCAGACATATGGTGCAAGTCCCACCTGTCATACTAGACATATGGTGCCTGTCCCACTTGTAATACCAGACATATGGTGCAAGTCCCAACTGTCATACTAGACATATGGTGCCTGTCCCACTTGTAATACCAGACATATAAAGCTAGTCCCATTTGGTATACTGAGCATATAGTGCCTGTCCCACTTGTAATACCAGACATATGGTGCTTGTCCCACTTGTAATACCAGACATATGGTGACTGTCCCACTTGTCATACCAGACATAATGTGTCTGTCCCACTTGTAATACCAGACATATGTTGCTAGTATCATTTGGCATACTGTGCATATGGTGCCTGTCCCACTTGTAATACCAGACATATGGTGCCTGTCCCACCTGTCATACTGGACATATGGTGTCTGTTCCACTTGTAATACCAGACATATGGTGCCTGTCCCACTTGTAATTCCGGACATATAGTGCTAGTCTGACCTGTCATACTGGACATTATGATGCCTGTCCCACTTGTAATACCAGACATATGGTTTATGTCCCACATGTAATACCAAACATATGGTGCCCGTCCCACTTGTAATACCAGACATATGGTGCAAGTCCCACCTGTCATACTGGACATATGGTGCCTGTCCCACTTGTAATACCAGACATATGGTGCTAGTCCCATTTGACATACTGTACATATGGTGCCTGTTCCACTTGTAATACCAGACATATGGTGCTAGTCCCATTTGACATACTGTACATATGGTGCCTGTTCCACTTGTAATACCAAACATATAGTGCTAGTCCGACCTGTCATACTGGACATATGGTGCCTGTCCCACTTGTAATACCAGACATATGGTGCCTGTCCCACTTGTAATACCAGACATATGGTGCAAATCCCACCTGTCATACTGGACATATGGTGCATGTCCCACTTGTAATACCAGACATATGGTGCATGTCCCACTTGTAATACCAGACATATGGTGCAAGTCCCACTTGTAATACCAGACATATGGTGCATGTCCCACTTGTAATACCAGACATATGGTGCAAGTCCCACCTGTCATTCTGGACATATGGTGCATGTCCCAATTGTAATACCAGACATATGGTGCCTGTCCCACTTGTAATAAAAGACATATGGTGCTAGTCCCATTTGACATACTGTACATATGGTGCCTGTTCCACTTGTAATACCAGACATATGGTGCTAGTCCCATTTGACATACTGTACATATGGTGCCTGTTCCACTTGTAATACCAAACATATAGTGCTAGTCCGACCTGTCATACTGGACATATGGTGCCTGTCCCACTTGTAATACCAGACATATGGTGCCTGTCCCACTTGTAATACCAGACATATGGTGCAAGTCCCACCTGTCATACTGGACATATGGTGCATGTCCCACTTGTAATACCAGACATATGGTTCATGTCCCACTTGTAATACCAGACATATGGTGCAAGTGAAACTTGTAATACCAGACATTTTGTGCATGTCCCACTTGTAATACCAGACATATGGTGCAAGTCCCACCTGTCATACTGGACATATGGTGCAAGTCCCACCTGTCATACTGGACATATGGTGCAAGTCCCACCTGTCATACTGGACATATGGTGCATGTCCCACTTGTAATACCAGACATATAGTGCCTGTCCCACTTGTAATACCAGACATATGGTGCCTGTCCCACTTGTAATACCAGACATATGGTGCAAGTCCCACCTGTCATACTGGACATATGGTGCATGTCCCACTTGTAATACCAGACATATAGTGCCTGTCCCACTTGTAATACCAGACATATGGTGCCTGTCCCACTTGTAATACCAGACATATGGTGCAAGTCCCACCTGTCATACTAGACATATGGTGCCTGTCCCACTTGTAATACCAGACATATGGTGCAAGTCCCAACTGTCATACTAGACATATGGTGCCTGTCCCACTTGTAATACCAGACATATAAAGCTAGTCCCATTTGGTATACTGAGCATATAGTGCCTGTCCCACTTGTAATACCAGACATATGGTGCTTGTCCCACTTGTAATACCAGACATATGGTGACTGTCCCACTTGTCATACCAGACATAATGTGTCTGTCCCACTTGTAATACCAGACATATGTTGCTAGTATCATTTGGCATACTGTGCAAATGGTGCCTGTCCCACTTGTAATACCAGACATATGGTGCCTGTCCCACCTGTCATACTGGACATATGGTGTCTGTTCCACTTGTAATACCAGACATATGGTGCCTGTCCCACTTGTAATTCCGGACAAATAGTGCTAGTCTGACCTGTCATACTGGACATATGATGCCTGTCCCACTTGTAATACCAGACATATGGTTTATGTCCCACATGTAATACCAAACATATGGTGCCTGTCCCACTTGTAATACCAGACATATGGTGCAAGTCCCACCTGTCATACTGGACATATGGTGCCTGTCCCACTTGTAATACCAGACATATGGTGCAAGTCCCACCTGTCATACTGGACATATGGTGCAAGTCCCACCTGTCATACTGGACATATGGTGCAAGTCCCACCTGTCATACTGGACATATGGTGCCTGTCCCACTTGTAATACCAGACATATGGTGCCTGTCCCACCTGTAATACTGGACATATGGTGCCTGTCCCACTTGTAATACCAGACGTATAGTGCTAGTCCCACCTGTCATACTAGACATATGGTGCCTGTCCCACTTGTAATACCAGACATATGGTGCAAGTCCCACCTGTCATACTGGACATATGGTGCATGTCCCATTTGTAATACCAGACATATAGTGCCTGTCCCACTTGTAATACCAGACATATGGTGCCTGTCCCACTTGTAATACCAGACATATGGTGCAAGTCCCACCTGTCATACTAGACATATGGTGCCTGTCCCACTTGTAATACCAGACATATGGTGCAAGTCCCAACTGTCATACTAGACATATGGTGCCTGTCCCACTTGTAATACCAGACATATAAAGCTAGTCCCATTTGGTATACTGAGCATATAGTGCCTGTCCCACTTGTAATACCAGACATATGGTGCTTGTCCCACTTGTAATACCAGACATATGGTGACTGTCCCACTTGTCATACCAGACATAATGTGTCTGTCCCACTTGTAATACCAGACATATGTTGCTAGTATCATTTGGCATACTGTGCATATGGTGCCTGTCCCACTTGTAATACCAGACATATGGTGCCTGTCCCACCTGTCATACTGGACATATGGTGTCTGTTCCACTTGTAATACCAGACATATGGTGCCTGTCCCATTTGTAATTCCGGACATATAGTGCTAGTCTGACCTGTCATACTGGACATATGATGCCTGTCCCACTTGTAATACCAGACATATGGTTTATGTCCCACATGTAATACCAAACATATGGTGCCTGTCCCACTTGTAATACCAGACATATGGTGCAAGTCCCACCTGTCATACTGGACATATGGTGCCTGTCCCACTTGTAATACCAGACATATGGTGCTAGTCCCATTTGACATACTGTACATATGGTGCCTGTTCCACTTGTAATACCAGACATATGGTGCTAGTCCCATTTGACATACTGTACATATGGTGCCTGTTCCACTTGTAATACCAAACATATAGTGCTAGTCCGACCTGTCATACTGGACATATGGTGCCTGTCCCACTTGTAATACCAGACATATGGTGCCTGTCCCACTTGTAATACCAGACATATGGTGCAAATCCCACCTGTCATACTGGACATATGGTGCATGTCCCACTTGTAATACCAGACATATGGTGCATGTCCCACTTGTAATACCAGACATATGGTGCAAGTCCCACTTGTAATACCAGACATATGGTGCATGTCCCACTTGTAATACCAGACATATGGTGCAAGTCCCACCTGTCATTCTGGACATATGGTGCATGTCCCAATTGTAATACCAGACATATGGTGCCTGTCCCACTTGTAATAAAAGACATATGGTGCTAGTCCCATTTGACATACTGTACATATGGTGCCTGTTCCACTTGTAATACCAGACATATGGTGCTAGTCCCATTTGACATACTGTACATATGGTGCCTGTTCCACTTGTAATACCAAACATATAGTGCTAGTCCGACCTGTCATACTGGACATATGGTGCCTGTCCCACTTGTAATACCAGACATATGGTGCCTGTCCCACTTGTAATACCAGACATATGGTGCAAGTCCCACCTGTCATACTGGACATATGGTGCATGTCCCACTTGTAATACCAGACATATGGTTCATGTCCCACTTGTAATACCAGACATATGGTGCAAGTGAAACTTGTAATACCAGACATTTGGTGCATGTCCCACTTGTAATACCAGACATATGGTGCAAGTCCCACCTGTCATACTGGACATATGGTGCAAGTCCCACCTGTCATACTGGACATATGGTGCAAGTCCCACCTGTCATACTGGACATATGGTGCCTGTCCCACGTGTAATACCAGACATATCGTGCAAGTCCCACCTGTCATACTGGACACATGGTACCTGTCCCACTTGTAATACCAGACATATGGTGCCTGTCCCACTTGTAATACCAGACATATGGTGCCTGTCCCACTTGTAATACCAGACATATGGTGCCTGTCCCACTTGTAATACCAGACATATGGTGCCTGTCCCACTTGTAATACCAGACATATGGTGCAAGTCCCACCTGTCATACTGGACATATGGTGCAAGTCCCACCTGTCAAACTGGACATATGGTGCAAGTCCCACCTGTCATACTTCACATATGGTGCAAGTCCCACCTGTCATACTGGACATATGGTGCCTGTCCCACTTGTCATACCAGACATATGGTGCAAGTCCCACCTGTCATACTGGACATATGGTGCAAGTCCCACCTGTCATACTGGACATATGGTGCAAGTCCCACCTGTCATACTGGACATATGGTGCCTGTCCCACTTGTAATACGAGACATATGGTGCAAGTCCCACCTGTCATACTGGACATATGGTGCCTGTCCCACTTGTAATACCAGACATATGGTGCAAGTCCCACCTGTCATACTGGACATATGGTGCCTGTCCCACTTGTAATACCAGACGTATAGTGCTAGTCCCACCTGTCATACTGGACATATGGTGCCTGTCCCACTTGTAATACCAGACATATGGTGCAAGTCCCACCTGTCATACTGGACATATGGTGCCTGTCCCACTTGTAATACCAGACATATGGTGCAAGTCCCAACTGTCATACTGGACATATGGTGCAAGTCCCACCTGTCATACTGGACATATGGTGCCTGTCCCACTTGTAATACCAGACGTATAGTGCTAGTCCCACCTGTCATACTAGACATATGGTGCCTGTCCCACTTGTAATACCAGACATATGGTGCAAGTCCCACCTGTCATACTGGACATATGGTGCCTGTCCCACTTGTAATACCAGACGTATAGTGCTAGTCCCACCTGTCATACTGGACATATGGTGCCTGTCCCACTTGTAATACCAGACATATGGTGCAAGTCCCAACTGTCATACTGGACATATGGTGCAAGTCCCACCTGTCATACTGGACATATGGTGCCTGTCCCACTTGTAATACCAGACGTATAGTGCTAGTCCCACCTGTCATACTAGACATATGGTGCCTGTCCCACTTGTAATACCAGACATATGGTGCAAGTCCCACCTGCCATACTGGACATATGGTGCCTGTCCCACTTGTAATACCAGACGTATAGTGCTAGTCCCACCTGTCATACTGGACATATGGTGCCTGTCCCACTTGTAATACCAGACATATGGTGCAAGTCCCAACTGTCATACTGGACATATGGTGCAAGTTCCACCTGTCATACTGGACATATGGTGCCTGTCCCACTTGTAATACCAGACGTATAGTGCTAGTCCCACTTGTCATACTAGACATATGGTGCCTGTCCCACTTGTAATACCAGACATATGGTGCAAGTCCCACATGTCATAATGGACATATGGTGCCTGTCCCACTTGTAATACCAGACGTATAGTGCTAGTCCCACCTGTCATACTGGACATATGGTGCCTGTCCCACTTGTAATACCAGACATATGGTGCAAGTCCCAACTGTCATACTGGACATATGGTGCAAGTCCCACCTGTCATACTGGACATATGGTGCCTGTCCCACTTGTAATACCAGACGTATAGTGCTAGTCCCACCTGTCATACTAGACATATGGTGCCTGTCCCACTTGTAATACCAGACATATGGTGCAAGTCCCACCTGTCATACTGGACATATGGTGCATGTCCCATTTGTAATACCAGACATATAGTGCCTGTCCCACTTGTAATACCAGACATATGGTGCCTGTCCCACTTGTAATACCAGACATATGGTGCAAGTCCCACCTGTCATACTAGACATATGGTGCCTGTCCCACTTGTAATACCAGACATATGGTGCAAGTCCCAACTGTCATACTAGACATATGGTGCCTGTCCCAATTGTAATACCAGACATATAAAGCTAGTCCCATTTGGTATACTGAGCATATAGTGCCTGTCCCACTTGTAATACCAGACATATGGTGCTTGTCCCACTTGTAATACCAGACATATGGTGACTGTCCCACTTGTCATACCAGACATAATGTGTCTGTCCCACTTGTAATACCAGACATATGTTGCTAGTATCTTTTGGCATACTGTGCATATGGTGCCTGTCCCACTTGTAATACCAGACATATGGTGCCTGTCCCACCTGTCATACTGGACATATGGTGTCTGTTCCACTTGTAATACCAGACATATGGTGCCTGTCCCACTTGTAATTCCGGACATATAGTGCTAGTCTGACCTGTCATACTGGACATATGATGCCTGTCCCACTTGTAATACCAGACATATGGTTTATGTCCCACATGTAATACCAAACATATGGTGCCTGTCCCACTTGTAATACCAGACATATGGTGCAAGTCCCACCTGTCATACTGGACATATGGTGCCTGTCCCACTTGTAATACCAGACATATGGTGCTAGTCCCATTTGACATACTGTAAATATGGTGCCTGTTCCACTTGTAATACCAGACATATGGTGCTAGTCCCATTTGACATACTGTACATATGGTGCCTGTTCCACTTGTAATACCAAACATATAGTGCTAGTCCGACCTGTCATACTGGACATATGGTGCCTGTCCCACTTGTAATACCAGACATATGGTGCCTGTCCCACTTGTAATACCAGACATATGGTGCAAATCCCACCTGTCATACTGGACATATGGTGCATGTCCCACTTGTAATACCAGACATATGGTGCATGTCCCACTTGTAATACCAGACATATGGTGCAAGTCCCACTTGTAATACCATACATATGGTGCATGTCCCACTTGTAATACCAGACATATGGTGCAAGTCCCACCTGTCATTCTGGACATATGGTGCAGGTCCCAATTGTAATACCAGACATATGGTGCCTGTCCCACTTGTAATAAAAGACATATGGTGCTAGTCCCATTTGACATACTGTACATATGGTGCCTGTTCCACTTGTAGTACCAGACATATGGTGCTAGTCCCATTTGACATACTGTACATATGGTGCCTGTTCCACTTGTAATACCAAACATATAGTGCTAGTCCGACCTGTCATACTGGACATATGGTGCCTGTCCCACTTGTAATACCAGACATATGGTGCCTGTCCCACTTGTAATACCAGACATATGGTGCAAGTCCCACCTGTCATACTGGACATATGGTGCATGTCCCACTTGTACTACCAGACATATGGTTCATGTCCCACTTGTAATACCAGACATATGGTGCAAGTCAAACTTGTAATACCAGACATTTGGTGCATGTCCCACTTGTAATACCAGACATATGGTGCAAGTCCCACCTGTCATACTGGACATATGGTGCAAGTCCCACCTGTCATACTGGACATATGGTGCAAGTCCCACCTGTCATACTGGACATATGGTGCCTGTCCCACGTGTAATACCAGACATATGGTGCAAGTCCCACCTGTCATACTGGCCATATGGTACCTGTCCCACTTGTAATACCAGACATATGGTGCCTGTCCCACTTGTAATACCAGACATATGGTGCCTGTCCCACTTGTAATACCAGACATATGGTGCCTGTCCCACTTGTAATACCAGACATATGGTGCCTGTCCCACTTGTAATACCAGACATATGGTGCAAGTCCCACCTGTCATACTGGACATATGGTGCAAGTCCCACCTGTCATACTGGACATATGGTGCAAGTCCCACCTGTCATACTTCACATATGGTGCAAGTCCCACCTGTCATACTGGACATATGGTGCCTGTCCCACTTGTCATACCAGACATATGGTGCAAGTCCCACCTGTCATACTGGACATATAGTGCAAGTCCCACCTGTCATACTGGACATATGGTGCAAGTCCCACCTGTCATACTGGACATATGGTGCCTGTCCCACTTGTAATACCAGACATATGGTGCAAGTCCCACCTGTCATACTGGACATATGGTGCCTGTCCCACTTGTAATACCAGACATATGGTGCAAGTCCCACCTGTCATACTGGACATATGGTGCCTGTCCCACTTGTAATACTAGACATATGGTGCAAGTCCCAACTGTCATACTGGACATATGGTGCAAGTCCCACCTGTCATACTGGACATATGGTGCCTGTCCCACTTGTAATACCAGACGTATAGTGCTAGTCCCACTTGTCATACTAGACATATGGTGCCTGTCCCACTTGTAATACCAGACATATGGTGCAAGTCCCACCTGTCATACTGGACATATGGTGCCTGTCCCACTTGTAATACCAGACGTATAGTGCTAGTCCCACCTGTCATACTGGACATATGGTGCCTGTCCCACTTGTAATACCAGACATATGGTGCAAGTCCCAACTGTCATACTGGACATATGGTGCAAGTCCCACCTGTCATACTGGACATATGGTGCCTGTCCCACTTGTAATACCAGACGTATAGTGCTAGTCCCACCTGTCATACTAGACATATGGTGCCTGTCCCACTTGTAATACCAGACATATGGTGCAAGTCCCACCTGTCATACTGGACATATGGTGCATGTCCCACTTGTAATACCAGACATATAGTGCCTGTCCCACTTGTAATACCAGACATATGGTGCCTGTCCCACTTGTAATACCAGACATATGGTGCAAGTCCCACCTGTCATACTAGACATATGGTGCCTGTCCCACTTGTAATACCAGACATATGGTGCAAGTCCCAACTGTCATACTAGACATATGGTGCCTGTCCCACTTGTAATACCAGACATATAAAGCTAGTCCCATTTGGTATACTGAGCATATAGTGCCTGTCCCACTTGTAATACCAGACATATGGTGCTTGTCCCACTTGTAATACCAGACATATGGTGACTGTCCCACTTGTCATACCAGACATAATGTGTCTGTCCCACTTGTAATACCAGACATATGTTGCTAGTATCATTTGGCATACTGTGCATATGGTGCCTCTCCCACTTGTAATACCAGACATATGGTGCCTGTCCCACCTTTCATACTGGACATATGGTGTCTGTTCCACTTGTAATACCAGACATATGGTGCCTGTCCCACTTGTAATTACGGACATATAGTGCTAGTCTGACCTGTCATACTGGACATATGATGCCTGTCCCACTTGTAATACCAGACATATGGTTTATGTCCCACATGTAATACCAAACATATGGTGCCTGTCCCACTTGTAATACCAGACATATGGTGCAAGTCCCACCTGTCATACTGGACATATGGTGCCTGTCCCACTTGTAATACCAGACATATGGTGCAAGTCCCACCTGTCATAATGGACATATGGTGCAAGTCCCACCTGTCATACTGGACATATGGTGCAAGTCCCACCTGTCATACTGGACATATGGTGCCTGTCCCACTTGTAATACCAGACATATGGTGCCTGTCCCACCTGTCATACTGGACATATGGTGTTTGTCCCACTTGTAATACCAGACATATGGTGCCTGTCCCACTTGTAATTCCGGACATATAGTGCTAGTCCGACCTGTCATACTGGACATATGATGCCTGTCCCACTTGTAATACCAGACATATGGTTTATGTCCCACATGTAATACCAAACATATGGTGCCTGTCCCACTTGTAATACCAGACATATGGTGCTAGTCCGACCTGTCAAACTGGACATATGGTGCCTGTCCCACTTGTAATACCAGACATATGGTGCAAGTCCCACCTGTCATACTGGACATATGGTGCCTGTCCCACTTGTAATACCAGACATATGGTGCATGTCCCACTTGTAATACCAGACATATGGTGCAAGTCCCACTTGTCATACTGGACATATGGTGCCTGTCCCACTTGTAATACCAGACATATGGTGCAAGTCCCACCTGTCATACTGGACATATGGTGCATGTCCCACTTGTAATACCAGACATATGGTGCATGTCCCACTTGTAATACCAGACATATGGTGCAAGTCCCACTTGTAATACCAGACATATGGTACATGTCCCACTTGTAATACCAGACATATGGTGCCTGTCCCACTTGTAATACCAGACATATGGTGCAAGTCCCACCTGTCATACTGGACATATGGTGAATGTCCCACTTGTAATACTAGACATATGGTGCCTGTCCCACTTGTAATACCAGACATATGGTGCATGTCCCACTTGTAATACCAGACATATGGTGCAAGTCCCACCTGTCATACTGGACATATGGTGCCTGTCCCACTTGTAATACCAGACATATGGTGCCTGTCCCACTTGTAATACCAGACATATGGTGCAAGTCCCACCTGTCATACTGGACATATGGTGCATGTCCCACTTGTAATACCAGACATATGGTGCATATCCCACTTGTAATACCAGACATATGGTGCATGTCCCACTTGTAATACCAGACATATGGTGCAAGTCCCACCTGTCATACTGGACATATGGTGCATGTCCCACTTGTAATACCAGACATATGGTGCAAGTCCCACCTGTCATACTGGACATATGGTGCCTGTCCCACTTGTAATACCAGACATATGGTGCATGTCCCACTTGTAATACCAGACATATGGTGCAAGTCCCACCTGTCATACTGGACATATGGTGCCTGTCCCACTTGTAATACCAGACATATGGTGCAAGTCCCACCTGTCATACTGGACATATGGTGCATGTCCCACTTGTAATACCAGACATATGGTGCATGTCCCACTTGTAATACCAGACATATGGTGCAAGTCCCACTTGTAATACCAGACATATGGTGCATGTCCCACTTGTAATACCAGACATATGGTGCCTGTCCCACTTGTAATACCAGACATATGGTGCAAGTCCCACCTGTCATACTGGACATATGGTGCATGTCCCACTTGTAATACCAGACATATGGTGCCTGTCCCACTTGTAATACCAGACATATGGTGCATGTCCCACTTGTAATACCAGACATATGGTGCAAGTCCCACCTGTCATACTGGACATATGGTGCCTGTCCCACTTGTAATACCAGACATATGGTGCCTGTCCCACTTGTAATACCAGACATATGGTGCAAGTCCCACCTGTCATACTGGACATATGGTGCATGTCCCACTTGTAATACCAGACATATGGTGCATGTCCCACTTGTAATACCAGACATATGGTGCAAGTCCCACTTGTAATACCAGACATATGGTGCATGTCCCACTTGTAATACCAGACATATGGTGCAAGTCCCACTTGTAATACCAGACATATGGTGCATGTCCAACTTGTAATACCAGACATATGGTGCAAGTCCCACCTGTCATACTGGACATATGGTGCATGTCCCACTTGTAATACCAGACATATGGTGCCTGTCCCACTTGTAATACCAGACATATGGTGCATGTCCCACTTGTAATACCAGACATATGGTGCTAGTCTCACTTGTCATACTGGACATATGGTGCCTGTCCCACTTGTAATACCAGACATATGGTGCAAGTCCCACCTGTCATACTGGACATATGGTGCCTGTCCCACTTGTAATACCAGACATATGGTGCTAGTCTCACTTGTCATACTGGACATATGGTGCCTGTCCCACTTGTAATACCAGACATATGGTGCTAGTCCCACCTGTCATACTGGACATATGGCGCTGGTCTCGTTCCCAGTCAACGCAATATGCTACATCTTAACATCAGAAAATGTTCAATATTTAGGCAGTCCTCAATACAAAGAAGACTATGGTGGGTGTGAGAAGACTGTATATGTATATCTATGTTGTTCCTTGCAGTAGTGGCTACAGCGCTGTACAACAGTCAAAGGAACATTACTATCACAAACAACCCACTGCACCATTGATCTCACTAGTGGTAAATAGGTGTTTCCTAGTGTTGGAGAAAAGTGTTGATTATCGTTGCACACGCCACCAAAGAGTTGACGTCTGACCACGAACACATTAATTCCGGTGAGACCAGTGTCAATTCCTCAATTGTCTAGTACCACCAGGGAAGATACCTAACGCAACAAAATACCCTCATCTTCGTGTCATAAGACCGGTTGTCACTAAAAAAAATTATACATTGAACAAAGAGAAGATGGTCAGGAACAAGATCAACAGATCTGCAAACCTCATTGGTCTACTCGTTAAATACACTAACTCCGGCAAATGTGTTACTATGAGACATTTCTAACAGGTATGTTTAACTATTAAAAGATACAAGACTTGTTTGGAACACAAACGTGGAAGACTTGTTTACAACACCTCTGGTGAAGGTCCACTATATCACACAAAGTATAAGCTTTTGGTGCAAGGAACTTTCGAAATAATTAATTCTTGGCCAAATTAAGAAATATCTCAAACAAAATTATAAATATGTCGACCAAAATAAGAAAATATCTTAGCCAAATTAATAAAAATGTTGGTCAAATTAAGATATATCTCAACCAAACTTATAAATATGCGGGGCCAACGTAAGAACATATGTTAGCCAAATACATACAAATTACGGGAAAATATTTTCCCTAAACTAAGAAAATCTTCTTCTTCTTCTTCTTCTTCTTCTTCTTCTTCTTCTTCTTCTTCTTCTTCTTCTTCTTCTTCTTCTTCTTCTTCTTCTTCTTCTTCTTCTTCTTCTTCTTCTTCTTCTTCAGCGTTCCGAGCCATTGAGTTTTTTTGCTGCAGATACAATCCGTCTCCATTCGTCTCTCTGGTTGACCTTCTCTTGCCAGTCGTTGATTCCAAGTGCTTGTAGGTCTGTATATATATATTATCTCTCCACCGCCTTCTTGGTCTACTTCGGGGTCTACGGTCATTTATTTCCTGAGTGTAAGCGAGTTATGTTTCCCTATTATCTTCTGTTCTTTCTATATGCCCCAGCCATTGTAGTCTATTAGCCTTCATGATACCAGTGATTAGCGGGGACTTAACCAGATCATAAATGTCTGTTACTTCTAATTTTCCACTCTCCACTGTGTGTATCCCTAATGGGTCTAAAGATGCGTCTTAAAATTTTGTTCTCAAAGGCTTGTAACAAGGCTTCGTCTACTTTCGTTGTACTCCAGGTTTCAGAGCCATACAACACAACTGGTCTGATCAGTGATTTGCATATTGTGATTTTGTGTTACGAGATAGCGCATTTGATTTTAGTAGATGTTGTAGTGCATAGTATATCTTATTTCCAGAATTGATTCTAGTTTGTATTTCTTCCCTTATGATGTTGGAGCAGTTGAAGATTGTACCCTGGTATTTGTATGTTTCCGTTCTTTTAAAGGTCATGTTATCTATTTGTATATAGCCATAGTTTTTAGCCATTCCATCTCTTGAAATTACCATATATTCTGACTTATCTTGGTTGATAACCAGCCCCATCTGTAGAGCTTTTTCCTTTAAGTGAGTCAATATTTCCAATGTCGTTTGTTCATTTTTCTCTATAATATCTATATCATCTGCATAACCAAGCAGCTTGGATGTTCCTCCAATATCACATTCTTCCTTTACCTTCCTTACAAACTTCTCTAGAGCCAGATTGAAGAGTAACGGCGATAGTGCATCACCCTGTTTCAAGCCAGATGTTATTTGGAAGGGGTCTGATTTCCTGTCTTTATATATTACTATATTATAAGTATCTTCCATGCATAGTCTGGTCATGTTGATTAACTTCCTTGGTATTCCAAATACCTGCATAGCATTCCATAGACTATTCCTATGGACACTATCATAAGCCTTTTTAGAATCCACAAAAATGTTATAGAGATCTCTTTTATATTCCCAATGTTTCTCGGCTATTTGTCGTAAGATAAATATCTGATCTATTATTCATCTGTTTTGTCTAAAACCCGCCTGGTAGTCGCCTAATATGTCTTCTGAAAATGGTTTTAATCTATTTAGTAATACTGCGGATAGTATCTTATAGCTTGTGGACAGTAGTGATATTCCTCTATAATTTTCACATTGGAACTTGTCTCCTTTCTTAAAGATAGGTATCAATAATGACTCTTTCCATTTATGGTGTAATTCTTATATTTTCCAGATTTTTATTATTAGATCGTATAGTGTGACATTATGGATCCGTCACACACATTCCCAGTCCACCACATCCATAATAATACTTTTAATCTTGAACGGAGACCATCCAGATAGTAGGGTTATTAATAGAATAGAACCTTTCAGAACACGGTGGGGGGGGGGGGGTCAAACGGCGCACGCCCTCATTTGTGATTGGCTAATACGTGGTAGACCACGCTAACCACTAGGCCAAATTCAAATATCTAGTAGTTTGAGCTCGGTTTCCAGCAAGGCAGGATGCATTGTGATGTGGTGATCATAACGCCCTAAAAATATAATGAATATTGTTCTCTGGAATAACAGGTACCACTTTAAAACATAATTTAATGTTGTGGTTATGCCTAGTGAACGAAAGAGAAGAATATAAGAGTTTTTTATGAGAAAATGTGAAAGTGAAAACAGATCTTCATTGTGAAAGTATTCTGAATACTGCTTCTTCAACCTGTCATGTCTTCCATGCTGCGTAAAACTCCAAGTGCATATCATTCTCCCCTTGTGACTTGTTGCGTATGCTTGATAATTGTAAATTACGCTCAATGCAGATTCGCAAACCCTTTGTGCATTCTAAATGCCTATCATGACCCATTCTTAACCAAACTGTACACTGCTCTTGTGAGTTAACATTTGGCAGTTTTGGATCAGAATGTGTGATGTAACAGTACAAGTTCCTTTGTAAATGCTGAGAAAGTTAGATTGAGTGAGTTGATGATTTGATAAGAAGCCTCTCACATTTTGTAGAAGGATAGATGCGTCAATATCCTTATGTAGGCAGGAAGTGTATGGCACGCCAGAATTGCAAAGTTCCTGTGATGCCTGGTGGCTAGATTACGCTCAGGAGAATTAATATAATTTCTCTCTGAAGTATTACACTGGTACCTCTACAGTTGGTGGGTTCATATGAACTAGTTCCTAAAAGGACACTATGTGTTCGAACCTGTCTCTTAGTTGGCTGAATATAATGTATGGCTCAAGCAAATTTACAAGGAAAAAACATTGTTTTCCTCATATGTGCTTTGGTGCATATGTGAACAATTGCTTATGCAATTTGGCTTCTTTTACCTACTGTAGTTGATATGGACATTACTTAGTGGGGAAAGAGCACATGATGATGATGTACTTGTGAGCCAAGTCTGGTCTGAGAGGGGTGAGGTCTGGCATTGCTGTATGAGTGTGTATGGAGAAGGACATCCATGTAACAAAAGTACCACCATTGGTTTGGTTACTGTTTAATTTGCATTTTGTCAAATTGTGTTGCATATTGCATGTTGCAGTTGTATATATGCCTATCTTCCTTCTACTTCACAATGCCTGTCTCATGTTGCTATTTCACAATGCTTGCTCATGTTTGCTTGCCTTATAGTGCATGCTTTACTGTCTGTTCTTCATTTGTGCCCAGGTCTACTGTGGTTTAAACATTGTAAGAACTTAGACATATAAAATGCTTGTAATTGTGTTAAGCTACCCCTGCCTCAGCATATAGGCTTGTGGCTACCACAAACAGGGGTGAATAATGAAAACATATCACCCACAGTCCATCAGAGTGGAATACACTCCATCATCAACCAGGAGAGGTGTGTTTGGTCAACACCCCTCCCCTCACCTACCCATTTCCATCTGTGTACGTTGATGTTTGATAACATTATCTTTGAACAAATGTAAAGAAATGTTGTACCATTTTATGTATCAACACAGAACAAAGGATGGTGGAGGGGCTTCTTATATTCTCTGGGACAACCAAACAGGAGTCCCAGACTCAGAATTAACTCCCTATAGGTGAAATGAAGGGATAACCACAGAAGAACACAGGCTGATTTGCCAGCCTTTATCTTCAGGAGATGACGCCTTGGTCCAAGTCAACTAAAATTACTGTTATAAAACAGAAATCAGGATTGGTCGACATTGCTAATTCTGTCTTGGAGTACAGTAAAACAATGCTTCCTTAAACATGACCTCTGTCTACAGTTTGTCTTGGTCCAGCTCATGGAAAGTAATCCTGTGCCCCATGGAACACCTATCATTCTCCTGGTATCCAACATGCCGGAATTTCTTGGAGGATTTTATCTCAGCTCCGTAACCGCTGAATGTCAATGGGAGAAACACATTTCTAGGTGATTCTATGTGTCACATGCCTGTGTTCAGTGGCATTAAGGTGAGTGGCCGTACAAGATAAACAGTTCACGAGATAAAATGGGACGGATGGTGGGTCCCCCAGAGGGCGTAAATGAGAGGACAGTAATTGAAGGGGGAAATGAGAAGAGGTCAGCTGTTGAGGCAGACAGTTGGAGCAGTGAGGTTGTGTGGTGTGTGTGAGGCAATGTGGGGCATATAATTGTTTAAAAAGACAGGGACAAAGATTGACGGGCAGTTGAGGTTTGGACTCCGAGCTGAGAGGGAGTGGAGTGTAGACGAGACCAGGAGAAGGTCGTGGTCTGATAAAGTGAAGAATTGTGACGGAGTTTGGAAGATAACTCCGCACTGTGGGTTCCAGGGATAGTGAGTGGAATTCGAGACCCATAGTGGGTTACTTTGAGTCGGGCCGAGAGAGAGGCTAGTATACCTGTCGTGTGGGACGATATTTTAGTAGCCTTGAGAGGCAGTGTTATTCGACGTGTTCCATTGGGATGGAGATATATTCTTAGAGAATTATTGTTCCTGGATTTATATGTTACATGTGTCTGTGTTAATTCAGAATTAAAGGAATATTATGTGCGCAAATTAACGCTTGTTCACTGACTGGTGTTTGGTGGTGATGCATCTTGATTAATCTGTTGTTCAACATCACATTGTTACAAGGACATACCCTAGACATAACCATAGCCACTCTATCTGTCACTTAGTCACCATTCACTTTGTGACAGAGAGATTTCTGGGAGGCTTCGTCGATTAGAGAGAACACTAACATCAGAGACATTAGTCGGATGCCCAATTACAACAACAATAATGAGAGCTCTCCTGTCAAGAATAAACACCATTTTCAGTAGACAACGCATGTCAAAAGTGTCGGAGAATTAATACAGAGTCCACGAGAAACCAGGTAAAAATATCATTTCTCACTCGGAGTGGGGAGAGGAGACGGGGAAAGTGTGTCCACGATATAAACACTGGGGTTTCTCCTGTCCGGGAATTGGCTAGCAGAGAGTTCACGAAAGGCCACCACAGGTAAAAACATTGCCCACCCTGAAAGGGAGAGGGGACAGCGGGGTTTATTCACAGTACACAGACAAGGTTCGCGCTGCTGAGAGAGTCGTCTGGCGGACAGCAGGCGAAAAAGTCGGCGCTGTTTAGAACAGGGTGTTCACGAAAAATAGACAGGCGCCAAAGGTGAAGGTCAGGTGAACTTGTGCACAGCGGGTGTGTGTGTTTACAGCGTCTTCAGAGTTCGGTGCAGATAATAAGATGGAAAGGGACGCCAGGGGAGTTACGAGGGTAATTCATGGTTAAAAACTCGCCAGGAGGAGGGGAGTTATAGGAGGAAAGTGTGGGGAACACACAAAGGTGACAATCGTTGCTCCACAGAAAAGGAAAAGTTTCTACACGGAGTATTGCGATAAAGAGAAACAGAGATGACCTTGTGAGTCAAGGCCGAGAACCAGGGAATTTGACGGAAAAATTTCAACGGAGAATAACACGTTGGGTTTCTACTGAAACTACGATTCACGTTTAACGTCTTTGTGTGTGTGTGTCATCATCGGCAAACAAACCACAACAGTCATTCAGGTGCCGTCTTCGCAAATATGAGCGCACTTTTTCACCAAAAAAGACTTGCGAAGCGGATTTAAAGCACGTGATCATTTTCTGCTATTCGTTGGTTTAACCGGGTCAGCAACAGTGAAACCATACCATCACTTCAAAGCGACAGTGACTACGCAGATAACCATTCATTGATTTTAAAGGTATTTTCGGCTCCCCAAAACGCAACGAAAACCCAATATTTCTGGCAAAACAAGAGCGTTCACATACATTATACAATCACAGGCCATCCCTACAGGGAGGGTTACAAAAACATTACGGACTGTGAAGATACAAGGCGTTGGGATAATTATCATCATCTTCAACTTTTACGACAGTCGAAAATCGTGTCACCACGTCAACAAAAAGTGACAACGCATCAGAACTTTAATTCATTGTGGGAAGCTAACGTCGTAATCATTTCAAAACAGTAACCGACAAACATTTCCAGGCGATTTTCGGAGACTATTGAAAACAAATTAAGGACTTTTTTTAAGATTCTACCATCGCATTAATGTCGGCAACCCTTGTTTGCTTCTGTTGTTCTCATCGTCCTAAGTATTGTTGTTGTTGTGCGTTACGTAAATATTTGTATGTGGTCCAGTGGTCGTAATAAGTAGGATATTTTTGCTTTATTTCTCGAAATGCGGGAGACAGAGCAAAGGTGAAGTTTCTAGGTGCACATTGTATTGGTTGAGAGACAGCTGACGAGTCAGTTTGTTTTGTGCTGTGGCATTGGGTCGTCTCGACATTATACATGGTGTCCAAGTGTCTACGTCAGATCTATGTACATTATTCATTTTATATTTGTTCTTTTTACTGTTTTCTCTTTACTGTTACATATAATATTTGAGGTCTTTGGATATATGGTATTGTTGTAATGCTTATGTTAATACATCTTCTATCTAGATGGTATTTGTCAGTTTATATTATGCGCACGGTATGGTCTTTCATGGGCATGTTTATGTCAGTGGTTTTTATTTCTATGTAATCATCCGTCTGCGTTTCACCGGCCTATGCGTCTAACGTTTAATAGTTCGCAGTTAGTGTGTATCATCCATTTGTGTATGTATATGTATGTTTACAACTATTTCCAGGAATTGTTCTACAGTTATTTGATATATATATATATATATATATATATATATATATATATATATATATATATATATATATATATATATATATATATATATATACGAGGAAGTATAGTTAATATTCCCCCCTCACTACCTAGTGCTTATAGAGTGACTGGGTGAATACAGAGTGATATTGTAGCACTACAGATTTACGTACACAGGGAGTGCGGGTGTACTTAGGGAAGTGACACAAAGACTAACAGCAGAGTCTTCACATTTATAGTTGGCTGACAGACAGCAACGTGTCCACAAGTACAAGATGCCTACTTTAATGGAATATATTGAAGCAGGGGAACGAATAGGCCTGAAAGGTAAAGAGTTACAGGAGTATGCAGAAGCGAAAGAACAAAAGCAGACGGAAAGAGAGGAGAGGCATAATGAACGCGAGGCAAAGCGTCTACAGGAAGAGAAAGAGACGCAAGTAAAACTAGCTGAAATAGAAAACAAGCGTCTACAGGAAGAGACACAAGTAAAACTAGCTGAAATCGAGTTAAGAAAACTAGAACTATCTTCGAAAGGTCAAAGTGAGGAAAGCAGAAGACCGTCACAGTCGTCACAGAGATTAAAACTGCCATTTTTTACGGACCGAGACAACTTGGATTCCTATTTGTCGAGATTCGAAGCATCAGTGAAGGTATTAGGCATCCCAGAAAGCGAGTACGCAATTAGACTGGGCGAGTATTTAACGGGTAAGGCTCTAGAAACAATGTTTAATTTACCTGTAGAAGAAAGGAACAACTACACTATCTTTTGTCAATGTTTGCTGACAAAGTTCCAACTAACTGAGCATGGATATAGGACAAAGTTTAGACAGTTAGTGCCAGAGACAAATGTCAAGATTTCACAGACTTTGTTAACACGGTAAAGAATACATTTAACAAATGGATGGAGCTTGCAGAAGTAGGGAAAGATTTTAATAAATTAGTAGATCTAATGTTAAGAGACAAGGTAGTATCTGCATGCAATGCTAATTTAGTGGCGTTCTTTGAGGAACGGAAGCCAAAGGACATAGACACAATGTCTCAGTTAGGGCAAAACTATATGACTGCACATCCTAACAGTTCTATTGGGAAACTAATGAGTGAGGAAATAGTCTGTGCAGCGTACACTAAACAGGACCAGAATCCAGTCATTAGACCAAGGCGAAAAGTGTGGAGTCAGCACAGAAAGGTGAGCAACAAGAACTTCAAGATAATGGTTTCCGAGGAAACAATGTTGGTAGAGTAGGACGGTACCCATATAGAAGAGGGAACTTCCAGAGACGTCCAAATTATGCAGGATGTTGAAATTGTGGGAGCTGGAGACACAAAATGACAGATTGTGATGCACAACCATCAGATGGACCAACGAACAACAGTAAAAGGGAGATCACTTGTTTCAAATGTGGAAGGAACGGGCATGTCAGTCATCAATGTAGGATGAGAGAAACAGAGCACTCAAATGCAGCACAAGTAATTGAGACGCTGAACAATGAAGATTGTATTGGGTGCAAACCTCTTTTTGAAAAAGATGGTCAGCCAGTCTTAATATGTGGTCACACAGTTAAAGCAGGATCAGCAGTGCATGAAGGAGGAAGTCTGAAGATGCATCATGGGTTTGTTAATGATAGGCCAGCGTTAACAATTAGGGATTCCGGATGTACGTCCATCGGGGTGAGAAAGAGTTTAGTGCAACCCTCGGATTATACAGGGGAAAAGATTAGATCCATAACATTTAATGGGACAGTAGAATTCTACCCAATAGCCGTGATAACAGTAAAAACACCATACATAACAGGAAGAGTGACAGCATGTGTTTTAGACTCACCAGTGGCAGATCTCATCATAGGAAATGTTATAGGAGTTAAAGAGTGCACAGAAGAGGAAGTAGTTTATTGGGACCAAAAATATAGTGTAAGCAGTAATGAGGTAGTTACCACAAGAGAACCTAAATTAGAGAGTATAGCTGAGGTAGAAGAGGCACTTGAAGTAGACACAGGAACTCAGGACAAGGATAGTACAGCTGAGCAGATGAGAATGGATCCCAAATATAGTGCTAGTGACTCCCAGAGACAAGATACTACTCTGAACAAATGTTCCCAAGGGTGTAGGAGAGTAGAACATAGACAGTCAAAGAAAGGTAGATGGTGCTTCGAGAGGAAGAACAATGTTCTCACTCGCCGCTTTTCAGATGGCGGAACTGCATGTGGGCAAGTAGCAGTACCTTTAGCACACAGAGACCGATATACTAGAACAGCTCAGGATAGTGCATGTGCAGGGCACATAGGCATAAGGCGTATGCAGCAGAAAGAAAGGTGCCAGGTATATGGGCCAAGATTTAATAAAGAGTTCAGACTAAACAGAGACTCAAGTGTAACGGTGCAATATGCAGATAGGAAAGTGGAGTCAGGTCAAAAGAGTGTTCGCGACATTACTGACCCAGGGCTAGGGATAGCAAACAGATGTTGTAATTGTAGAGGTACCATGAGTCATGGGTACATGAAAGGTAGACACAGCATCGACAGGAATCAGAGGTGGGTTGATGCAAGAAAAGAACCACCTGATATATGGTCGGTACACAAATAGTTGTGTCTTCTTAAAGATATTAATAGACCTGTGGGTACATAAGTATAATGCTTTTCTATGATGTATTATTATTATTATTATTATTATGTGATGTATTAGTTCATGCATTGATACAAAAGATAGAAAGTTGTTTGTATTTATGTGTGGGGATTATGGGAGTTTACTATGAGTATTTGATATATTATTAAGTGTGGTAGCTAGTGTAAGGTGCAGCCATACTTAGGGCTACCCAGGCAATGTGTCTGGGTCACATATTTAATAAGTTTTAGTCTCCCAACATTTGAAAACGATGTTTTCTTTTGAGGGTGGGGTAGTGTCACATGCCTGTGTTCAGTGGCATTAAGGTGAGTGGCCATACAAGATAAACAGTTCACGAGATAAAATGGGGCGGATGGTGGGTCCCCCAGAGGGCGTAAATGAGAGGACAGTAATTGAAGGGGGAGCTGAGAAGAGGTCAGCTGGTGAGACAGACAGTTGGAGCAGTGAGGTTGTGTGGTGTGTGTGAGGCAATGTGGGGCATAGAATTGTTTAAAAAGACAGGGACAAAGATTGACGGGCAGTTGAGGTTTGGACTCCGAGCTGAGAGGGAGTGGAGTGTAGACGAGACCAGGAGAAGGTCGTGGTCTGATAAAGTGAAGAATTGTGACGGAGTTTGGAAGATAACTCCGCACTGTGGGTTCCAGGGATAGTGAGTGGAATTCGAGACCCATAGTGGGTTACTTTGAGTCGGGCCTAGAGAGAGGCTAGTATACCTGTCGTGTGGGACGATATTTTAGTAGCCTTGAGAGGCAGTGTTATTCGACGTGTTCCATTGGGATGGAGATATATTCTTAGAGAATTATTGTTCCTGGATTTATATGTTACATGTGTCTGTGTTAATTCAGAATTAAAGGAATATTATGTGCGCAAATTAACGCTTGTTCACTGACTGGTGTTTGGTGGTGATGCATCTTGATTAATCTGTTGTTCAACATCACATTGTTACAAGGACATACCCTAGACATAACCATAGCCACTCTATCTGTCACTTAGTCAACATTCACTTTGTGACACTATTCCATCATTTGGATTATAGTGGTCTTTATAGTGATCAGTACTGTGATCATTGATTATATCATTATCATCTGAGACTTGAAAAGTGGGTGAAGTTGGACTGGCTAGGTGAGATGCTGCAATATATTGGATTTTGTTCTTATCTCTGGGTCTCTTCAGCAAGTCATGATTGGCATGTACCGAGAATACATCTCCCATTGACAGGAGAGTGATATCCTCAACCATTTGAAGTACCCCAGTTGTCAGCTTCACATGCAGTCTGGTCAACAGTGAGATTCAGTACCACAACATCACCCCAAATTCTGTTCTCAAGAGGAAATTATCTTGCATGGTACTTAATATAGGAAGTCTGCTACCTGGAGCTTTCCCAACATCAATTACTGATGATAACAGAATGCAAATGATCCAGAACAGTAGTTCTTTCCTTAAGTTTTCCCATAACAAGGATTCTATAATTTTCTCCAATGACAGTGAAATGATGATAAATACAGTGAATCAGTGGTGTAGAAAGAGATTAGAGGAGAGGAGGAGGAGGAGAGTAGATTGAGATCTGCTGGTGGATTACTTAGGAGTTGTTGTACCATGTTTATCTGCATGCATGTTCTGCATATTTGTACATTATTTATGTACTTTTTGAAGTGTGGATATGACCAAGGATGAACCATTGGTCTTCACTCAACATCACCAGTAGCTCAATAAATGGTATTATTGAACCAGTGTGTTTTTTAAGTACATGTCCCAGGTGAATGTCTTGTACAGTTGCTGTCAAGTATTGTTCCTGGTGAATGTCTTAAGTTACTGTGGTTGGTTACAGATATTGTGAAAATTTCTGTATAGATGTTGTCAAGTATCTCTCATGATGTATGTCTTGTGCAATTGTTGGTGTGAACATTTCCATGTGAATGTATGTCCCACTTTTGTCAAGAACCTGTCATGTAGATGTCTTGTTCAACAGATGTTAAGTTCAGTATTGTTAAAGTTTGTCTGTTAATATTGAATCCAAAAGTCCTAAGGTCTAATTGGACAACTGACATAGGTCACTTTTGACACAAATAAAATAAGGAGAGATCTAATGTGGCGGACTGATAGCATACTGACAACATTATGATGAGTGAATTGAATCCTCAGTTGTACAGGGGCGAATAGTCCAGATCTTCTTTTGGCCTTTGAGGGAGCCTTTTTCTTCTTTTATAAATTTCTGTGTAGATACTTGGGAATCTCACGGTGGGGGTTCAGAGCCAGGGAAAAGTGGTTCTCCAAAAGGGCTATGCGGGAATGATTATCTATCTCATTTGAGAGACCTCTAGACAAAAACGTGCAAAATCATATCCTTTATCTTGTCTATCTATTATACAAAATATATTTCCAGAGAACACTACTAATTAGGTCCTCTGTCTACTCCTATCATGTCACATATAGCTTTAGATGTAATGCATGGCCATCTGCCTTAATAAATTCAGCAGCAAACTAAGAAAATATGTTAGTAAAATCACGAAATATGTTTACCAAACTAAGAAAATGTGTTAGCTAGATTACGGAAAAAAAGGTCAAATTGAGTAAAAATATAAACCAAAGTAAGACATATGTTAGTCAAATTAGTAAAATTGTGTTAACCAAGTGAGGAAAAATACTGGCCTAATTGAGAAAAAAATTAATCAAAGTAAGAAATGTGTTAGCCAAATTAGGAAAAATGTTGCTCAAGTTAAGAACAATGACGACCAAATCAAGAAATATGTTAGCCAATGTAAGAAAATGTGTTATCCAAATTAGGAAAGATATTGGCAAACATAAGAAATATGTTAGCAAAATTAGAAAAAAAATATTAGCCAACTGAAGAAACATATTAACCAAAGTAAGAAAAAGATTGATCGAATTAAGAACCATAATGACCGAATCAAGAAATATCGACTAAAGTAAGAAGATGTGTTAGCCAAATATAACATCCACACACCAGCGTCTCTCATAGATCATTTTCCGCCTGAAGTGACACCCATCTTTAAAAACACTCCGGATCTTAACCACCAATGTTTAACATATCCATCTCATAAGCATTTCTTATTGTCATTATGTTAACACGAATTAATAGATATACACATTAGGTACACTGTTACGCTTAACTTTGTTATGATATATAAGGTGATATTGTTACAAGGAAGTCAAATAACACATTATCAATGATATACTACGTACACTATTAGAGGTCCAATTGACTACATTACTATCATTGTCTTCAATCCTCCACATACCATTGTCTTTACCAAATGTACCCTTTCTGGGAAAATAAAGCGTATCCCTATTCAATAGGCTCCCATTTATCTGATATTGTTCACCAATGGAGACGGTCTCCCTGGTAAAGGGTTTAACAACTTTCTCTGTAATCCCGTATATCCGCATAGGGGAACACAGCTGCGTGCAATTCGGTAGCGAATCGTGTTGCGTTGGTTACTTACCGGGGTATGTGAGCCAGTCGCTCAGAAAGCAATTGCAACCTACTGAGCTTAATCTTGCCAAGGCATCAACAACAGCGGTAAAATGCTGGTCTTGACAGCGATATCATATAAATAGGATATGCGAAAAAAATTATCCAAAGGTCATGCTTCTTTGTAGCATTGCCCCGTATCACAGTAACCACCATCTACAACTAACTCTCAGGTCAACGTACTCTATTAACGACATTTCCTGTACTGCTATCTATATTCCATAACCTTTCATTGATGTACATGCCATCAATTCTTTCTCTCTCCCTCTCCCTCTCCCTCTCTCTCTCTCTCTCTCTCTCTCTCTCTCTCACTCCCCTAGGCAATATATATTCAATCATACATAAAATAGTGCACGTATACGCACTCCGATTTAAATCAATACACACAGACTCCCACACTTTCACATACATACATTGACAACTGGTATGGGCATTCAAACAAACTTGGGCAAATATGCCACACATACACATTGCATATATTATAGTATAGTAATGCAGTCAAATGAGGATAATGGTAGCTACAACTTTTAATGGTGAAATCGAGTTGCGTGAAAATTATAGATATGAAAGATGAAAATACACTAAATATATGGAATAGCATGTTATGTGATTTGAATAATCTCTTTTTTTTTCTTACACACACACACACACACACACACACACACATAAACACACGCGCTCTAACTCACTCACTGTCTCACTCTCTTTCTCACTCACTCACCATATCTCACTCAATCACTCATTCTCTCCTTCTCTGATTCTCTCTCTCTCTCTCTCTCTCTCTCTCTCTCTCTCTCTCTCTCTCTCTCAGCTACTAACTCTCTCAGCTACTAACTCTCTCTCTCTCGCTCTCTCTCTCTCGCTCTCTCACACTAGCACACACAGACAGACACACACTCACTCTATGATTCAATCTCCCACTGACTCACTCACACTAACTCGCTCACTCCTACTCACTCATTCACTCTATCACTCCCTTTTACTCTCTCTCTCTCTCTCTCTCTCTCTCTCTCTCTCTCTCTCTCTCTCTCTCTCTCTCTCAGACACACATTCTCACACAACACAAGACATAATCACTCACTCACTCACTGTCTCTCACTCACTCACTCACTCACTCACTCATTCACACTCCCTCACTCACTCACTCATTCACTCACACACTCATTCACTCACTCACTCACTCACTCACTTATTCACAGGGAGCTGTATGGGATAGCTAGGGTTAGTAGGACATGGACGGAGCTGTATGGGATAGCTAAATATTGGCGGGCATGGAGGGAGCTGTATGGGATAGCTAGGGATAGGAGGACATGGACGGAGCTGTATTGGATAGCTAAGGATAGGAGGACAGGAGGGAGCTGTATGGGATAGCTAGGGATAGGAGGAAATGGAGGGAGCTGTATGGGATAGCTAGGGATAGGAGGACATGGACGGAGCTGTATGGGATAGCTAAATATTGGCGGGCATGGAGGGAGCTGTATGGGATAGCTAAATATTGGCGGGCATGGAGGGAGCTGTATGTGATAGCTAGGGATAGTAGGACATGGACGAAGCTGTATGGGATAGCTAGGGTTAGTAGGACATGGACGGAGCTGTATGGGATAGCTAAGGATAGGAGGACATGGACGGAGCTGTATGGGATAGCTAAGGATAGGAGGACATGGAGGGAGCTGTATAGGATAGCTAAATATTGGCGGGCATGGACGGAGCTGTATAGGATAGCTAAATATTGGCGGGCATGGACGGAGCTGTATGGGATAGCTAAATATTGGCGGGCATGGGGGGAGCTGTATGGGATAGCTAGGGATAGGAGGACATGGACGGAGCTGTATTGGATAGCTAAGGATAGGAGGACATGGACGGAGCTGTATGGGATAGCTAAATATTGGCGGGCATGGAGGGAGCTGTATGGGATAGCTAGGGATAGGAGGACATGGACGGAGCTGTATGGGATAGCTAAGGATAGGCGAGCTTGGAGTGATGTGGGATACAGGCTGAAAGAATAATAAACTTTCACCAAAACATCTCAAGCCATGGTACAGAGTCGTTTACTGTACTAACATGATGATGATGATGATGATGATGATGATGATGATGATGATGATGATGATGAGACTAGAATAACTCGCATTAATCAGTACAATTAAACTTGATCAAAGTGCACACGTAGACGATTGAGGTGACAACATTTTATACATGTATTTGTTTGTATTTTTCTGCCAGGGATTGAGGTCCACTCCAATCTGCAGAATGGCACGGACAACTGATAGAAATCCCCTAATGATACTCCTTACTGGGAAAACTGGACATGGAAAAAGCGGCACAGAAAACTCTATACTCGGGCCAAAAGCTTTCAAAACATCCTCAAATGCAAAATCAGAAACAAAAGTTGTGACAGTTGCATAGGCAGAGCATGGACTATACGAGATCAAGATCGTTGACGGACCAGGTTTGGGGGACACAGATCAGGATACAGTAAAAGACAAGGAACAGGCTTATGAAAACATGGCTAAAGCTTTGATGATGTGTAACGGGGGGATACACGCATTTGTGCTCGTCATCAGATTTGGTACCAGGTACACGGAAGAGGAGAGAATAACTACCTCTGACTTGGAGGAGATTTTTGGAGAAAATTATCTAAAACATCACGGTATTATTGTTATTTCAGGAGGGGATATCTTTTCTGGACAGATGGTGGCAGATGACACACCAGGGAAAACCTTTAAAGAGTGGTGTCGTGAACAAGATATAGAATTTGGAAATCTGATTGAAGAATGCAGTCCCCGAATTGTACTGTTCAATAACATATCCAAAAGTGAAGAAGAACAAACAAGGAAGAGAAACGAGCTGCTATTTCATGTGAGACAAATTAAAAAGGAAAAGGGTTTTTATACAACTGAAAATTTTCAAGCATTCAAAGAAATGAGAGACAAACTTATCAAAGACAGTAAACATAAAATTTTGGAAGAAACAATACAGAAAAATATCTACTTGTTGTCAGCAGATCTTGGGCAGTTGTCTATAGACTCATCTCTGGAGGATGTTGATAACCTTGATGCTCGTATAACAGATGTGCATATGGAGATAGGAGAGGAGAGCCTGCAGGAAGAATCAATGCAGCAGCTTATTGACAGTTTGAAGAGACTGCGCACTATTACTGAAAAACTGAGAAGAGCAATCTGGGAGAACAACATGGGCGCAATGCAATCACATTTAGAGGCAATGTTAAAACATCAAGAGGCTCTGAACACAACTAAGAAGATTCCATGGGGTCGCATTGCTGCAGGCATTGGAGTAGGATTTGCTGGTGTTGCGGTCATTGGTGGAGTATTAGCAGCTGTTGTTGTCTTTGCTGCACATGCTGCTGTCGTTGTTGGAGGTGTTGTTGGAGGTGCTGTTGTTCGCAGCTGCTCCTGAGGATATTACCCTTGCTGCTGTAGCATGTTCACTGGGCAAGTTCTTTCTTGGTATTGCAATGGCGTATCTAGACAAGAAATGCTAGCAGCTGTATAAACTTAAGCGCAGGCTCATTTGGTTGTGTGATCTGGCTCAGGGTTTCAAACCAAGTAATATAATTTACAGTGGAGGGTCAAGTTTGAAGATATGGACTCGTTCAGAACATTGTCGGCAGGGCACGTGATGATGACTGAGCATTGCTGTAAGCTAACGAAAGATAAGTCAGTGAGAATAGAAGCTGGGCACTGCATTTTGTACAGTTGTTGCTTAGTTTACTAGCAGTTCTTGGAATGCCTGGGACTTCCACCAACTTAGTGGTCATCAGTCTCAAGAATGCCAGACTTCCATCAACTGTGTGGTCATCAGTCTTCACAATACCAGACTTCCATCAACTGTGTGGTCATCAGTCTCCACAATGTCAGACTTCCATCAACTGTGTGGTCATCAGTCTCCACAATGCCAGACTTCCATCAACTTGTTTGTTATCAGTCTCCACAATGTCAGACTTCCATCAACTTGTTTGTTATCAGTCTCCACAAGTCAGACTTCCATCAACTTGTTTGTTATCAGTCTCCACAATGTCAGACTTCCATCAACTTGTTTGTTATCAGTCTCCACAAGTCAGACTTCCATCAACTTGTTTGTTATCAGTCTCCACAAGTCAGACTTCCATCAACTTGTTTGTTATCAGTCTCCACAATGTCAGACTTCCATCAACTTGTTTGTTATCAGTCTCCACAAGTCAGACTTCCATCAACTTGTTTGTTATCAGTCTCCACAAGTCAGACTTCCATCAACTTGTTTGTTATCAGTCTCCACAATGTCAGACTTCCATCAACTTGTTTGTTATCAGTCTCCACAATAATGTCAGATTTCCATCAACTGTGTGGTTATCAGTCTCCACAATAATGTCAGACTTCCATCAACTGTGTGATCATCAGTCTCCACAATAATGTCAGATTTCCATCAACGATGTGGTCATCAGTCTCCACAATAATGTCAGATTTCCATCAACGATGTGGTCATCAGTCTCCACAATAATGTCAGATTTCCATCAACGATGTGGTCATCAGTCTCCACAATAATGTCAGATTTCCATCAACGATGTGGTCATCAGTCTCCACAATAATGTCAGATTTCCATCAACGATGTGGTCATCAGTCTCCACAATAATGTCAGATTTCCATCAACGATGTGGTCATCAGTCTCCACAATAATGTCAGATTTCCATCAACGATGTGGTCATCAGAATGTGCAGAGTGTTGGGCTAAGCTTTCGTTAGCTAGATGTTTGGCTGGTGGTTGGGGGTCTGTAGGTGTGTAACGGAGGATATGTGGGTGGGTGAGTGTTGGTGAGTTATGGGATGGGTGGAGGATGTGTGTGTTGGTGGAAAGATGTGTGAAGGTGGGGGATGTGTGGGTGGTTGATGGGTTGGCAGGTGCATGTATGTGTGTCTGGGTGGGTCTGGGATGTGTGTATGGGGGATGTGTGGTGGGTGGGAGATGTGTGTAGGTGGGGGTGTGTTTGGATGTGGGATGTGTGGGTGTGGGATAGGTTAATGGGTGGGGGAATGTGTGTATGCTTGGGTGTGTGTGTGTGTGTGTGTGATTGAGTAGGGGATGTGTATGTGGATGAGGGATGGGTGGGTGGGTGTGCGATGTGTCTCATAACATGGTAATATGCATTTTTTATGTTACAACATTCATTTGACAATGTTTTTTTTTCTATGTTAATGTATTATACACTATTGATGAATGAAAGATGAATGATTGGAGGGGCTGAATGTAGGACTGGCCTGCGTGCCTAGTTTGTTGCCCTTTGAAAATAAAGTCCGTTTGTTCGTTCGTTCGATCTTCATTGAACTATTAGTCCATAAGTGCTAAGATATTGGCCTCAGTATCTCGTCTAGCTGCCAGGCAGGACTGGGGAGTGTGTTCATACACCTGGAGAGGACAAGGACCTCATTAAAACAGGACTGCATATATCACATGACCAATGAGGTCAGCACGGCCGAAAGAATAAGACACTTAAACCTCCGGTGTGCTAATGCCGAGGCTGCGAGTTCAAACCCTGCACTGGCCAATTTGACTAAATTGTTGACTTCTCGTCCTTACCTTGGGGACATAAATGACAAGAACCTCTGGATGTCGGAGTGGGTTTGCCTAATGGCAAGGAACACTGATAAAAGGAAATGCTAATCCACAAGGAAAGATCAGTGCACCAGAAGTCATAGCATGTGTATGGACTACGCTTGAGTTCAAAGTAAGAAAACGAAAACAAAATGACCAATGAACTGAGGGTCAGACGAAGACGACACGGAGACATAACAACCATTCTAAATAACTTGAGCGTGATATTGTTATACCATTATAAGAGAATAGATGTCCTTTCTATAGGTTTTATTGTGTACATATCTGACATGGCTAAATTGCATACAGACTGCTGGCTAAATCATGTTTATTGTGTACATATCTGACATGGTTACATTACATACAGGCTGTTGACTAAATCATGTTTATTGTGTACATATCTGACATGGTTACATTACATACAGACTGCTGGCTAAATCATGTTTATTGTGTACATATCTGACATGGTTACATTACATACAGACTGCTGGCTAAATCATGTTTATTGTGTACATATCTGACATGGCTACATTACATACAGACTGCTGGCTAAATCATGTTTATTGTGTACATATCTGACATGGTTACATTACATACAGACTGCTGGCTAAATCATGTTTATTGTGTACATATCTGACATGGTTACATTACATACAGACTGCTGGCTAAATCATGTTTATTGTGTACATATCTGACATGGTTACATTACATACAGACTGCTGGCTAAATCATGTTTATTGTGTACATATCTGACATGGTTACATTACATACGGACTGCTGGCTAAATCATGTTTATTGTGTACATATCTGACATGATTACATTACATACAGACTGCTGGCTAAATCATGTTTATTGTGTACATATCTGACATGGTTACATTACATACAGACTGCTGGCTAAATCATGTTTATTGTGTACATATCTGACATGGTTACATTACATACAGACTGTTGGCTAAATGATGTTTATTGTGTACATATCTGACATGGTTACATTACATACAGACTGCTGGCTAAATCATGTTTATTGTGTACATATCTGACATGGTTACATTACATACAGGCTGCTGGCTAAATCATGTTTATTGTTACAGTTAAAGAATGTGACATACAGAGTAAATCTGTTTCCCACCCCCTCCCCCTCTTTCCCTCATGTCCTTTCTCCAATCAAATAAATAACAAGGGAGAGAGAGCAAACATAGCCAAAGTTAACTCTGAGATACACAAGGTAACGTCCCTTAGAGAGAAATAGTCACATGCTGTCACATGACACAACATATGTACAGACATGACTTGTCCCAACATGTGACAGACATAATATACAGACATATGACAGACATAACGTACTCCAACATATGACAGACATAAAATATACAGACATAACTTGTCTCAACATGTGACAGACATAATATACAGACATGACTTGCACCAACATGTAACAGACATAATATACAGACATGTGACAGACATAAAATACAGACATGACTTGCACCAACATGTGACAGACATAATATACAGACATATGACAGACATAACGTACTCCAACATATGACAGACATAAAATATACAGACATAACTTGTCTCAACATGTGACAGACATAATATACAGACATGACTTGCACCAACATGTGACAGACATAATATACAACATATGACAGACATAATATACAGACATGACTTGCCCCAACATGTGACAGACATAATATACAGACATGACTTGCCCCAACATGTGACAGACATAATATACAGACATATGACAGACATAACGTACTCCAATATGTGACAGACATAACTTGTCTCAACATGTGACAGACATAATATACAGACATGATTTGCACCAACATGTGACAGACATAATATACAGACATGACTAGCCAAAACATGTGACAGACATAATATACAGACATAACTTGTCTCAACATGTGACAGACATAATATACAGACATGACTTGCCCCAACATGTGACAGACATAATATACAGACATATGACAGACATAACGTACTCCAACATATGACAGACATAAAATATACAGACATAACTTGTCGCAACATGTGATAGACATAATATACAGACATGACTTGCACCAACATGTGACAGACATAATATACAGACATGACTTGCTCCAACATGTGACAGACATAATATACAGACATGACTTGCTCCAACATGTGACAGACATAATATACAGACATGACTTGCCCCAACATGTGACAGACATAATATACAGACATGACTTGCTCCAACATGTGACAGACATATTATACAGACATGACTTGCTCCAACATGTGACAGACATAATATACAGACATGACTTGCCCCAACATGTGACAGACATAATATACAGACATGACTTGCACCAACATGTGACAGACATAATATACAGACATGACTTGTGGCATCATGTGACAGACATAATATACAGACATGACTTGCCCCAACATGTGACAGACATAATATACAGACATAACTTGTCTCAACATGTGACAGACATAATATACAGACATAACTTGTCTCAACATGTGACAGACATAAAATACAGACATGACTTGCCCCAACATGTGTCACAGCCTCACAGTATATAGTATAGGAACATAAGTTAATAGAGAATAGCCAAGAGCTACAACTCCCGCCCAAGAGAAAGAAGTAAGACCCTCGAAGGCCAGAGTAATCCAGAGCCTTCTCGAAGGACTGGTCAGTGAGTCCACTGTCCCGTGGACACTGATGTTGCCCGCCTATTGCGGGGTCCACGAGGAACTCGGACAGAGTTACCACCCGTGTCGGATTGCGACACGTGTGAACCGGCAGAGACAGACGGGACATCGGAGAGGCAACAGGGCCTGCCTTAGAGGGACTTAATAGTTTAGACCCATAGATATTCAGGGTCATAGACATATGCTAGATAGTTTGCAGAGTTTAGATAGTTTGCATAGTTTGATGAGAATGTTTGTTATAACCATGTGTGATGTTAAACCTCTGTGATATGCAACAACGCCTCAGTGTAGGCTTGTTAAACCCACTGCGCCAACGCACTGTATATTAATATTCATTAAAGTTGCTATATGATGTTTAACGGAGTTATTGTTGCCTGTTTGAGCCCGAGTCTAAATCCCTAGACATCCAACACGTTGACAGGCTTTTTGTGGGCCAAGCTCCGGTTTTGGCACAAGCTTTACGTTCAGACGGCTATTGATTACCAAGTAAAAATTCAAGAAATAATATCAAACTTATTTCTAAACAAATTTAATTGTGTGCAGCTATCTAGCGTAATGAACTAGTATTAATATTAGTCCCTCTGTAGCCAGTCTCTCGATGATGTTATTACTATAAACTATTTTGACATGACTGTGACATTTTTTGACTGTTACTAATGTTTTCTCATTCTACGAGCAGATTGTTCCGTGAAGTGTGGTGCATGTAACCTATGTAATCTATCCAACAGTGGAGAGAGAGCAAGACAACATCCAAAAGTTCATGGAATATAAGATAAGTTTCATATCATGCCCATTGCAGCCCTAAGCGGGTACTTATCACCTTCCATCCATGTAACATTTTTGCTTTGCATTGATTTGTATGCATATTCATAACCTTGTAACCATCATAACTTCGCATTTGTATTTGCGCATGTAAACATTAAGGGAAATAACTAAATTCTCTACTCCCCAAATTTTTTTTTTCTAAGGGAATTAACTTCAGTAAAATTACTAACAAGTAAAAGACAAGATGTCTACGTTAGAAAAATGTATTGAGTTAGGGATGAAATTAGGTTATAAAGAAGAGAAACTGTCAGAATGGGCACAGAAGACACACGCAGAGAACATTGCCCGTGAAGAAAGAACACACGCAGAGAACATTGCCCGTGAAGAAAGAACACACGCAGAGAACATTGCCCGTGAAGAAAGAAGGATAGAACGGGAAGAAAAACAGAGGCAAATGGAGGCAGAAGAAAAGAAAATTCAATTGCAGGCAGAAGAAAAGAAAATGCAGATGCAACTGCAGACTCAAGAGAAACAAATGGAACTTGAGGCGGCGGCCAAATTAGCCCAATTGAATGCCGATACACAAATAAAACTAAAGCAGATGGAGATTGATTCCAACGTAGAAATATCTGTAAATAAACTGAGAAGCAAAGAGGAGGAACAAAAATATAACAAGTATAAAGGCCTCGTAAAGGCATTTTGCTCAGGAGATTCTATCAGTGCATACCTGGAGAATTTTGAGTGTCTAATGTCTTACCATAAGATCATAAAATCAGATTGGTCATTTATTTTAATGAGAAACTTAGCTCTGGAACCCTTGAAAGTAATAGAGACAGTTCCGCAGGAAATGAGAAAGGATTATGATTATTTAAAGCAACGCATTCTCCAACACTTCTCATTAGATACAGCAGGTTACCAACAACAGTTCGCAAAATTATCCCCACAACCAAACCAAACCTTCATAGACTACGTGTCTACAGTTCAGGATGTTTGCACAAAGTGGATTAACTCAGCTAAAACTAACAACAGCCATGACAAACTAAAAGAACTCATTATTATTGACAAAATAGTTAGTACAATCCCTACACCTTTTGCTAAATTTTTGAAACAAATGGACTGCAAAAGTATCCAGGATATCGAGACCAAGGGGAACGCATTTTTCACAGCGAACAGAGACATTTTCCAATTAAACGTAAGTCAAAATGATACAGCAGCAGCAGTGGTAAACACTAGGTACTCAAAACCAACGGAAAGTAAGTTTAAACCACGCTCGAATGTCAGGAAGCCAGTGAAGTGCCAGTATTGTCATCTGACACATGAAGAGTACGCGATGTGTGATAAATCTCCCAATTATCCACATCATCTCCAGATGATCGTGGAGAAGCAAAAAAACAAGAGAAATGCGTACCAAAGAGCAGTTAAATGCTATTTTTGCAGTAGCTTTGGGCACTATAGTCGCTTCTGTGAAGGGCGTAAAATACTGAAACAGGCCAATGCGGCACTAGTGGAAAGTTCCTCAGATGAAGATATTGAACAACTGAATGAATGTGATAATCAGAATGAATGTTTGAGTGAGCTAGGAAATGCAGTGCAAATTATTGACACCATTACAGACAGTAAGTGTAACACCTGTACGAAGTTCCAACTTGACACAACATTACTATGTGGCCACACGATCCCTATTTCAAATGAAATGGCCAACGCTGCCTTGTCATCTACAGGCAAGCTAAATTTCTCAACAGGGTTTGTAAATAACAAAAAGTGCACATTAATTCGGGATTCCGGCGCAACTCTCTGTGGAATTAAGAAAACATTAATCACCGACAAAGACTATACACACAAACACGTGACTTGTCGCACATTCTCAGGCACAATCGAAAAGTACCCCCTTGCTCTTGTCTAAATTCGAACACCGTTCATATCAGGACTAGTATTGTGCGCTGCGCTAGAAAATCCTGTCGCTGATATTATATTGGGGAATCTGCCCAACATACGATCATGCTCTGAAAAGGAAATCAGAGAGTGGGAGCAGAGAAATGGTATCCAGAACCCATACAGCGAGGCTAAAGAGAAACACCATACATGCTTGTCTCAAACTGCCAAAAGCTCAAGGGAGACAACCAATGAAGTAAATCAAAAAGAATTTACCGAGGTCCATAATGCAGGGGCGGCTGAATCTATCAATGATTCAACCAACTTAAAACCTCGAATTGAGGAAGCCAACGATCTACAAATTACCCAGCCTGAAGATGTGCAACAACACACACAACACACGAATGCAATAACACGACAGACAACTCACAAAACTCACACCGACCAACTGCAGGAGTCACTAGAAATAGCAGCACCAAACACTACCAGCACTAATTTTGGAGAAGAACAGAAATCAGATCCTACACTTGCACCATATTTTAGATTAGTAGGACTCAAACCAAAATTAACCAAAAATGCATCGTGGACATTTAAATTAAATAATAATGTTTTGACTAGATTGTACAACACAGATCAGACCACAACACAACAAATAGTTCTACCACAATCACATCGTGAGAAAGTACTAAAGATAGCCCATGACTCACCTTTTGGAGGTCATATGGGTTACGAAAAGACGAGAGCCAGGGTGCTGACCCAATTTTATTGGCCGAAATTTTGCCAAGACATAAAAACCTATTGTAGATCATGTGATATATGTCAGAAACTGGTGAAAAAGGGAAAAAACCCTACGGCGGAAATTCAATCAACCACAACTGCCTTGAGGCCATTTCAAATCGTGGCAGTTGATCTAGTAGGTCCGTTGAACCACATCTCAAGCGAAGGGAATAGATATATTTTTACTCTTATTGATCTATGTACGAGATGGCCAGAAATGCTTCCATTAAAATCTATCTCCTCTAAGGATGTGACGGACGTATTATTAAATATATTCTCCCGTTTTGGCTTCCCGGAGAAAATAATTTCAGATAGAGGAACCCAGTTCATATCCAATGCCACCCAATCAGTAACTAAGTTACTAGGCATAAAGCAATGTTTCACCAGTCCATATCGACCAGCCGCAAATGGTATCTGCGAGAAACTAAATGGGGACCTGAAACATATGCTATCCAAAGTGACAGCTGAAAATCCAGCCGATTGGGACATACTTCTCCCAACGGTGCTGTTCGCATATAGAGAAGTCCCACAATCAAGCACAGGGTTCTCTCCCTTCGAATTGATGTATGGAGCGAACCCAAGAGGACCTCTCACTATTTACAAAGATATCATATCACAACCTGTAAATATCCAACTTCCAATTTCCACCTATGATTTAGTCACTGATACCAGAGACAAAATCATACGATCATGTATACTGGCCAGAACATCACTACAGGAGAAAGGTTTTAGGTACAGGCAGTACGCCAACAAAGGTGCAAAAACAATTGTATTAAAACCAGATCAGGATATTTTACTATTGCTACCTGACAAGAGAGATTTACTATCAACCTCTTGGCAGGGACCATTTAAAATTGTTAGACGAGTGTCTGATGTTGATTATGAAATTTCTTTGAATGGAAAGTTGAAAATATTCCATGTAAATATGATAAAACCATACTATGCTAGAGAGGACAGTGACACGAGTAAACAGACGCAGCTAACTGATGACAGAAACGAAACGACAATTACCCAACTGAATGACACCTCGACAAACGAAGCATCGTTAACGACGCACTCTTACGACAACAAAGACGACGAAGACATATTTACATTACCGACAATATGGGACAACGACAACGACGACCAATTTGACGACATATTGACAACGATTAATCTCGACGACGACGACAATGACATGGAAGACAATTTACAAACAGTAGCATCTGTAATAAATCAGACAGACGTAGACAATACTGAAATTCCAGTACCAACTATAAATGACGACGGAAGTATAAAGGACATACAAATCTCTGACACTTTGACACAACAGCAGCGACAAGATATTTTATCTCTCATTAATGAGTATAAATCCATCTTCTCTAACAAACCTGGACGGACTGACAGAATAACACATTCAATTGTGTTGACAGATCTGACACCAGTCAAATGTAGACCATATTCTATTCCTCTGCATTATAGAGCAAATTTAGACAAAGAAATTTTGGATTTAGAGAAAAACAGAATAATTCAGAAATCTATGTCCCAATATTCTTCACCGATTGTCCTCGTGAAAAAGAAGGACCAAACGATTCGTTTGTGCATAGACTATAGGAGGTTAAATACAATAACTACAACGGATGCGGAGCCAATGAACAGTTGTGAAGACCTCATTTTGAATATGTCTCAATCATCCTTATTTTCGAAGGTTGATTTAGCGAAAGGTTATTGGCAAGTACCACTACACCCTTCTTCTAGACATATAACAGCATTCGCAACACCTCTTGGTTTGTACGAATGGAGATATCTTCCATTTGGTCTCAAGAACGCTCCCGCCACATTTGTTAGGCTAACTAGGTTGTTATTGCACGGAATAAGGGACGTGCAATCCTATATTGATGATATATGCATTCATTCTTCTAATATGACGTCTCACCTACTTACACTCCGACAAGTCTTCAACCAAATCTTTCTTTTTGGACTTACTATCAAACCTTCCAAGGTTGAAATAGGCTATAAACAAATAGACTTCCTTGGTCATAGAATTTCTGAAGGAAAATTGTTGACAGATGAGAAAATTGTTTCTAAAATTCTCAATCTAGAAGTTCCTACTACGAAGAAGCAAGTTCGAAGTTTATTAGGTCTTATAAAATATTATGCTAAATTCATACCAAATTGGGCAGAACTTACATCAGTTTTTTCTAATATGTTGACAAAAGATCACACAGAACGATTTTGTAAAAGTACCCGTTTAGAGGATGCAATAGGCAGATTGAAATGCATCTTTTCTAATCCACCTGTATTATTGTTACCAAACATAAATTTACCCTTTATTTTGACCACAGATGCGAGTGCTATCGCAATAGGAGGATGTTTAATGCAAGAAGTGGATGGAGTGAGACACCCAATTCTCTACGTAAGCCGTAAGCTGAAGCAAGCAGAGACCCGTTATGCTACGGTGGAATTGGAGGCATTAAGTCTATTATTTTGTATGCTTAGATTATCTAAGTTCCTCTTAGGTTCCCATTTTGTTGTCCTCAATGATAATTCGCCGTTGTTGGTGCTAAAGCAAGGTGTTCCGAAAAACCATCGATTGCAAAGATGGTGTCTTCTTCTCCAAGATTTCGACTTCGAAATCCGCCATATCAGAGGCACCGATAACATAATAGCTGATATTTTATCGCGGCAAACGAATACGCCAGCAGAATAACATTTGGCACATTGACCATTCGCCATACTAGAAACTGTGATATTTTATTTTGTGGCATAGAACAGTTTAACTCTACACCTGCTAGAGAACTTTCATTTAAAAGTAATAACACCCCAGTGAATAGGTTACTTATGACACCCACGAAGTGAAACTTCGAGAACTATACTACAAATTACCAAAGCTCTAAGAACAATCCGAGCGAGAGATATTATCTGTAAAGTGATTTCAACGAGTGAATTGACATTGATCATGAAAGCACGAAGAACACGTTATACTCGACATGAGAACATTCCATATTTGCTGTTGCTAAGAGACTTTGCGAACAGCCGAAACAGAACTACGTCGATTACAACACTCAAGACACAGCCATACTAACTATTAACATTCATGGCACGACACGCTAACAACAGGAGGACAACGCGCACATCATCGTTGGATTTAGTTACTTAGTTAATTAATTAATTTAGTATTGAATATGTATTATATTTGTATTGAATTATGTATATATATGTCAACCTGTAATTTGTACATTTTCTACTATAATATTACAGGTATTGCCTTCCTATGCAATTTTCTCTATGTAGATTATAAACCATTTTTGAGTCATCATACAAAAAGTACGTATTATCTTAAAGGGAAAATATCGCCTATTCCATTTTTTCTAAGGGCAATAACACTTACCTCAACTTTACTTATATATTTTAACCAAATACTATTTTGAATGAAAGGTGTGTGAATGACAGAGTGAATGAATTAAATGAGAGAACGATCTACTGAGCGGACAAATTGTACGCAAAACGTATTTATTTTAATTTGTCTGCGTCTTTCATGTAAATCGTAGTACTTGTCTAAATTGTTGATGCATGTTTAGTATTTAAAATAGTACATCTAAGCACCACTGCTTGGAATGCCTGATCATGCATTACACACATTGGGGTAATTCATGATTAAGGATATCCCAACTCGTGACGCTTGGAGATAAGCCACACATTCAGCACACACTTTACACAAAACTCAAAACTGAACACTATCAATTAAAATACAGTCACTTTATTAGAAGGAGCAACTTATTAGTTAACACACTAACAAGTCAACAGGGACACATGTAGTCAGATGAGATAAAATAACAGTGTAACTACATATTCAGCATTATACAACATACGAGAGTAAAAGTGTATTGAAATGCACACACAGAACAAGATTTGAAGGTGTACTTAATTGGCCAAGACTTTTGTCTTGTTAATCCTCTTTAATACATAGGTTAATTATCTTGGTATCAGTAGGATACTATGAGAAGGACGGGTTGTAGAAACAACTAGGTAACGTCACGTAACTTCGGTCAGATAAGCATTATTAAGGACACAGGAGAGAGAGAGACCTCTTCAGCAAATCGGAGAAGTGGTGTATGGGAGAATACATGAGTGTTAATGCCAGTATGTGGGCTACCAAGTTATTATCCACCAAACTACATGCACCGACTTTATGTGATTCTGTGACAGAATTAGTACAGAACTAATTACCTTATAACAACCCATCAAATCAGGGGGGAGGGAGGACTCCTGTCACAGCCTCACAGTATATAGTATAGGAACATAAGTTAATAGAGAATAGCCAAGGGCTACAACTCCCGCCCAAGAGAAAGAAGTAAGACCCTCGAAGGCCAGAGTAATCCAGAGCCTTCTCGAAGGACTGGTCAGTGAGTCCACTGTCCCGTGGACACTGATGTGGCCCGCCTATTGCGGGGTCCACGAGGAACTCGGACAGAGTTACCACCCGTGTCGGATTGCGACACGTGTGAACCGGCAGAGACAGACGGGACATCGGAGAGGCAACAGGGCCTGCCTTAGAGGGACTTAATAGTTTAGACCCATAGATATTCAGGGTCATAGACATATGCTAGATAGTTTGCAGAGTTTAGATAGTTTGCATAGTTTGATGAGAATGTTTGTTATAACCATGTGTGATGTTAAATCTCTGTGATATGCAACAACGCCTCAGTGCAGGCTTGTTAAACCCACTGCGCCAACGCACTGTATATTAATATTCATTAAAGTTGCTATATGATGTTTAACGGAATTATTGTTGCCTGTTTGAGCCCGAGTCTAAATCCCTAGACATCCAACACGTTGACATAGACATAATGTACAGACATATGACAGACATAACGTACGCCAACATATAACAGACATAACTTGTCGCAACATGTGACAGACATAATATACAGACATGACTTGCCCCAACATGTGACAGACATAATATACAGACATGACTTGTCCCAACATGTGACAGACATAATATACAGACATGACTTGCCCCAACATGTGACAGACATAATATACAGACATGACTTGTCCCAACATGTGACAGACATAATATACAGACATGATTTGTCCCAACATGTGACAGACATAATATACAGACATGACTTGCCCCAACATGTGACAGACATAATATACAGACATGACTTGTCCCAACATGTGACAGACATAATATACAGACATATGACAGACATAACGTACTCCAATATATGACAGACATAACTTACTCCAAAATGTGACATGCATAACCTATGGACTTGAATATTCAGAATATGTACATATCTGACTATGGACTCGAAGAGTCAGAATGGGAAATGGCAGATTCAGAAACTCAACAGCAATGGAATCCTGCATTGACAAGGTAACTTTGATACTGTATAAGAATGAAGCCCAGACATCCACAGATACTGTATAAGAATCAAGCCCAGACAGATAATGATACTGTATAAGAATCAAGCCCAGACAGACACTGATACTGTATAAGCATGAAGCCCAGACAGCCATTGATGCTCACCTACAGCAGAGTTGAATGGAGTCAAGAACCGACATCACGGCACTCCAGACATCCTCATGCGTGCTGCATCCTCATCTGCAACAGCCAGCCAAGAGTACAGTACTAATGGTACCTGTAGCAGTCTGATTGTGTGTCCGTCTGGTGTTTCCTTGGTGCCCTGAGTGTCGGTCAGATCCTCTGGTCACTCCCTGCAGCACCATTCTTTCCTGGGCCTTGATGATATATCCGTTCTTCTGCACTATACACATGATCCAAAAGAGCCCTGAAAACATCTGCCTTATCATGTACCAGCACCCCATCAAGCGGTGCAGACCCAGCCAGAGTGTCCGCCTGCCCATATCCCACAATACCTGGGGAAACATCCACCAGATGCTCTATATGTTTGATTATTGAATGGAAGCTGGCCACTCTGCCGGAAACTTGCCTGCCTCCACATTACTCATCATACTACAGTGGAAGTGCGTCTAATTACAGAAAAAACTAAACAGAACGATAAATGCCATCATCTTAGTCCCTCACAAATTTGAACAACCAACAGACAACGGCAGCACACATGATAGTTCCAGCGACAAAACTTCAACTCTCTTCTTTGTTGAAAACAAATATGAACCAAGTCACTCCACCCAACAGATACAAGGGGACTTCAAATTAAAAGTTTAAATGTTTTTTGTTGGTGAATATATTCTTAAAAATTAAAGAATACATCTATAGTTTTCCGATGTAGTCACCACTGCGTTCAATACAAGTCCTCCAGCGCCCCCCAGTAAAGTGCTTGGATTCCTGTAGAAAAAAAAATGCTTTTGGGTCTGTGTATAACCACTCTGGGGGGGAGGGGGGGGAAGGGGGTCACCATTCGGTGTGCCTGACAGAAGTCACGCGTTATGAAACTTCCTACTGCACTCATGCATTTGCTGGACTGACAGGAATATCTAACCAGACTGAATCTTCATTCGTCGATGAATTTCTAAAATTTACACCACTTCATTGATAAAAGGCTGCTCCTCTTTAGTGCATGTAAAAAGTTGGGGTGGAAATCTTTAAACTGTTCTTATGACGTCACCTTGTTCGTCTGCACTGTATGTCATGTGCTTAACACTCATGGCATCCTTAACAACAGTAGTACTGGCAGGTTACAAGACAATGACATGGTTATTGTAATTTCTAACACACTTTTAAGGTTTTCATGTGTAGCCTACTCGTAGAATAATATAACCATGCTGTTGCTGGCCAGTGAGGTGCTGTAGCACTAATCATCATCATCAAGTGCCGTGCCGACTGATATGGGTGATCATCTTGCCATCTCAAACGGCATGTAATAAAATTCTTATCAAGAATTTTCTCACACTGCTTTCCTCTATTTGTCTTCCCACAGATCTTTCCTGTTGTCACATGTTCCGGTTTGTGTCTTCATGTAATATGGCCACACAATGAAGACTGCCTCTTTCTGATGTTTGTGGCAAGTTGTTTTAGCAACTTAGCTTTCTTTACAATATCCAGATTACACATGTTGGCGGTACAAGGAATTTTCAGCATTTGTCTATAAAACCACATCTCCAAAGCCTAAAGTGATATTTTTTCACTTGTTTACTAATTTTCCAGGATTTGCAGCCATATGTTAGAACTGGTTCTATGTAACATGCGAATTTTTTTCTGACTTCCAACGACCAAGGACTTATTGCATAAAACTATCTTTATTTGATATGGCACTAATAGTTAATGAAGTGACAACCTGTTTTACTTTAGCTTAACCACAAGTTCTACCACAGGTGTATTTTTCTTGAGAGTTCTGTACTTCTTGAGCATGTAGATATCCTCCAGCTTCTTGACGATGTACAGCAATCAGCATCTCAATTTCCTGTTGGTCGGTAACATGTGTGTTTCTCATGAAAGCTTGGTGGAGACGAGATCGATAGTGGTCTGCACCTTTCGGGTAATCTCGTCCCATGAAGAGAAGCTAAAATTGTGAACAACTAGAGATTAATGATGTGCAAATGATTGATGGCTACATAATATCTAGTTGTAGAGCTGTTGTATGTATGTTATTGTTTTTAATAAATGAATGATGGCTACATAATGTCTAGTTGTAGAACTGTTGTACATATGTTATTGTTCTCAATAAATCTAGTAAATGATGGATACATAATGTCTAGTTGCAGAACTGATGTACCTGTGTTATTGTTTTCAATAAATTAATTAATTAGTACATAATATCTAGTTACTGAACGTAACACTTGCCTAGTACATCAACAGCAGCTGAAAAATGCTGGTGTTGATTGCAACGTCCCGTAAGGGATACGCAACAATTTTTTTTTAATATCTGGCTGTAGAGCTATGTCACCTATGTTATTGTTTTCGATAAATTGATTATTTAGTACAGGTAGGGCCCGCTATACGTCGCTTCGTTATACGTCGTTTCACTATAACATCGTTGTCACATAGGGTCTAACTTCGCTTTACGTCACTACGTTTCGCCATAACGTCGTTTTAAAGCTGGGACAATTCATGCAGGTGCTGACAAAATCAAAGAGGGTGCTAAGAACGTAACCCCTTTTCAGTTTTTCCAAGATCACTCGTACCAGAAGTATTCTTATGGAGAACATGGAAGCACTATTGGCCGTCTGGATTGAATACCAGAACCAACGGAATATGCCTGTGAGCAAGATGGTTATTCGAGAGAAAGCAAAGTCTCTATATGAAGATCTAGCTAAGAAAGCTGGTGAGAGCAGTACTAGTAGTGCTGATGATAGTTTTGAAGCGAGTCGTGGTTGGTTTGAGCGCTTTAAGAAACCTTCACACCTGCACAACATTCAGACAACAGGTGAAGCGGCAAGTGCTGATACGGCAGCTGCAAAGCGGTTCCCTGCAGAGTTAAAGGCCATGATTGAGGAGGGTGGTTACTGTTCAGCAGAATTGGACAAATATTTTGTTCAAGCAAAGAAGAGCCAGGAAAAGAGGCAGGAAGACGTTACAGTTTCATCCTCAGATGACGAGACAGAGTTTAATGCCGCTACTTCCCAATAAATCTACCACTCTTCCACCAACTCACCTCAATTTAGCCAATAATTATCAACAACCATCAAAATAAACATTACTGTAGTACACAATACACTGTATTTTGTTTAATTCTATGGGAAATAGTGTTTCACTGAACGTCGAGTTTTCCAAGAACATAACCCTGACGTTAACGGGGGCCTACCTGTACATCATGACTAGTTGTAGAACTGCTGTACCTATGTTATTGGTTTCAATAAATTAATTAATCAGTACATAATCGCTAGTTGTAGAACAGTTGTACCTATGTTATTGGTTTCAATAAATTAATTAATTAGTACATAATCTCTAGAGATAAAACTGCTGTGCCTATGTTATTGGTTTCAATAAATTAATTAATCAGTACATAATCTCTAGTTGTAGAACTGCTGTGCATATTTTATTGTTTTCAATGAATGATGAGTGCATACTGTCTGTTTAGAACTGTTGCATGCATGTCATTATTAGAATAAATGAATGATGAGTACATGTCTTGTATCACAGTGGCATGTATGTTATTGGAAGGTTAGGATCAGAGACGATGAGATATGTCAATGTAAGGCAAGGATGTAGGAGGATGAGATGTCTCACTGTAAAGCAAGGATGTTTGGTGATGAAGAATGGTCACTGTAATTCAAAGATGTGGATAGTGAGATATGGCACTGTAAATAAAGGAAGAACTACGATGAGGTTGCAAGATGCAGTCTCACATGCCCAAGATCCTAGGCATCTCTGCATGGTGTGAAGTATCCACATCACGGTTCTCCATTTTAGTGAACGTTTCAAAGATAGCGTTGTCTCAACAAAGATCTTGGCCATCTCTTGGTAGTGTGAACTATCCACATCTTCGATTTCCATTTTAGTGAACGTTTCAGAGATGGCGTTGTCTCTCCACCGACGTGAAGGTTCAGTACGGGTCTTGAACTTTCTGCAGGCTTCAGGGCTCAGAGAAGGAAAGGAGAGATCTACAGCACAGATTCCACGAAGATGGTACAGTCTCCACATGAACCTCATTCTCACAGGAAGCCGAAGAAAAGGCCGACCACGTAAATGATGTACTAAGGAAAATACAGACCCCGTGGAGGTCGTCATGGCAGAGTGGATAAAAGCGCTCTGTCTTAAACATCCGGTGTGCTGTTACCGAGGTAATGGTTTCAGAACATACACATGGCAGTTGGACTAAAATGTTGACTTCTCATCCTTGTCTTGGGGACGTAAATTACAAGTACCTCTGAAGTCGGAGTTGATTCACCTAATGAAGAGGAAACTGGTAATAGGGAAAGCTAATCCACACGCAAAATTCAGTGCAATACAATAGAAATAGCAGCACGTGTATGGACTACGTTTGAGTTCAAAGCGATCGAGCTCGGAAACAACACAAAACATGAATCCATGGGAATCTCCATACATGAAGCCCTCCATGGGAATCTCGATACATGAAGCCCTCCATGGGAATCTCGATACATGGAGCCCTCCATGGGAATCTCCAGACATGAAGCCCTCCATGGGAATCTCCAGACATGAAGCCCTCCATGGGAATCTCCAGACATGAAGCCCTCCATGGGAATCTCCAGACATGAAGCCCTCCATGGGAATCTCGATACATGAAGCCCTCCATGGGAATCTCCAGACATGAAGCCCTCCATGGGAATCTCGATACATGAAGCCCTCCATGGGAATCTCCAGACATGAAGCCCTCCATGGGAATCTCCAGACATGAAGCCCTCCATGGGAATCTCCAGACATGAAGCCCTCCATGGGAATCTCCAGACATGAAGCCCTCCATGGGAATCTCGATACATGAAGCCCTCCATGGGAATCTCCAGACATGAAGCCCTCCATGGGAATCTCCAGACATGAAGCCCTCCATGGGAATCTCGATACATGAAGCCCTCCATGGGAATCTCCAGACATGAAGCCCTCCATGGGAATCTCCAGACATGAAGCCCTCCATGGGAATCTCGATACATGAAGCCCTCCATGGGAATCTCGATACATGAAGCCCTCCATGGGAATCTCGATACATGAAGCCCATAAACGGGCACTCTCCCGCTGTTTATGCTTCACCTCGACACCGCAAGATACGAGAGGAATAAGATGAGATGATGATGAGATTAAACTCTATATTGAACCGTGTTGGTAATGTATGATTATGTTTTTATAAAAAGTTCGTTGCATATCCTTTACAGAACGTTGCAGTCAACCCCAGTATTGTTTGGCTGTTCGTGAATTCTTGGCGCATTTACGTTCAGTAGTTTGCCATTGGCTTGTGAACGACCGGCACTCATACCTTTGTATGGGAAACCACACAAGGCGGTCTACTTCACATCGCCCGCACCTGTGTGTCGAACGTGGTATGCGGGATTACGAGTTGCGTCCATAGGCCCTTCGCCACAGAAAGGCGTATTATTATTATTATTATTATTATTATTATTATTATTATTATTATTATTGTGTTGTTGTTGTTGTTGTTGTTATTGTTGTTGTTGTTAATTTTGGTGTTG
>OY992892.1:1919557-2062057 GCA_963921405.1 Cepaea hortensis
CATACATACATACATACATACAGACTATACATACTTACTAACATACATACATACCATACATTACCACAACATACATACATACATACATACATACATACATACATACATACATACATACATACATACATACATACATACATACTACATACATACATACATACATACATACATACATACATACATACATACCATACATACATACATACATACATACATACATACATACATACATACATAACAATACATACATACATACATACATACATACATACATAACATACATACATACATACATACACATACATACATACATACATACATACATACATACATACATACATACACATACATACATACATACATACATACATACATACTTACATACATACATACATAAACATACATACATACATAACATACATACATACATACATACATACATACATACATACATACATACACACACATACATACACACACACACACCACAACATACATACATACATACATACATACATACATACATACATACATACATACATACACACACACATACATACATACATACATACATACATACATACATACATACATACATACATACATACATTACATACATACATAGATACATACATACATACATACATACATACATACATACATACATACATACATACATACATACATACATACATACATACATACATACATACATACATACATACATACATACATACATACATACATACATACATACATACATACATACATACATACATACATACATACATACAATACATACATACATTACATACATACATACATACATACATACATACATACATACATACATACATACATACATACATACATACATACATACATACATACATACATACATACATCATACATACATACATACATACATACATACATACATACATACATACATACATACATACATACATACATACATACATACATACATACATACATACATACATACATACATACATACATACATACATACAGACATACATACATACATACATACATACATACATACATACATACATACATACATACATACATACATACATACATTACATACATACATACATACATACATACATACATACATACATACATACATACATACATACATACATACATACATACATACATACATACATACATACATACATACATACATACATACATACATACATACATACATACATACATACATACATACATACATACATACATACATACATACATACATACATACATACATACATACATACATACATACATACATACATACATACATACATACATACATACATACATACATACCATACATACATACATACATACATACATACATACATACATACATACATACATACATACATACATACATACATACATACATACATACATACATACATACATACATACATACATACATACATACATACATACATACATACATACATACATACATACATACATACATACATACATACATACATACATACATACATACATACATACATACATACATACATACATACATACATACATACATACATACATACATACATACATACATACATACATACATACATACATACATACATACATACATACATACATACATACATACATACATACATACATACATACATACATACATACATACATACATACATACATACATACATACATACATACATACATACAACATACATACATACATACATACATACATACATACATACATACATACATACATACATAACATACATACATACATACATACATACATACATACATACATACATACATACATACATACATACATACATACATACATACATACATACATACATACATACATACATACATACATACATACATACATACATACATACATACATACATACATACATACATACATACATACATACATACATACATACATACATACATACATACATACATACATACATACATACATACATACATACATACATACATACATACATACATACATACATACATACATACATACATACATACATACATACATACATACATACATACATACATACATACATACATACATACATACATACATACATACATACATACATACATACATACATACATACATACATACATACATACATACATACATACATACATACATACATAACATACATACATACATACATACATACATACATACATACATACATACATACATACATACATACATACATACATACATACATACATACATACATACATACATACATACATACATACATACATACATACATACATACATACATACATACATACATACATACATACATACATACATACATACATACATACATACATACATACATACATACATACATACATACATACATACATACATACATACATACATACATACATACATACATACATACATACATACATACATACATACATACATACATACATACATACATACATACATACATACATACATACATACATACATACATACATACATACATACATACATACATACATACATACATACATACATACATACATACATACATACATACATACATACATACATACATACATACATACATACATACATACATACATACATACATACATACATACATACATACATACATACATACATACAAAAATACATTCATACATACATACATACATATATTTGTATTATTCTGCCAGGGATTCAGTTCCACTCCAGTCTCCAGGATGGCACAGATAACTGACAAAATTTCCCTAAACATACTCCTCATTGGGAAAACAGGACATGGGAAAAGTACCACAGGAAACTCAATACTCGGGCGAAAAGAATTTAAAGGAGCCTCATATACAAAATCAGAAACAAAAGAAGTAACAGATGCCTGGGCAGAGCATGGACCATATGAGATTAAGGTCGTTGACGGACCAGGTTTGGAAGACACAGATCTAGATGCAGTAAAGAACAAGGAACAGGCATGTGAAAACATGGCTAAAGCCTTGATGATGTGTAACGGGGGGATACACGCATTTGTGCTCGTCTTCAAAATGGGCACCAGGTATACGGAAGAGGAGAGAAAAACTATTTCTGACTTGAAGCAGATTTTTGGAGAAAACTATCTCAGAGATCACGGTATTATTGTTATCACAGGAGGTGATTTCTTTCCTGGACAAATGGCGAAAGACGGCACACCAGGGAAAACCTTTAAAGAGTGGTGTCGTAAACAAGTTAATGATTTTAAAAATCTGATTGAAGAATGCAGTCCCCGAGTTGTACTGTTCAATAACCTATCCACAAGTGAAGAAGAAAAAACAAGCCAGAGGAACGAGTTGCTAGATCATGCGGTACAACTTCAAAAGTTAAAGGGTCTTTATACGACTGAACATTTTCAGAAATACGCACAAGTGAGAGACAAATATATTAAAGACAGCAAACTAAAAATTTTGAAAGAAACAATACAGAAAAGGATCTACTTGTTGTCAGCAGAACTTGGGCGGTTGTCTAAAGACTCATCTCTGGAAGATGTTGATAAACTTGATGCTCGTATAATAGATGTGTATACAGAGATAGGAGAGGAGAGCTTGCAGGATGGATCAATGAAGCAGCTTATTGGTAGTTTGAAGAGACTGAGCCATACTACTAAAGAACTGAGAAAAGCAATCCGAGAGAAAAACCTGAGGGCAATGAAATTAAATTTACAGGTAATGTCAAAACTGCAAGAGAATCTGAACAACATTAGGGATATTCCGTGGCGTCGCATTGCTGCAGGCATTGGAGTAGGATTAGCAGCTGCTGCTGTAATTGGTGCAAGTGCTGCTGCCATTGTTGGGTCTGGGGGTGCCCTTGCTCCTGTAGTATTGTTACTTAGCAGGGTCTTGCTTGGTGCTGCTAAGTCTTATCTAAGCAATAAATTACAGCAGTAGTAGAAGCTGACCCCCAGGCCAGGCAGATTAAATAACACTGGGGAAGAGTGTGACGCAGGGACCAGTACTAGTAATCGTGATGACGTAGTTAATCCTGACTGTGTTACCAAGGAAATCCCCTGTGTCAGACTAAGAAATAGAGTGAGAATGGCAACGTGGAATGTGAGAAGTTTGTATGAGGGAAAGCTTAAAATAGTGTGTGATGAGATTGAGAGGTTAAACATTCAAATTTTAGGAATTAGTGAACATCGCTGGAGCGGCAAGGGACATTTTACAACTGAAAATGGAAGTATTTTCATTTATTCTGGTAGAGATGTCGGAGGCCAGAGTGGAGTGGCATTTTGTTTAGATAAGACAACTGCAAAAGCTTTAATGGGATGTAATCCAGTTAGTGATAGAATCCTCACTATTAGACTTAAAGACCGTCCAAAAAACGCACTCTCATACAGATATATGCACCTACTTCAACAGCAGAGGAGGACGAAATTGAAGATTTTTACAACACACTACAAGACACATTAAATAAGATTAGTCATAATGATATAGCAATAATAATGGGAGATTTTAATGCAAAAGTAGGTGCAGGAAGAGCTGAAAATGAGAGACACGTTTTAGGAAAATTTGGATTAGGAAATAGAAATGATGCAGGTGACAAATTAATTGAATTTTGCACAGAAAATGAGTTAATGATGGCCAACACACTTTTTAAACAACATCCAAGAAGACTCTTCACATGGAAGTCTCCAGACAGTTTTACCAAAAATCAGATAGATTATATTTTAATACAAAGAAGATGGAGATCAAGCATAACATCTGCAAAAACCCTACGAAGTGCAGACTGTGATACAGATCATCAGTTATTAGAAGCAGATCTGAAATTAAAACTCAAAAAGCTTACCCGAGGACCAAGGCCACTTCGTTTTGATCTCACAAAAATACCAGACGCATACAACATAGAAGTTAGGAATTGCTTTGGGGTCTTGATGTCTGTACAAGAAGAAATGACACCTGATGAACTGGCAGTACAAGCTAGAGATATCTTGATAACTGCAGCCAAAGATTTCATTCCGACCAAGACAAAGCAACTTAAGCCATGGATTACATCAGACACGTTAGAATTAATAAAACAACGAAGGGAGCTGAAACAGAAAGGAGATGAACCCGATAGCAGGATGAAGTATAAATCTTTAACTCGAGAAATAAGAAGGAACACAAGAAAGGACAAAAATCAATATATACATGATTGCTGTACCAGAATAGAGCAATATCATAAGGCTGGAAGAGATTATGAAATGTTCAAAGAAATGAAGTTATTGACAAGAAATGTTCAACCTCAATTGAATGTTATCTGTGACAAGATGGGAAATACCTTAACAGAACCTAGACAAATTCTAGAAAGATGGCAGGAGTACTGCAGTGGAATGTATGATGTGAGTGACAGTGAGGATATGAATGAGATACATGCGCCAATGACAGCAGAGACAGAACCTGAACCCTCATTAGATGAAATTGCTTGGGCTATAAGGAACCTGAAGAATGGTAAATCACCTGGATGTGATGAGATACCAGCTGAACTAATTAAAGCAGGAGGAGAAGAAAGCATACACATATATCATGCATTATGTACAAAGATTTGGAAATATGGTATATGGCCAAAAGATTGGAAGAGAACTATCTTCATTCCAATACCAAAAAAGGGCAACCTGAAATTATGCACCAACTATAGAACTGTTGCCCTGATCAGTCATGCAAGTTAAATTCTACTAAAAGTCATAATGCGAAGACTTAGTAAGAAAATGGAAGAAGAGATTAACGTGGTTCAAGCTGGAATTAGACAAGGAAGAGGAACAAGAGATCACATATTCAACATGCGTTTAATAATAGAGAAGTGCAGAGAATTTAATGTAAACCTATTCTCATGTTTTGTGGATTATTCAAGGGCATTTGACTGTGTACAGCATCAGAAACTTTGGGAAATCATGAGGAATATGGGCTTTCCATCACATGTAGTACATCTCATAAAAATGCTATATCTAGACCAACAAGCAGCAGTTAGAATAGATGGCGAGACATCAGATTGGTTTGACATCAAGCAAGGAGTCCGTCAGGGCTGCGTGCTGTCACCCTATTTGTTTAACCAGTACGCCGAAAATATAATGAGAAATGTAAGAGATGATATAAACAGGGAGCCATATGATGCCCTAAATATCGGCGGTCATGACATACCAGAGATTCGATATGCTGATGATACAGTATTACTATCCACAACACAGAATGGCATAGAAAACCTAATAGCCTCAACACAATTGAATAGTGAAAATCACAACTTATATCTTAACATAGCAAAAACTAAGATAATGCATACAGATAAAACTACTATGGAGAAAGAAATATACATTAATGGGAGAAAATTGGAGGTGGTGGAACATTTTGAATATCTTGGGTCATTGATTACCAATAATGGCGACACAATGAAAGAAATTAAACGGCGACTATCCATTGTTCTTCAAAGACTAAAACAGATGAATAAATTATGGAGTGGGACAGACAGAACTACAAAAATTAGATTTTTAAGAGCATGCATCTTTCCCATTGCAACATACGCCTGTGAGACATGGACACTTACTAAACAATCTGAACAGCGCACACATGCCTTTGAATATAAATGTTATAGACGAGTTCTAAGAATATCTTGGGTAAAGAAAAGAACTAATGCATCCATACTTCAAGAGTTGAATATTGAGGAGGGATGGCTATTAAAGACGATAAAACAAAGAAAATTGAGGTATTTTGGTCACTTGAAACGTCACGACAGTTTGGAGAGAACAATAATGGAAGGGTATATGCCTGGGAAGAGAAGAAGAGGAAGGCCAAAGAGAAGATGGGTGCAGGATGTGGCGGATGATCTCCAGATGGGTGTATCAGACGGGGGACATCTTGCTTGTGATCGAGAAGTTTTCCGGAAGGTTGTTATGGGAGCGAGGTTCTGCAAAGGACATGCTACTGAATGAATGAATGAGTAGAAGCTGAAGCGTAGACTCATGTTGTTATGTGATCTGGGTAATGGTTTCGAACCAAGTAATATAATTTACAGTGTGGTCATCATGATGTGAATTCTCCACATTGCCAGATTTCCATCAACTGTGTGTTCATAAGTCTCCACAATATTAGAATTATATCAACTATATGGTCATTAGCCTCCACAATGTCAGACTTCCATCAACTGTGTCGTCATCAGTCCCCACAATGTCAGACTTCCATCAACTGTGTGGTCATTATTATCCACAATACCAGACTTCCATTAAGTGTGTGGTAATCACTCTCCACAATGCCAGACTTCCATCAACTGTGTGATCATTAGCATCCACAATGTCAGACTTCCATCAACTGTGTGGTCATTAGTATCCACAATGTCAGACTTCCATCAACTGTGTGGTCATTAGTATCCACAATGCCCGACTTCCATCAACTGTGTGGTCATTAGCCTCCACAATATCAGACTTCCATCAACTGTGTGGTCATTAGTCTCCACAATGTCAGACTTCTATCAACTGTGTGGTCATCAGTCTCCACAATGCCAGACTTCTATCAACTGTGTGGTCATCAGTCTCCACAATGTCAGACTTCTATCAACTGTGTGGTCATCAGTCTCCACAATGTCAGACTTCCATCAACTGTGTGGTCATTAGCTTTCAAAATGTCAGACTTCCATCAACTGTGTGGTCATTAGTCTAATCAGTGTCAGACTTCCATCAACTCTGTGGTCATTAGTCTCCACAGTGTCAGACTTCCACAACTGTGTGGTCATTAGTCTCCATAGAGTCAGACTTCCATCAACTCGGTAGTCAATAGTATCCACAATGCCAGACTTCCATCAGCTGTGTGGTAAATAGTATCCACAATGTCAGACTTCCATTAACTATGTGGTAATCAGTCTCCACAATGCCAGACTTCCATCAACTGTGTGGTCATTATTATCCACAATACCAGACTTCCATTAAGTGTGTTGTAATCAATCTCCACAATGCCAGACTTCCATCAGCTGTGTGGTAAATAGTATCCACAATGTCAGACTTCCATCAACTGTGTGATCATCAGTCTCCACAATGCCAGACTTCCATCAACTGTGTTGTCATCAGTCTCCACAATGTCAGACTTCCATCAACTGTGTGGTGATCATCAGTCCCCACAATGTCAGACGTCCATCAACTGTGTTGTCATCAGTCTCCACAATGCCAGACTTCCATCAACTGTGTTGTCATCAGTCTCCACAATGCCAGACTTCCATCAACTGTGTTGTCATCAGTCTCCACAATGTCAGACTTCCATCAACTGTGTGGTCATCAGTCTCCTCAATGTCAGACTTCCATCAACTGTGTGGTCATCAGTCTCCACAATGTCAGACTTCCATCAACTGTGTGGTCATCAGTCTCCACAATGCCAGACTTCCATCAACTGTGTTGTCATCAGTCCCCACAATGTCAGACTTCCATCAACTGTATGGTCATTAGTATGTGTAGAGTGTTGGGCAAAGCTTATGTTAGTTAGTTAATCTTCCTCATTGAACTAGTAGTCAATAAGTGCTGAGAGCCTCGCCTCAGCATCGCCTTCATTTGTCAGGCAGGACTGGACAGTGTGGTCATACACCTGGAGGAGACAAGGACCTTATTCCAACAGGACTATAGATATCACATAACCAATGTGGTCAGCGTGGCCGAATTGATAAGAGCGCGCTCTAAAACTTCCGGTGTGCTAATGCCGAGGTATCGGGTTCAACCCTACACCGGCCAATTGGACTAAATTGTTGACTTCTCGTCCTTGACTTGGGGATGTAAATTACAACCACTTCTGAAGTCCGTAGCATGTGTATTGACTACGCTTGAGTTCAAAGTAAGCATAACAAAACACGACCAATGATCTGAGCGGTCAGCAGAAGACAGGGAGAAATAACCACCATTGTAAATAATGTGAGTGTGATTTTGTTAAAAACATTTGAATAGAATAATATACAGACATGATATACAGAAATGATATACAGACATGATATACAGACATGATATACAGGAATTATATACATGCATGATATACAGACATGATATACAGACATTATATACACACATGATATACAGACATGATATACAGACATGATATACAGGCATGATATACAGGCATGATATACAGATATGATATACAGACATAATATACAGACATGATATACAGACATGACTTGCCCCAACATGTGACAGACATAATATACAGACATGACATGTCTCAACATGTGACAGACATAATATACAGACATGACTTACCCCAACATGTGACAGACATAATATACAGACATGACTTATCCCAACATGTGACAGAAATAATATACAGACATGACTTACCCCAACATGTGACAGACATAATATACAGACATGACTTATCCCAACATGTGACAGACATAATATACAGACATGACTTACCCCAACATGTGACAGACATAATATACAGACATGACTTAGACCAAAATGTGACAGACATATTATACAAACATGCCTTGCTCCAACATGTGATAGACATAATATACAGACATGACTTGTCTCAACATGTGACAGACATAATATACAGACATGAATTACCCCAACATGTGACAGACATAATATACAGACATGACTTGCCCCAACATGTGACAGACATAATATACAGACATGCCTTGTCTCAACATGTGACAAACATAATATACAGACATGACTTGTCTCAACATGTGACAGACATAATATACAGACATGCCTTGTCTCAACATGTGACAGACATAATATACAGACATGACTTACCCCAACATGTGACAGACATAATATACAGACATGACTTGCCCCAACATGTGACAGACATAATATACAGACATGACTTACCCCAACATGTGACAGACATAATATACAGACATGACTTGCCCCAACATGTGACAGACATAATATACAAACATGACTTGTCTAAACATGTGACAGACATAATATACAGACATGACTTACCCCAACATGTGACAGACATAATATACAAACATGACTTGTCTCAACATGTGACAGACATAATATACAGACATGACTTACCCCAACATGTGACAGACATAATATACAGACATGACTTGCCCCAACATGTGACAGACATAATATACAAACATGACTTGTCTCAACATGTGACAGACATAATATACAGACATGACTTGCCCCAACATGTGACAGACATAATATACAAACATGACTTGTCTCAACATGTGACAGACATAATATACAGACATGACTTACCCCAACATGTGACAGACATAATATACAGACATGACTTGCCCCAACATGTGACAGACATAATATACAGACATGACTTACCCCAACATGTGACAGACATAATATACAGACATGACTTGCCCCAACATGTGACAGACATAATATACAAACATGACTTGTCTCAACATGTGACAGACATAATATACAGACATGACTTGCCCCAACATGTGACAGACATAATATACAAACATGACTTGTCTCAACATGTGACAGACATAATATACAGACATGACTTACCCCAACATGTGACAGACATAATATACAGACATGACTTGCCCCAACATGTGACAGACATAATATACAGACATGACTTGTCTCAACATGTGACAGACATAATATACAGACATGAATTACCCCAACATGTGACAGACATAATATACAGACATGACTTGCCCCAACATGTGACAGACATAATATACAGACATGCCTTGTCTCAACATGTGACAAACATAATATACAGACATGACTTGTCTCAACATGTGACAGACATAATATACAGACATGCCTTGTCTCAACATGTGACAGACATAATATACAGACATGACTTACCCCAACATGTGACAGACATAATATACAGACATGACTTGCCCCAACATGTGACAGACATAATATACAGACATGACTTACCCCAACATGTGACAGACATAATATACAGACATGACTTGCCCCAACATGTGACAGACATAATATACAAACATGACTTGTCTCAACATGTGACAGACATAATATACAGACATGACTTACCCCAACATGTGACAGACATAATATACAGACATGACTTGCCCCAACATGTGACAGACATAATATACAAACATGACTTGTCTCAACATGTGACAAACATAATATACAGACATGACTTACCCCAACATGTGACAAACATAATATACAGACATGACTTGCCCCAACATGTGACAGACATAATATACAAACATGCCTTGTCTCAACATGTGACAAACATAATATACAGACATGACTTGTCTCAACATGTGACAGACATAATATACAGACATGCCTTGTCTCAACATGTGACAGACATAATATACAGACATGACTTACCCCAACATGTGACAGACATAATATACAGACATGACTTGCCCCAACATGTGACAGACATAATATACAGACATGAATTACCCCAACATGTGACAGACATAATATACAAACATGACTTGCCCCAACATGTGACAGACATAATATACAGACATGCCTTGTCTCAACATGTGACAAACATAATATACAGACATGACTTGTCTCAACATGTGACAGACATAATATACAGACATGCCTTGTCTCAACATGTGACAGACATAATATACAGACATGACTTACCCCAACATGTGACAGACATAATATACAGACATGACTTGCCCCAACATGTGACAGACATAATAGACATGGCTTGCTCCAACATGTGACAGACATAATATACAGACATGACTTACCCCAACATGTGACAGACATAATATACAGACATGACTTACCCCAACATGTGACAGACATAATATATAGACATGACTTACCCCAATATGTGACAGACAAAATATACCGTCATGACTTACCTCAACATGTGACAGACATAATATACAGACATGACTTACCCCAACATGTGACAGACATAATATACAGACATGAATTACCCCAACATGTGACAGACATAATATACAGACATGACTTACCCCAACATGTGACAGACATAATATACAGACATGACTTACCCCAACATGTGACAGACATAATATACAGACATGACTTAGACCAAAATGTGACAGACATATTATACAGACATGACTTGTCTCAACATGTGACAGACATAATATACAGATATGACTTACCCCAACATGTGACAGACATAATATACACACATGAATTACCTCAACATGTGACAGACATAATATACAGACATGACTTGTCTCAACATGTGACAGACATAATATACAGATATGACTTACCCCAACATGTGACAGACATAATATACACACATGAATTACCTCAACATGTGATAGATATAATATACAGACATGACTTGTCTCAACATGTGACAGACATAATATACAGACATGACTTACCCCAACATGTGACAGACATAATATACAGACATGACTTGCCCCAACATGTGACAGACATAATATACAGACATGCCTTGTCTCAACATGTGACAAACATAATATACAGGCATGACTTGTCTCAACATGTGACAGACATAATATACAGACATGCCTTGTCTCAACATGTTACAGACATAATATACAGACATGACTTGTCTCAACATGTGACAGACATAATATACAGACATGACTTACTCCAACATGTGACAGACATAATATACAGACATGACTTACCCCAACATGTGACAGACATAATATACAGACATGACTTACCCCAACATGTGACAGACATAATATACATACATGACTTGTCTCAACATGTGACAGACATAACATACAGACATGACTTACCCCAACATGTGACAGACATAACATACAGACATCACTTACCCCAACATGTGACAGACATAACATACAGACATGACTTACCCCAAACTTGTGACAGACATAATATACAGACATGACTTTTCTCAACATGTGACAGACATAATATACAGACATGACTTACCCCAACATGTGACAGACATAACATACAGACATGACTTACCCGAACATGTGACAGACATAATATACAGACATGACTTGTCTCAACATGTGACAGACATAATATACAGACATGACTTACCCCAACATGTGACAGACATAATATACAGACATGACTTGTCTCAACATGTGACAGACATAATATACAGACATGACTTGTCTCAACATGTGACAGACATAATATACAGACATGACTTGCTCCGACATGTGACAGACATAATATGCAGACATTACTTGCTCCGACATGTGACAGACATAATATACAGACATGACTTGCTCCGACATGTGACAGACATAATATAGAGACATGACTTGCTCCAACATGTGACAGACATAATATACAGACATGACTTGCCCCAACATGTGACAGACATAAAATACAGACATATGTCAGACATAACTTACTCCAACACGTGACAGACATAACCCATGGACTCGAAGAGTCAGAATGGGAAACGACAGATTCAGAAACTCAACAGCAATGGTATCCTGCATTGACAAGTTTACTTTGATACTGTATAACAATGAAGCCCAAACAGCCATTGATACTCACCTACAGTAGAGTTGAGCGGAGTTGAGTCAGGAACCGACATCACAGCAATCAGGATATTCCTATACGTGCCGCGTCCACATCGTCAACAGCCAGCGAAGAGTCCCAGTATTAATGTTACCAGTAGCGGTCTGGTTATGAGTCCGTCTGATCTTTCCACTGAGTCCTGAGTGTTGGCCAGATCCTCTGGTCACATCCTGCAGCACCATTGTTTCCAAGCTGTGATGATATATCCGTTCTTTTACACTATACACACGATCACAAAGAGCCCTGAAATCATCTGCCTTATCATGTACCAGTACCCCACCCAGCGGTGCAGACCCAGCCAATCTGTTGTCTCCTCATTTCATACCACACCAGCTTGTCCTGGGGGAAATCCTAAAAGATGCTCTCTATCTTTGATTGTTGAATGGAAGCTTGCCAGTCTGCCTGAAGCATGCCTGTCTTCACATTACTCGTCATACAACAGTGGAAGTACGTCTGTTTACAGAACATACAAAAACTAACAGAAAGACAAATGCCATCATCTGAGTCCTTGTCGTAGGCATGGCCGAATGGATAAGAACTCTTGCTTTTAAACATCCGGTGTGCAAATGCTGAGGTAGAAGATTGATTGATTGATTGATTGATTGATTTAGGAACCGACATCACAGCACTCGGGACATTCCCATAAGCGCTCCGTCCCCATCCTCAGCAACCAGCGAAGAGTTCCAACACTAATAGTTCCAGTAGCAATCTGATTATATGTCCGTCTCTCCTTTCCTCTGAGCGTCGAGCGTCGGCCAGATCCCCTCATCACTCCTCGCTGCCTCATTCTAACCAGACTATGGTGATCCATTTGCTCCTCCGAGGTGTACACGTGCTCCCACAAGGCCGCAACCACATCTGCCCTGTCATGCATCAATACTCCACCAAGTTTTGCCAAGCCAGCCAATCTGTCCGTCTGTTCATTCCCCCGCACACCGGCATGTCCAGGAGAAAAGATCCAGGTGATGCTTGCTACCTGTGACCTCCGAAGCGAAGCAAGCCACTCTGCACGAAGCTTGCCTGTTCTCACCCTTCTCAGCATGCTTTCTGAGTCAGTTAAAATCACAATATGTGTATGTATCGTGTTTTCTATCCAGCGGAAAGCTGCACTGACCGCCTCCACCTCCATTCTTAAGCTAGATGTAGTGTCATCATACGCCAGGCTATCCTGCAGCAAACACCGACCATTAGTTTTTGCCAAGAACCCCCAAGCACTTCTCCTACCTCTCAACACCGACCCTTCCGTGTAGATAATCACATCACCCGGGCGAGAATTTTCCTGAATTAATTGCTGAATTTCCACTTCCGTGGCCCCTGCTGGCCACTCCCTGCACTCCCGGCTCAATGTGATTATAACTCTGCACAAGTCTGACTGCACGGCTGGCACTCTGACCCACTCCTCTCCTCGCCTGATGTTCTCCAAGGTGCACACCTGTCTGATCGTATCCTCCGCCTGCGCCATCCATGATTTCCCTCTTATCAGTCTCTGACCCTTAACTACATCCAGCGCCTCATGCAACGGGTAATCTGTGTCTGCAGCTACTCTGAGGTATGCCTTCGCTTGCATCACCTTGAGCCTACCAGCAACAGTAGGCAGACCAAGGATGTAACGCATACACACTACTGGAGTGTCTCTGGTGAATCCCAGAATGACCCGCATAGCTTCGTTCTGTATGCGCTCTAATTTCACCAGCTGACTCTTTGAGACAGTGAGCAGTCCTAGTCCATAATCAATCACTGAGAGGATCAAGTGCTGGTATAGTGTGAAGAGCATTCTCTGCTCTGTGTCCATTGCAGCCATAGTTTTAAGTGCATTGAGTCCCTTTTGAGATCTGATTATATGTCCGTCAAGATTCAACCCCTAACCGGTCAGTGGGACTAAAATATTGACTTTTTGTCCTTGACCTGGGGATGTAAAATTACAACTACCTCTGAAGTCAGAGTGGGTTCACTTGATGGAGAAGGACACTGGTAAAAGGGAAAGCTAATCCACACTGGAATTAGCATGCACGGACTAAGATTGAGTTCAAAGCTTGCCAGCAGAAAATAAAAATCTGAGTCCTTCACAAATGTAGACAAGCAACAGACAAAGACAACATACAAGATAGTTTCACAGACAAAACTTCAGCTCTCCTGTGTTGAAAACAAATATGAACCACGTTACTCCAGCCAACAGAAAGAATAAAGATGATGCTGCTGCTGGCCAGTCAGGTGCTGTAGCATTAATCATCATCATCAAGTGCTTTGCCGGCTGATGTGGATGATCATCTTGTGATCTCCAACTGCATGTATCAAATTTGTGTCACGAATTTTCTCTCACTGTCTTCCTCTATCTATCTTCTCACAGATCATTCCGGTTGTCACAACATATTTCAGTTTTTGTCCCCTCATAATCTGGCCACATCAATACTGCCTCTTTCTGATGTTTTTATTAAGTTATCTTTGAGACTTAGCCTTCTTTACAATATCAGATTACCCATTTCGACCATACAAAGAATTTTCAGTATTCGTCTATAAAACTACATCTCCAAAGCCTAAAGGGATTTTTTTTTACTTGTTAACTAACTGTCCATGACTCCCAGCCACATGTTAGAACTGGTTCTATGTAACATCCAAGAATTGTTTTTCTAACTTCCAACGACCAAGGACGTATTGCATAAAACTGTCTTCATTTGATGTAGCACTAATATTTGAGGAAATGACAACCTCTTTTACTTCAGCTCAAACACAAGTTCTGCCACAGACTCCTGCAGATGACATGAGAAAAACAAACTACTTGTTGCCATCATAGTATCTGTTCTTGAGAGTTCTGTACTTCTTGAGCATGTAGAGAGCCTCCAGTTCCTTGACGATGTCCTGCCCTTTAGCAATCAGCATCTCAATTTCCTGTTTGTCGGTCACATGTTTGTTTCTCATGAAAGCTTGATGGAGACGAGATCGAGAGTAGTCTGCACCTTTCCGGTAATCTCGTCCCAGATGTAGAAGCTGAAATTGTGAACAACTAGAGATTAAAGATGTATAAATAAATGATGGCTACATTATGTCTAGTTGTAGAACTGTTGCATGTATGTTATTGTTTTAATAAAGTAATGAATGATGGTTACATAATGTATAGTTCTATAACTGTTGTCAATTCATCCTTCTTGTGCCATGCCTATAAGCATGGGCGGTCATGATTCACCATTTCACTTATCACCAGAGTCGTGGATCAGCTCCGTGTTCCTGTCTCGACCATACCACGTGACTAAGCCATCCAGCTATTCACATCTCTATATTCCCATTGTTCTCTTCCCCCAATATTGCCAGTTGTCACAAAGGTCTGAAATGTATTTCTTCTCATAACGTGCCCACAAATTTTTGACTCTCTACGTCTAATTTCTTCAATCAGTTTACGGCTTTCATTTGTTTCTTGTAGGACTTGGTCATTGGTTTTTCAGTATGTCCATGGTATTCTTTGCATTTTCCTCAGAAACCACATTTCCACAGCCATCAGCTGTTATTCAGTTTGTTTTCTCATTGTCCACGCCTCACATCCATATAAAAGTACAGGTTCCATTTAGCACCCCAACACACGTTTTTTATTGGTCAGTATGTTTTTCATCTTGCAAAAGGCTACCTTCGCAATGAAAATTCTTGTTCTAATTTCTTCAAGGCATCTCCCATCAGATGTTATTACTGTTCCGAGATAATTGTACCGATTCACTTGTTTAAAAATATTCCCATTTACTCGTATATTACATTGTGGTATTTCCTTCGTTCTAGAGACGACCATAATTTGTGTCTTCTTACAATTCAATTATAACCCCAGTTGTTCACTGTGTGCAACAAACGCATCTACTACATGTTGCAGATCCTGCTCATTGTCAGCAAGCAATACCGATATCATCTGCATATCTAATGTTATTGATGTTTCGTCCCCCCAATGAAAATTCCTTTCGTACCTTCTATATTTCTGAAAATATTTTCACTGTACAGGACTAGGGCCGGTCACCCTGGCCTAGAGGTTAAAGTCTTTCTCCGTAATCTCGTATACTCTAATGAGTAACGTGACGTGCGCGAGAATCAGTAGCGGTTCTCTCCGCGTCGGTAACTTACGGGATATGAGAGCCGGTTGCTCAGAAAGCAATGGCAAACTACTTAGCGTAATCTTGCCACGAAATCAACAATCAGCTGAAAGATGCTGATGTTGACAGGACTAGGAGATCTGGAGACATTACACATCCCTGTCTCAGACCTCTCTTAATAGGCTGATATTAACCTACTTCATTATCAGTTATAGTGGCAGCTTGTTTCCCAGATATGTTTTTATAAGTCTAATGTAATCCCCATCAATTTGTAGATCTGCAAGCATATCTACCATGTTGACATGTCTTACCCTATTGAAAGCCTTTGTGTAGTCAATAAAGCAAAGATGGAGATCTTTGTTTACTTCTATAGAACGTTCAATTATTGTTCTCAGTATGTACACAGCATTTACTGTACCCTTGCCTTCTACAAACCTACATTGTTCTTCTAATTCAGGTTGTATTTTCTTCTTCACTCTTTGCATTATAATTCTTAGCAAAATCTGTGTGATGTGACTCATTATACTAATTGATTGAAGTTTATCATATTCCAAGGCTCTTGATTTCTTTGGGATTGCAATAAATACAGAATTACATAATTTATGAGGTACATCTCCAGTATCATATATTGTGTTCAGCAATCTGATGATTTTCTCCAGTATCATATATTGTGTTCAGCAGTCTGGTGACTTGATCTATTCCGTATTCTTCTAAAGCATGATTCATTTCTGTTGTGATGTTGTCTGAACCGGGGATCTTGTCAGTTTTCATATGGTTAAGAATATTCTGAACCTCCATTTTCAAAATGGTTTATGGTCCTTCAATATTATTTCGAATATCATACTGTTCTTCTCTGTTACCACCATAAAGGTTTTTCACATAATCTGACCATACATGTAAAATCTGATGGTTTTCCAGGATGATTTTCACATCGTTTGTTTTTAGGCAGCCTGCTGATGTACGTGTTCTTTTAATAGCAAGCCCCTGAATTCTTGTGTGCATTAATTTGGTATTTTTACTGTTGTGTTGCTTTTCAATTTCTATGCAATTTTTCTTAAGCCATGCTTGTTTTCCCCCTTTACATAATGTTCTGACTTTTCTGTGAATATCTTCATATTTGGCAGATTATTTTTTTTTGTCTTCTTGTTTCCACTGGTTGTAAACTTTCTTAAGTCATCCATTTCTTACGACTCACTTTCTTTAATTTTGGAAAAGTTCAGACAGTATATCAAATATGTTCTTTACTTCTATACAGTATGCAATGTTTTTCAATAAATGAATGATGGCTACATAATGTCTAGTTGTAGAACAGTTGTACATATGTTATTGTTTTCAATAAATGAATGATGGCTACATAATGTCTAGTTGTAGAACAGTTGTACATATGTTATTGTTTTCAATAAATTAATTATCGCTATATAATGTCTAGTTGTAGAACTGTTGTACACGTGTTAGTGTTGTCAATACATGAATGATGAGTGCATAATGTCTCGTATTACTGTTGTTTGTATGTTATTGGAGAGCAATGATAACAGATGATGAGATATGTCATTGCAAGGCAAGGATGAGGGACGATAAGTTTGCGAGATGCATTCTCACAGAACCAAGATCTTGGGGCATGCCTTCACGGTGTGAACTGTCGAAAACCCGGTTCTCCATTTTAGTGAACGTTACAAATGAAAATCGTAAATTGATTAGAGAAATTAGACGTAGACAGTCACAATTTTTTGGACATGTAATGAGAAGAAATGGACTGGAGAACTTAGTGACAGCTGGCAAGATCGAAGGGAACAGACCAAGAGGAAGACCGAGAGGAAAATACCCGGATGGCTTGGCCACATGGCATGGACGAGACAGGAACACTGAGCTGATCCACGACTCTGGTGATCGAGTGAAATGGCGAATCATGACCGCCCACGCTTTCCGGCATGGCACATGATTGATTGATTGATTCAAATATGGCGTTGTCTCAACCAAGATCTTGAGGCATCTCTTCGTAGTGTGAACTATCCACATCCCAGATTTCCATTTGAGTTAACGTTTCAAAGATGGCGTTGTCTCTCAACAGACGTGAAGGTCCAATATGGGTCTCGAACGTTCTGCAGACGTCAGAGCTCAGAGAGGGAAAGGAGAGCTCTGCAGCACTGGTTCCACGTAGATGGTACTTCAGTAGTGGGTTAGTGGGACAGTCTCCACATGAACCTCATTCCTACAGATGGTAATTCAGTATTGGGTTAGGGGGACAGTCTCCACAAGAACCTCATTCCCACAGAAGGTACTACAGTAGTGGGTTAGGTCTGAGTGCACTGAGGACTAGGTGATCAGTCTTTCCCTCAAGTAGTCTATGGAGAGTGCAGACATGGAACAGCCGAACATGGGTGCCAGGACAGGTCATGGAAAGTCAAGGCGGCAGACTTGACCCTGACCCCATGACCCACCCAGTGTTGACTGGTCTGTACACATGAGAGTTTAGCACCATATGTCCAATGCAGCTTGAGGCGTGTAAACAAACAGTCGTGTACTTGTGTACCTGTATGTACGTTTATATTTCACATTGTCTCCAGCGAAATGTCGTTTACTTGTGTACCTGTATGTACGTTTATATTTCACATTGTCTCCAGCGAAATGTCGTTTACTTGTGTACGTGTATGTACGTTTATATTTCACATTGTCTCCAGCGAAATGTCGTTTACTTGTGTACGTGTATGTACGTTTATATTTCACATTGTCTCCAGCGAAATGTCGTTTACTTGTGTACGTGTATGTACGTTTATATTTCACATTGTCTCCAGCCAAATGTCGTTTACTTGTGTACGTGTATGTACGTTTATATTTCACATTGTCTCCAGCGAAATGTCGTTTACTTGTGTACGTGTATGTACGTTTATATTTCACATTGTCTCCAGCGAAATGTCGTTTACTTGTGTACGTGTATGTACGTTTATATTTCACATTGTCTCCAGCGAAATGTCGTTTACTTGTGTACGTGTATGTACGTTTATATTTCACATTGTCTCCAGCGAAATTTCGTTTACTTGTGTACGTGTATGTACGTTTATATTTCACATTGTCTCCAGCGAAATGTCGTTTACTTATGTACGTGTATGTACGTTCATATTTCACATTGTCTCCAGCGAAAAGTCGTCTGCTTGTGTACGTGTATGTACGTTTATATTTCACATTGTCTCCAGCGAAAAGTCGTCTGCTTGTGTACGTGTATGTACGTTTATATTTCACATTGTCTCCAGCGAAAAGTCGTCTGCTTGTGTACGTGTATGTACGTTTATATTTCACATTGTCTCCAGCGAAAAGTCGTCTGCTTGTGTACGTGTATGTACGTTTATATTTCACATTGTCTCCAGCGAATAATTGTTTACATGAAAATTGAGTCAGAAAATGTCTCGGGGAGTACGCGAAGCGTGTTACTCGACCTTGCCATGCATGTTTGTTCGTGTGCATGCTTGCGTGAGCAAACGGTGTATTATTTCCATGCATGATATTAACAGCTGTGTGTATCATTTTATACTGTCGTAATATGAAGTATTCCAGGTATGTCTGATTCGGCATTTAAGAAAGATTGAGGTCACAACACCGCAACCAGCCGACATCAAACACGGCGGAACAGGTTTGAGATGGTCTCTTTGTCAGCCTGATAATTTATACAGTTGTAATGGTGGTCTGAAAGTGGTTTTACACCGTTCTAGGCAAGATGGCTGACGAGAAAATAATAAGAAATATAACGACAAGCTCAAAAATATGTTTATTGACACTGATGTATGTAGCCGTGGAATTAGTGAAAATAACAGCTAAACATTTGCTGCACAACATGCTTAAATTCATACAAGAGACAACATTGTAGTTATAGACAAATTTCAAGCGAGCGAAAGAAGAAGAAAGAAAAGTTGCAGAATAGGGAAAATTATCCCGGTCCACACTTAATTCATTTGAGGACAAATTATGAAGAGGGAGGAGTGAGGAGGGGGAGGAGGAGAAGAAGAAGAAGAAGAAGTATGAAGAAGTGGTTGATCAGAAGAACCAGGAACAGATATTAAAACAAGCACTAATGTAGTGCCTGTTTGATGACACAATAGACAACAGAAGAACACTGCTGGCAGAACAGGATTGCTGAAACCATTTCTCTAACACCAACATCTAGGCTTGCTGGAAATATTAGTTGACCTTGTTAGTTCGTCAACAGATCATCATCATTGCCCATCGCACTATTAATTCATACATACTCAGATTCTTTCCTCAATATCTCCCTCAGCTTGTAGCGACTGATGTCACCAGTTCTGTGTGGGTTGACAACTTGTAGCGACCGACGTCACCAGTTCTGTGTGGGCTGACAGTTCTTCTTTGGCTTCCTGTATGGCTCGCTAGTCTAGCTAGACCCCGTTTGACTTGATATCATCTGTCGAGCTATGCATGGTTTAAAGCAGAACTGGAATCTATAGTTTCTGAAATGGCTGGTTACAAATCCAGTCCATATCTCCAGTTGTGGTTTCAGGAGGCTTATAGAACTGGTTAATGAGATAAACTTTTTAGATTGATATTGGTCATGCCTCGAAGTGCACTTTTTATTCGGTGACGAGATGTTGATAATAATTGGAAATAAAACAGAAATGTGTATCTCCTGCCAGTTCAGTCAAGAACCGACTTAATTGCACTCGGAGCATTTACCATAAACGCTCTGTCTTCATCTTCAACAGACAGCGAAGAGTCCCAATAGTAATTGTGCCACTTGCAGTATTCCAGGAAGGCCAACCTGATTAAACAATGCCCGTATAAGTCGGATGTGGCGGCGTAAAGGTTGCAAACAAAATTGGCACAATGCAAAAACGTCCGAGTGAAATGTCCCGCAACTTTGTTTTCCGACCGGAACAGCTCTGACTATCTTGTCTTCCGGGCACGTCCGAACCGAAAGCTCGCTGAGTGGAAGTAGTCTGCAGACTGAACGTTCCTGGTTTGTGCGGAGAGAGGCCTGTGGTGAACGAAATGCCCAATACATGGAAGCGAGGAATTAAAGCAGCCATGTGCAGGACGTGGCAATTCCTTGAGTGAGCCCAGCACCAGAGCGCTATGTGTCGGACCTGCAATTATGGAAGCCTCTTTGGATGGCGGAAAATGCCATGGACTGCCCCTGCCTTCCCTTTAGGGCTGACTGTGAAGTCTTCGACTGTTCTAACTTGACCAGCTGGGATGTGGACGGCAATACGACAGTGATAGTCCCCCAGGAATGCTAACCTGATTAAAAAACGCACGCAAAAGTCGGATGTGTTGGCTTAAGGGTTTTGGCCCAAGGGTTCAAAACGAGACACACCGCAATTACGTCTGAAAAAAAAAAACTCTCTGGATGAACTCAAAGGAAGAAGAAGAAGTTGCAATCTGATTATATATCTGTCTTACTTTACCTCTGGGTGACGACTGTCGAAGTGAGGACAGTCAACCAGATCCTCTGACCACGCCTTTACCTCTGATTGAGGAGTCGACCAGATCATCTGACCACGCCTTTACCTCTGATTAAGGACATTCGACCAGATCCTCTGACCACGCCTTTACCTCTGATTCAGGACAGTCGACCAGATCCTCTGACCACGCCTTTACCTCTGATTAAGGACAGTTGACCAGATCCTCTGACCACGCCTTTACCTCTGATTGAGGAGTCGACCAGATCCTCTGACCACGCCTTTACCTCTGATTAAGGACAGTCGACCAGATCCTCTGACCACGCCTTTACCTCTGATTGAGGAGTCGACCAGATCCTCTGACCACGCCTTTACCTCTGATTAAGGACAGTCGACCAGATCCTCTGACCACGCCTTTACCTCTGAGTGATGACTGTCTGCCAGATCCTCTGACCACGCCTTGCTGCGCATTCTCTCTCCCCGAAAGAAAAAAAAAAACAACTCCACATATTACAGAGGATTCGAACCACGGTCTCCTGATAGAGAATCCGAAATTCTAGCCATTCGGTCAGTCACAAGAACATCATCTGCAAATGTTAATATCCTTCTGGAGTTTCGAGGCCTGCAATCTTGCTCGTATACACATTGAAATGCACAGGTGAAATTGCTGACGCCTGTGGTAGTCCGGGGGCTATGATACACGGCTCAGAGGTCCATGTACCCAGCCGGAGAGCCACTCTACTAGAATACACAACACCTGCAATATAGTTTACCAACAGAGAACATACACTCTTCTCCATAAGAGCGTAAATTAAAATATATCTGACTCTGATGTACGCATCCTCGAGATCGAGTGCTGCCACCGCCTTCTCCAGTCTGTTTGGAACTGTCAGCGTGTTGTATGTCTAGGTATCTGAGCTCGGGCTCATACAGGCAACAATAACTCAGTTAGCTATAATATCTAACATTTATTGTATTTCAATATACAGTGCGTTGGCCCAGTGGGTTTAACAAGCCGCACTGAATCGCATATCACAGAGGTTTAACATCATCACACAGTTTAATATCATCAAACATTCTAAGCATACTATCTAGCGTAAGTCTATAAACCCCACATGGGTCTAAACTATAAAGTCTAAACTATTGAGTCCCTCTAAGGCAGGCCCTGTTGCCTCTTCGATGTCCCGTCTCTCTCTGCCCATCCACACGTGTCGCAATCCGACACGGGTGGTAACTCTGTTCGAGTTCCTCGTGGACCCCGCAATAGGCGGGCCACATCAGTGTCCACGGGACAGTGGACTCACTGACCAGTCCTTCGAGAAGGTTCTGGAATACTCTGGCCTTCGAGGGTCTTAATTCTTTCCCTTTGGGCGGGAGTTGTAGCCCTTGGCTAATCTATATTAACTAATGTTAGTTTACCAGATAATATGACTACTGTGAGGCTGTGACAGGATTCCCCCTCTCCCCTGATTGGACGGGTTGTTATAGGGTAATTAGTTCTGCACTAATTCTGTCACAGAATCACATAAGGATGGTATATGTAGTTTGGTGGACAGTAACTTGGTAACCTACATACTGGCATCAACACTCATGTATTCTCCCATACACCACTTCTCTGATTTGGTGAAGAGATCTCTCTCTCTCTCTCTCCTGTGTCCTTAACTATGCTTACCCGACTGAAGTTACGTGACGTTTACTAGTTGTGTTTACAACCCGTCCTTCTCATAGTATCCCACTGATACCAAGATAATTAACCTCTGTTTTAAAGAGGATTAACAAGACAAAAGTCTTGGCTAATTAAGTACACCTTCCAATCTTGTTCAGTGTGTGCATTTCAATACACTTTTACTCTCGTATGTTGTATAATGCTCAATATGTAGTTACGTTGTTATTTTATCCCATCTGACTACATGTGTCCCTGTTGGCTTGTTAGTGTGTTTACTAATAAGTTGATGTTACTAATAAAGTGACTGCATTTTAATTGATAGTGTTCAGTTTTGAGTTTTGTGTAAATGTGTGCTGAATGTGTGGCTTATTTCCAAGCGTCACGAGTTGGGATATCCTTAATCATGAATTACCCACTGTGTGCAATACATGATAAGGTATTCCAAGCAGTGGTGCTTAGATGTAGTATCCTAACTGCTAAACTAAGAGTACTAAACTAAATGCTAAACATGTATCAATAAATTAGACAAGTAGTACAATTTACATGCAAGACGCAGACAAATTAAAATAAATACGTTTTGCGTACAATTTGTCCGCTCAGTATATCGCTCTCTCATTTAATTCTTTCACACAACCATTCACACATCTTTCATTCAAAATAGTATTTGGTTAAAATATATAAGTAAAGTTGAGGTAAGTGTTATTTCCCTTAGAAAAAACGGAATAGGCGATATTTTCCCTTTAAGATAATACGTACTTTTTGTACGATGATTCAAAAATGGTTTATAATTTACATAGAGAAAATGGCATAGGCAGGTTATTTAACCTATGAATGGAAATACCTGTAATAATATAGTAGAAAATGTACAAATTACAGGTTAACACATTTTATATACACAATAATATAATACATATTCAATACTAAATTAATTAATTAACTAAATAATTAAATCCAACGATGATGTGCGCGTTGTCTTCCTGTTGTTAGCGTATCGTGCCATGAATGTTAATAGTTGGTATGGCTTTCTCTTGAGTGTTGTCGTTGATGTAGTTCTATTTCGGCTGTTAGCAAAGTCTATTAGCCACAGCAAGTATGGAACGTTCTCAATGTCCAGTATAAGTGTTCTTCATGTTTTCGTGATCAATGTCAGTTCACTCGATGAAATAATTTCATAGTTAATGTTTCTTGCTCGGATTGGTCTTAGAGCTTTGATAGATGGTCGTATAGTTCTGAACATTTCACGTTTGTGGGTGTTCTAAGTAACCTATTCACTGAGGTGTTATTACTTTTAACTGAAAGTTCTCTAGCAGGTGTAGAGTTACACTGTTATATGGTACGGAATAAAATATCACAATTTCTGGTATGGCGAATGGTAAATGTGCCAAATGTTATTCTGCTGGCGCATTCGTCTGCCGCGATAAAATATCAGCTATAATGTTATCAGTGCCTCTGATATGGCGGATTTTGAAGTCGAAATCTTGAAGAAGAAGACACCATCTTTGTAAACGATGGTTTTTGGGAACACCTTTATTCAGTACCAACAATGGCGAGTTGTCGGTGAGTACAACGAAGTGGGCACCTAAGAGGAACTTAGACAATCTGAGGATACAGAATAATAGACTCAATGCCTCCAATTCCACTGTAGAGTAACGGGTCTCTGCTTTCTTTAGCTTACGGCTTACGTAGAGAATTGGGTGTCTCACTCCATCCACTTCTTGCATTAAACATCCTCCAATGGCGATAGCACTCGAATCTGTGGTCAAAATAAAGGGTAAATCTATGTTTGGTAAACGTAAGACTGGTGGATTAGAAAAAATACGTTTCAATCTGCATATTGCATCCTCTAAGCTGGTACTTTTACAAACTTTTGATGGATGATCTTTTGTTAACATATTCGAAAACACTGATGTAAGTTCTGCCCAATTTGGTATAAATTTAGAATAGTAGTTTATAAGACCTAATAAACTTCTTATTTGCTTCTTTGTGGTAGGGACTTCTAGATTGAGTATCTTCGAAACAATTTTCTCGTCTGTTAGCAGTTTGCCTTCAGAAATTCTATGACCAAGGAAGTCTATTTGTTTATAGCCTATTTCAACCTTGGAAGGTTTGATAGTAAGACCGAAAAGAAAGATTTGGTTGAAGACTTGTTTGAGTGTAAGTAAGTGAGAAGTTATATTTGAAGAATGAATGCAAATATCATCAATATAAGCTTGGACATCTTTAATTCCGTGCAATAGCAATCTAGTTAACCTTACAAATGTGGCGGGAGCGTTTTTCAGACCAAATGGAAGATATCTCCATTCATACAAACCGAGAGGTGTGGCGAATGCTGTTATATGTCTAGAAGCAGGGTCTAGTGGTACTTGCCAATAACCTTTCGCTAAATCAACCTTTGAAAATAAGGATGATTGAGACATGTTCAAAATGAGGTCTTCACAGCTATTCATCGGCTCCGCATCCGTGGTGGTTATTGTATTTAACCTTCGATAATCGATGCACAAACGAATTGTCTGGTCCTTCTTTTTCACCAGAACAATCGGTGAAGAATATTGAGACATAGATTTCTGCATTATCCTATTTTTATCTAAATCCAAAATTTCCTTGTCTAAATTTGCTCTGTAATGCAGAGGAATAGAATATGGTCTACATTTGACCGGTGTCAGATCTGTCAACACAATTGAATGTGTTATCTTGTCAGTCCGTCCAGGTTTGTTAGAGAAGATAGATTTATACTCGTTAAGGAGAGTCAAAATGTCTTGTCGCTGCTGTTGTGTCAAAGTGTCAGAGATTTGTATGGTTATGGGATTTCGGTATTGTCTACGTCTGTCTGATTTATCACAGATGCTACTGTTTGTAAATTGTCCTCAATGTCATTGTCGTCGTCGTCGAGATTAATCGTTGTCAATATGTCGTCAAATTGGTCGTCGCTGTCGTTATCACATATTGTCGGTAATGTACATATGTCTTCGTCGTCTTTGTTGTCGTAAGAGTGCGTCGTTAACGATGCTTCGTTTGTCGAGATGTCACTCAGTTGGGTCACTGTCGTTTCGTTTCTGTCATCAGTTAGTTGCGTCTGCTCACTCGTGTCAGTGTCCTGTCTAGCATAGTATGGTTTTAACATATTTACATGGAATATTTTCATCTTTCCATTTAACGAAATTTCGTAATCCACTTCCGAAATTCTTCTAACAATTTTAAAAGGTCCCTGCCAAGAGGTTGATAGTAAATCTCTCTTGTCAGGGAGCAGTAGTAAAATATCCTGACCTGGTTTTAATACAATTGTTTTTGCACCTTTGTTGGCGTACTGCCTGTACCTAAAACCTTTCTCCTGTAGTGATGTTCTGGCCAGTATACAGGAACGTATGATTTTGTCTCTGGTGTCAGTGACCAAATCATAGGTGGAAATGGGTAGTTGGATATTTACAGGTTGTGATATGATATCTTTGTAAATAGTGAGAGGTCCTCTTGGGTTCGCTCCATACATCAATTCGAAGGGAGAGAACCCTGTGCTTGACTGCGGGACTTCTCTATATGCGAACAGCACCGTTGGGAGAAGTATATCCCAATCGGCTGGATTTTCAGCTGTCACTTTGAATAGCATATGTTTCAGGTCCCCATTTAGTTTTTCGCAGATACCATTTGCGGCCGGTCGATAGGGACTGGTGAAACATTGCTTTATGCCTAGTAACTTAGTTACCGATTGAGTGGCATTGGATATGAACTGGGTTCCCTTATCTGAGATTATTTTCTCCGGAAAGCCAAAACGGGAGAATATATTTAACAATATGTCCGTCACATCCGTAGAGGAGATTGTCAAAGACTGAAAGATAAAGGCCGGAGATCTTCTCAAGATAGAAGACCACCGGGAAGAGTGGTCAACCTCAAATAGATTAGAGGTGATACAGTGCCCCGATATCAGGGCAGGGTAGGTGATAGAATGGGGGACTATTAACTAGTTCTCTCATGAGACACGGAGACGTTGACCAGATGGTTAGCACTCTGGTCACGACAGAATCACGCCTACGTGATAGCCACGATTGCCACTCAACAGAAGACAGCTAATGTAAGCGTGCCAGGGGCAACGACACGCAAAAAGCCGAAGGACACCTCAAGGTCCTTCCGCGTGCTGTGTAGCCACGCGAGTAAGAAAGTCAGACTGGGGACTGACTTTGTAGCGAGCACCTCGTTTAGTGTTGATAGGAGATTTGTGTAACCAAATAGATAGAATTAGCATTAGGGTTTAGAAAACTAGTGATAGGCAATTCTGTGGCTTTGTGTGTGGTTTTGATAGCGACTGTTATGTACTTGTGAAGAGCCAACGGCAATAAAATGTGTCATTTATTTCCTCTCACACGACTTGCAAGTTTCTTGTATGGTGTGGGAGAAGTAATCTGATGATGCCTTACACATAGGTTGTTGACAGAAATAGATCTTAAAGGTAGCATTTCTGGCCATCTCGTACATAGATCGATAAGAGTAAAAATATATCTATTCCCTTTACTTGAGATGTGATTCAATGGACCTACAAGTTCAACTGCCACGATTTGAAATGGCCTCGAGGCAGTTGTGGTGGATTGGACTTCTGCCGTAGGGTTTTTCCCTTTTTTTCACAAGTTTCTGACATATATCACATGATCTGCAATAGGTTTTTATGTCTTGGCAAAATTTCGGCCAATAAAACTGGGTTAGGACCCTAGCTCTAGTTTTTTCATACCCCATATGACCTCCAAAAGGTGAATCATGGGCTATTTTTAGTACTTTCTCTCGATGTGCTTGTGGTAACACTACTTGCTGTATTGTGGACTGATTTCTAGTGTATAATCTAGTCAACACATTGTTGTTTAATGTAAATGACCACGATGCGTTTTTAGATAATTTTGGTTTAAGTCCTACTAATCTAAAATAAGGTGAAAGTGTAGGATCTGATTTTTGTTCATCTCCAAAATTAGTGATGGTAGTGTTTGGTGCTGCAATATCTAGTGACTCCTGCAGTTGGTCGGTGTGAGTTTTGCGAGTTGTCTGTCGTGTTATTGGATTCGTGTGTTGTGTGTGTTGTTGCACATCTACAGGCTTGGTACTTGGTAGATCGGTGGCATCCTCAATTCGAGGTTTTAAATTGGTCGTATCATTGACAGATTCGACCGCCCCTGCATCATACAACTCGGTGAATTCTTTCTGAATCACTTCATTGGTTGTCTCCCTTGTCCTTTTGGCAGATTGAGACAAGCATGAATGGTGTTTCTCTTTCGGATCGCTGTTTAGGTGTTGTATACCGTTTTTTCGCTCCCAGTCTCTGATTTGCTTTTCAGAGCACGGTCGTATGTTTGGCAGGTTCCCTAGTATAATATCCGCGACCGGATTTTCTAGGGCAGCGCACAATACTAGTCCTGATATGAACGGTGTTCGAATTTCGACAAGAGCAAGGGGGTATTTCTCTATAGTGCCTGAGAATGTGCGACAAGTTACGTGTTTGTGTGTGTAGTCTTTGTCGTTGATTAATGTTTTCCTAATCCCACAGAGCGTTGCGCCGGAATCACGAATTAATGTGCACTTTTTGTTATTTACAAACCCTGTTGAAAAATTAAGCTTGCCTGTAGAAGATAAGGCAGCATTGGCTGTTTCATTTGAAATAGGAATGGTGTGGCCACATAGTAATGTTGTGTCAAGTTGGAATTTCGTACAGGTGTTACACTTACTGTCTGTAATGGTGTCAATAATGTGCACAGCATTTCTTAGCTCACTCAAACTTTCGCTTCGATTGTCACACTCATTCAGTAACTCAATATCTTCCTCTGAGGAACTTTCAACCAGTGCAGCATTGGCCTGTTTTAGTAATTTTCGGCCATCACAAAAGCGACTATAATGCCCAAAGCTGCTGCAAAAATAGCATTTGACCGCTCTCTGGTACGCATTTCTTTTGTTTTTCTGCTTCTCCACAATCATTTTAAGTTGATGAGGATAGTTAGGCGATTTATCGCACAAAGAGTATTGTTCGTGTGTCAAACCACAATATTGGCACTTAACTGGCTTCCTGACATTTGAGCGTGGTTTAAACTTGCTTTCAGCTGGTTTAGAGTATTTAGTATTTACCACTGCTGCTGTTTCGTTCTGACCTAGGTTTAATTGGAAAATGTCTCTGTTCGCTGTGAAAAATGCGTTCCCCTTTGTCTCTACATCCTGAATACTCCTACAATCCATTTGTTTCAAAAACTTAGCAAAAGGTGTGGGGATTGTACTAATTATTTTATCAATAATAATGAGTTCTTTTAGTTTGTCATGGCTATTGTTAGTCTTAGCCGAGTTAATCCACTTTGTGCACACATCCTGAACTGTCGATACGTAATCTATGAAGGTTTGATTTGGTTGAGGGGTGTCATAGTCTTGCTCGTATCTAGATAACTAAACTTGGGTTCATACAGGCAACAATAAATCTGGTTGTTATGAGATCGAAGATTTATTGTATTCTCATATACAGTATGCGTTGGCGCAGTGGGTAAACAGACCCGCGCTATATTACATCTGTCAAATAGGAAACATCACACACATAAGTATCATTTAACAGTCTAGCAAACTATCTAGCCTATGTCTATATATCTATTGATATCTATAGAGTCCCTCAAAGGCAGGCCCTGTTGCCTCTCTCAAGTCCATTCGTCCTCTGCCGGTCTCCGCGTGTCCTAACCCGACACGGGCGGTAACTCTGTCCGAGTTCCTCGTGGACCCCGCATTAGGCGGGCCACCTCAGTGTCCACGGAATCATGGACTTGGTGACCACCTTCTATCTAGAAGGTTCTAGCTTACTTGGGTCCTGCTCGACTCAATGGTTTCCCTTGGGCTGGAATTGCAGCCCTTTACTAGATATATATACGTGAGGCGGTGACAGGATCCCCCCTCCCCCGTGACCTGATTTGTTGTTGGGAATTAGATCCGTTCTAATTCTGTCACCGACTCACCTACAGTTGGTGTTGTAGTTTGGTGGATAGTAACCTGGCAACCTACCTATTAGCACTAAAAACTCATGTATTCTACCATACAACACTTGTCTGATTTGGTGCAGAGATCCCTGTCTCTCGTGTGCTTAATTATGCTTATCAGACCGAAGTTCCATGGCATTTATGTAGTTGTATTTACAACTTGCCCTTCTCATAGTACCCAAAATGGTACCCAGACAAATAACCCCTATATAACAAGGGTTAACAAGACCGAAGTCTTGGCTAAATAAGTACACCTTCAAATCTTGATCTGAGTGTGTATTTCTATACACTTTTACTCCCGTATGTTATATAATGCTAAATATGTAGTTACCTTGTTCTTTTATCCCTTTCATACTACAAGTGTCCCTGTTGGCTTGTTAGTGTGTTTTGACTAATAAGTTGATGTTTCTAATAAAGTGACTGTATTTTACCTTGATAGTGTTGAGTTTTAAGGTTTGTGTACTGTGTGTGCTGAATGTGTGGCGTATTTCCAAGCGTCACGAGTTGGGATAACCTCAATCATGAAATACTGCACTGTGTGCAATACATGAAAAGGCATTCCAAGTAGTGGTGCTTAGATGTATCGTAACTGCTAAGCTAAGTATATTAACTCACTATTAAACTAAGTACTACACATGTATTCACAAATTAGACAAGTCATACAATTTACATGAAAGACGCAGACAAATTAAAATAAATACGGTTTGCGTACAATTTGTCTGCCAAGTGTATCGTTCTCTCATTTAATCCATTCACACAGTCATTCACTCACTTTTGATTAAAAATAGTATTTGGTTAAAATATATAATTAAAGTTTAGGTAAGTGTTATTGCCCTTAGAAAAAATGGGCTAGGCGATATTTGCCCTTTAAGTAAATACGTACTTCTTGTACGATTAATGACAAATGGGTTACAATTTAGATAGAGACAATTGTATAGGACGGTTCTTTAGCTTAGGAATGGTACCGCCTGTAATATTAATGTCGAATATGTACAAATTACAGGTGAATACAATTTATATACAACAATAATGGAAATATAATACATATTTAATCTTAAACTAATTAATTAAATAAATCCAACGATGATGTGCGCGTCGTCCTCCTGTCGCTAGCGTGGTATGCCATGAATGGTAAAGCTAGTATGGATCTCTATTGAGTGTTGCCGTCGATGTTGTTCTGTTTCGGCTGTCAGTAAAGTTACGTAGTAACAGCAAGTATGGCATGTTCTTAATGTCCTATATAACGAGTTCTTACAGAATTCGGAGTTAGTTTGTTGGTTGATCTTATTGGTTGACACAAACACAGTTACTGTTTCTTGCTGGAAGTGTTCTAGCGCTTAGGCACTTGATGGTATAGTTCTCAAAGTAACGTATCATGTTTTTGGGTGTTGTAATTCAACTAATCACTGAGAGTACTCTAGCAGGTGTAGAGTTCCACTGTAATATGCAACCGACTAAAAGTATCACAGTTTATAATATGGCTAATGGTCGATGTGATCAGAGTCATTCTACTGGCGCATTCACTTGCCGTGACAAAAGGTCAGCCACAATGTTGTCGGTGCCTCTGATGTGGCGGATTTCGAAGTCGAAATCTTGCAGTAGAAGACACCATCTTTGTAGCCGATGGTTTTTAGGCGACCCCTGGTTAAGGACTAATAATGGCGAACTGTCAGTGAGGACCACAAAGTGACTCCCTAAGAGGAACTTCGACAATCTCAATATACAAAACAATAGGCTCAGACACTCCAATTCAACTGTGGCATACTGAGTCTCAGCCTTCTTTAATTTGCGGCTTACATAGAGAATTGGGTGTTTTATGCCATCCATTTCCTGCATCAAGCATCCTCCTATTGCGATAGCGCTCGCATCTGTGGTCAAAATAAAGGGTAAATTAATGTTGGGTAATCGTAAGACTGGTGGGTTAGAAAAAATATGTTTCAATTTACACATTGCATCATCTAAGCTGGTACTTTTACAAATTTTTGATGGATGATCTTTAGGTAACATATCAGAGAAAACTGAGGTTAGTTCTGCCCAATGTGGAATAAATTTTGAATAATAGTTAATCAGGCCTAGTAAACTTCTAACTTGCTTCTTTGTGGTAGGTACTTCTAGCTTAAGGATCTTGGAAACAATTTTATCATCAGTCAACAATTTTCCTTCAGAAATTCTATGTCCAAGGAAGTCTATTTGTGTATAACCCATTTCAACCTTGGAAGGTTTGATAGTAAGTCCAAAAAGAGAGATTTGGTGGAAGACTTGTTTAAGGGTGAGTAAGTGAGAAGTCATATCAGAAGAATGGATGCATATATCATCAATATAAGCAACTACGTCATTAATTCCGTCGTCAGTCATGATTGGTACAGGGATTTCCATGTTGTCCACGTCTGTCTGATTTATCACAGATGCCACTGTTTGTACATTGTCTTCAATGTCATTGTCGTCGTCGTTTTTGTCGTCACATTTGTTGTCGTTGTCGATATCACAGATTGTCGGTAATGTCCATATGTCTTTGTCGTTTTCATCGTCGGAAGAGTGTGTCGTTAACGATGCTTCGTTTGTCGAGGTGTCATTTCGTTGAGAAATTGTCGTTTCGTCTCCGTCACCAGTTCGTTGAGTCAGTTCATTTGTCTCATTGTCATGTCTAACATAATATGGTTTCAACATACTTCCATAGCATAATTGCAAGTTTCTATTTAAAGAGAATACAGTATGGTGCTAGTGTAGGGTCATTTTTCTGTTCATTTCCAAAATTGATGTTAGTTGAGTTTGGCGCTACTATTTCTAATGATTCCTGTAGTTGGTCGGTGTTGGTTTTGTGGGTTGTCTGTCGTGTTATTGCGTTTGTGTGTTGTGTGTCTAGTTGCACATTTACAGGTTCGGTACTTGGTAGTTTGGACGCATCCTCAATTCGAGGTTTTATTTCGGTCGTATCGTTTCTTGATTCGACCGCCCCTGCATTGTACACCTCGGTAAATTCTTCCTGAATTACCTCAGTGGTTGTCTCCCTTGGTATTTTGGCAGTTTGAGACAAGCAAGAATGGTGTTTCTCTTTTGTGTCGCTATTTCTGTGGTGGATACCGTGTTTTTGCTCCCACATTTTTATCTCTGTTTCAGAGCAAGGATGTATGTTGGGTAAATTACCAAGTATAATATCCGCGATGGGATTTTCAAGGATAGCACACAATACTTGCCCCGATATGAATGGTGTTTGAATTTCGACCAAAGCAAGGGGGTATTTCTCTATTGTACCTGAAAATGTGCGACATGTCACATGTTTGTCTGTGTAGTCTTCAGCGTCTATCAATGTTCTCCTCACCCCACAGAGAGTTGCGCCGGAATCACGAATTAACGTTCCCTTCTTGTTGTTAACAAACCCTGTATAAAAAACTAGCTTGCCTGTAGATGATAAGGCAGCGTTAGCTATTTCGTTTGCAATTGGGATAATGTGACCACAATGTAGTGTTGTGTCCAGTTGGAACTTTGTACAGGTGTTGCATGTACTGTCTGTTATGGTGTTTATGACGTGTACAGCATTTCCAAGCTCGCTCTCATTGTCGTGTTGATTTTCACATTCATTTCGTGACTCAAGCTCTTCGTCAGTCGACGTTTCTACTAATGCCGCATTGGCCTGTTTCAATAACTTTCGGCCTTGACAATCTTTATTATAGTGACCCCAGCTATTGCAGAAATAACATTTAACTACGTTATGGTAAGCCATGCGTTTAGCTGTTTGCTTCTCTACCATCTTTTTGAGGTGTTCAGGGTACGAGGGTGATTTGTCACACATACCGTAGATGTCGTGATGAGCATTGCAATATTGGCACCTTACTACTTTACCGACATTGGATCGCGGTTTAAATCTGCTCTGTGATTGTTTGGAGTATTTGGTGTTCACTACTGCAGCTGCTGTATCATTGTGACTTATATTATGTTGAAAAATATCCCTGTTTGCTGTAAAAAATGCATTTCCTTTCACCTCGATTTCCTGAATGCTCTTACAATCCATTTGTTTTAAGAACTTGGCAAAAGGTGTAGGAATGGTGCTAACTATTTTATCTATTATAATTAGTTCCTTAAGTTTATCATGGCTATTGTTGGTTTTAACCGAGTTAATCCATTTTGTGCATATGTCTTGGACTGTACTGACATAATCTATGAAGGTTTGGTTGGGTTGTGGAGATAATTTGGCAAATTGTTGTTGGTAACCTGCAGTGTCTAAAGAAAAATGTTGGAGAATGCGTTGTTTTAGGTACTCATAGTCTTTTCGCATTTCCTGTGGTATTGTTTCTATTACTTTCACATGGCATTTAACAGGTTTTTAAGAAAACATTCTATGCCAAAACCGGAAAACTAGCCCCCAAAAAGCCTGTCATAGTCTTGCTCGTATCTAGATAACTAAACTTGGGTTCATACAGGCAACAATAAATCTGGTTGTTATGAGATCGAAGATTTATTGTATTCTCATATACAGTATGCGTTGGCGCAGTGGGTAAACAGACCCGCGCTATATTACATCTGTCAAATAGGAAACATCACACACATAAGTATCATTTAACAGTCTAGCAAACTATCTAGCCTATGTCTATATATCTATTGATATCTATAGAGTCCCTCAAAGGCAGGCCCTGTTGCCTCTCTCAAGTCCATTCGTCCTCTGCCGGTCTCCGCGTGTCCTAACCCGACACGGGCGGTAACTCTGTCCGAGTTCCTCGTGGACCCCGCATTAGGCGGGCCACCTCAGTGTCCACGGAATCATGGACTTGGTGACCACCTTCTATCTAGAAGGTTCTAGCTTACTTGGGTCCTGCTCGACTCAATGGTTTCCCTTGGGCTGGAATTGCAGCCCTTTACTAGATATATATACGTGAGGCGGTGACAAGGGGATAATTTAGCGAACTGTTGTTGGTAACCTGCAGTATCTAAAGAGAAATGTTGGAGAATGCGTTGTTTTAAGTAGTCATAATCCTTTCTCATTTCCTGTGGCACTGTTTCTATTACTTTCAATGGTTCTAGAGCTAAGTTTCTCATTAAAATAAATGACCAATCTGATTTTATGATCTTATGGTAGGCCATTAGACACTCGAAATTTTCCAGGTATGCACTGATGGAATCTCCTGAGCAGAAAGCTTTCACGAGGCCTTTATACTTATTATATTTCTGTTCTTCCTCTTTGCTTCTTAATTTATTTACAGATATTTCTACGTTGGACTCAATCTCCATCTGTTTTAATTTTATTTGTGTATCGGCATTCAATTGGGCTTGTTTGGCCGCCGCCTCAAGCTCTAATTGTTTCTCTTGTAGTTGCATCTGCATCTTTTCCCGTTCTGATTGTATCTTTTTCTCTTCTGCCTCCATTTGCATTTTCTTCTCTTCAGATTGTAATTGCATCTGCATCTTTTTCTCTTCTGCCTGACTTTGCCTCTGTTTTTCTTCTCGTTCTATCGCTATTTCTTCACGGGCAATGTTCTCTGCGTGCGTCTTCTGTGCCCATTCTGACAGTTTCTCTTCCTTATAACCTAATTTAATGCCATGCTCAATACATTTATCTAAAGTAGACATGTTGAATTTTACTTGTTTGTAAATTTACTGAAGTTAAATCCCTTAGAAAAATGTTGGGAGTAGAAAATTTAGTTATCTCCCTTAATAATTACATGCGAAAATCCAAATGCAAAGTTATGTTGGTTACAAGGTCATGAATATACATACAAATCAATGCAAAGCAAAATGATACATGGATGGAAGGTGATAAGTACCGCTTAGGGTTGCAATGGGCATGATGTGAAACTTATCTTATGATCCCAGAACTTGTGAATGTTGTCTTGTACTTTCGCCACTGTTGGATAGTTCACATAGGTTACGCACCACACAAAAAGCCTCACAATTCGCGGAACAATCTGCTCGTAGAATGAGAAAACATTAGTAACAGTCAAAAAATGTTACAGTCATGTCAAAATAATTTATAGTATTAACATCATTGAGAGACTAACTGCAGAGGGACTCATATTACTATTAGTTGATCGCTAGATAGGTGCACATTTGTTAAACTTCTTCAAACAACAATTTGATATGATTAATTTACAATTTTACTTGGCAATCAATAGCCGTTTATATGTAAAGCTTATGCCAAAACCGGAGCCTAGCCCCCAGAAAGCCTGTCAGCGTGTTGTATGTCTAGGTATCTGAGCTCGGGCTCATACAGGCAACAATAACTCAGTTAGCTATAATATCTAACATTTATTGTATTTCAATATACAGTGCGTTGGCGCAGTGGGTTTAACAAGCCGCACTGAATCGCATATCACAGAGGTTTAACATCATCACACAGTTTAATATCATCAAACATTCTAAGCATACTATCTAGCATAAGTCTATAAACCCCACATGGGTCTAAACTATAAAGTCTAAACTATTGAGTCCCTCTAAGGCAGGCCCTGTTGCCTCTTCGATGTCCCGTCTCTCTCTGCCCATCCACACGTGTCGCAATCCGACACGGGTGGTAACTCTGTTCGAGTTCCTCGTGGACCCCGCAATAGGCGGGCCACATCAGTGTCCACGGGACAGTGGACTCACTGACCAGTCCTTCGAGAAGGTTCTGGAATACTCTGGCCTTCGAGGGTCTTACTTCTTTCCCTTTGGGCGGGAGTTGTAGCCCTTGGCTAATCTATATTAACTAATGTTAGTTTACCAGATAATATGACTACTGTGAGGCTGTGACAGGAACCCTTCATAAACATCATAAGCAAAAGTGGCTGCATTCGACTAACATCTTTCCCTAGCCGGTAACTTCTCACACCTTTTGGGGGTAAGCTTTTCCCTTTTTAAATATTCTTGAAGCTTAATAGCACCGATCTTCTCCAGAACCTTGTCGAAAGTATTCTGTAGGGTGATCGTCCTAAAACTCCTGCGAAAAGGTGAGATATACTAAACACTGACACTACATGTTGTCTATGTTTAGTATTTCTCACATTCTGGCAGGAGTTACTCACCTAACTGTGTTTATGTCCTATTGTTACAACCTGCGGCAGCCGTTACATCTCTTGCCACCATTGATAGTCGAAAGGCTCGAATCCCTGCATGCCCAATCAATATACTATCTACTACATTCTCTGATCTCTAATTGTTTCCTCTCCTCACTTTGAATGCACATCATTACCTATACATGTATTTCTGATAGCCTTACTAGAGATTAGCTGCCAGTTGGGAAATGTCCTTTCTAGAAAAGATAGGGAGGGAGGGGGACCGAGTTTCCCCGGGAAAGTTAGCCAGTTAAGCTGGCTTATGATGTAGCCCAGCTGTGTTTCGAACGCTGAATGCGGGATGTCAAACTCCGTCTGTAACTTCTTCACCACGGAGCAGGCTGGTATATATAAAAGGTAGGAGGGTTACGTCAGCCAGTTACCATTGTATTGTAGGCTTTAGAAGGCGACGCTACACTACACAGCGTTAGTGATCGTTGAAACATTCAACAGTTGCAGTCTCGCTGGTTGAATACAGCCTCCACATCTGCTACCTACCACTATAAAGGTGTTTACATATTCGGTGTGTCACAGACTCCGCGATTACCGTTCTGATACATGGCTGGCAAGGTAAGTTTCAGGATAGTTCACGATCCGCCATATTGAATAGGCTGTACTTTAGCTTGTAGTGTACCTTGTAAGCGTGTGTTTTTACCATCTCGTCTTTTGAGAATACATTTTGGGTTATGATTTGTAATCATCATCGTCATCATGTGCCCTGCCATCTGGCGCAGGCGTTCATGTCTCTCCTCAGATCTCGGTCCTTCATGTTCTGGATTATCTGAGCTGATTATATCCCTCCATGCCACCGTCTCAGTCCATCCAGCATCATTTGTCACAGTTTGTCTCTGATTGGACTGAGAACAGCACCGTTTAACCTGTGTCTAGAAGATTTTTGTCTGCTCCACTCCCCTTGTTTCACATAATCCCAGATTACAAGTCCTGTCATATTTTATTTCTCTCTCTCTTTCCCCACTTCTACCCTTTTCCGTCTTTCCCGAACCCCAGTTCTGGCATTCCAAGATTTCTCTAGAGAAAGGAATTAAGTCGGTGATCTACATCTCCATACAACTGACTCTACATCTCTTCACACTTCTTCTACAAAATCCTCCTGTCGTCTTGGTTGGCCGGGTTTCTTTTTTTATTTTCCCCCGTTATTTCAAATTTTGTCATGGATGGCTGGACTACAGCAGACCTTGTCCACGGGATGGTGCAGCCCAGCCAGCCTTAGTGGCCTCATGTGACCTGCATGCCAGGCTACAGTCTTAGCATTCCTTGCTTCCCCCAAGGGCCGCGGTCACACACTGGTGGACTGGTGGAGTGGCTTTTCCATACATATTAGAAACATATGTGGACATTTGGAGGGAGGATACGTCGCGAAGGAAACTTTTCACAAACATCAGAAGGAGGCGGTCTTCATGTTGTTGCCACATTATGAGAAGACACAGACTGGAAAGTTGTGACAACAGATAAGAAGGATGGAGGAAGACAGAGAGGTAACATGCTTGACAGTCTTGTGCCATGGCATAGAAAGGAGGCAACACACGAATTTGTCCATGCCGATGGGGATCGCAAAGTGTAGACAAGCATGATCGCCTTCACCAGTCGGTATAAAATATCACAAAGTAATGCAGCTTTACATAACAGAATTACGACACATACAGGACGTTGTGGCGACTAGCCTTCATCAGCAAACAAATGCATGCACGAAACGCAACATATAGTCACGGAGAAGATTCTCCAGTTGCCACATTAAGGCATAAAGACAGGATGAGAAGAATAAAAAGATGGGGGAAAAATGAGAGCAATGAAGAGAAAATGAAAATATGAAAAACTGTTACTACTTAACTCAAAGTCCGAGGCTGTTCTGCTACCTGAATGGTAGCGATTACAGTTAACGTTTACAGCGTTAACATTTACAGAGTTCACTACAAATACAAACTGAATGCCTCTGGTAGCAGTACAGCCTGGGACTCTGAGTTAAGTAGCAACAGTTTTTTCATATTTTAATTTTCTCTTCATTGCTCTCATTATTTTCATCTGTTTATTCTTCTCATCCCGTCCTTATGCCTTAATGTAGTCACCGGAGGGTCTTCTCCTGTACTATATGTTGTGTTTCGTGCATGTTTGCTGATTAAGGCTTATTGCCGAAACGTCCTGTATGTGTAGTAATTCTTTTATGTAAAGCTGCATTACTTTGTGTTATTTTATATTGTTTACATTTTCACAGATTTACCGCAGTTCCACCCAATTTTATTCATATTCTCCAGTCGGTAGTGCACTTGATGATGAAGATGAGGATGATGATGAAGATAATGATGATGGTGATAAAGAAATAGTCTCGGAGTTTTGGAAGCCAAAATTATCCTTTACAGGACGTGACAATCAACCCCAGCATGGGTTGGCTGTTTGTGATTAGCTAGGCAGTGTTAGTTCAGTAGTTTGCCATTGCTTTCTGATCGTCCACTTGATCAGTAAATTAAAGTCAAACTTTAACAAAATAAGTAGAGTCCAAAATCAAGGAATGCAGATTATAACTGGACGCCTGAAGACAACGCCTATTAACGAACTAGAAAAGATCACTTGTTTACAACCAATGCAGGATAGAAGAGATAGCAGAAGCCAGCAACAAGCAGAAAAATTTAGAAGATTGACAGACCACCCTATGTACAACAGATTTAATGGTTTTGGAAAGGGAAGACTGAAGCGTAGCAACTTTGTAGAAACTGCAAAACGAAAGGTTAGGGCAGATCCTATACTTAACATATCAACAGTCAAACCCATTTACAATGCACACAAGTTCCCAGCTTGGAGACAGCAGCAACTGCCTCCTGAGATGATATATAAAGATGAAATATAAAGAAGAAAATAGCCCTAAACTACATAAAAGAACATTACCCAAGTAACAATTGGACCCATGCATATACAGATGGATCAGCCAAAAATTCAATAGAAAATTGAGGAGGAGGAATTCTCCTTAATTTAAAAAATGGAGTGAAAAACACAGTCAGTGGCAACTGGAAACATTCTCAAGTAACTTCAAAGCAGAAGTAAAGGTTTTGAAAACTGCAGCAGAAATGCTCTTGATGGAGGAAAATAAAGAGAAGCAAATAGCTATCTGCACAGATGCAAAGTCAGCTGTCTCAATACTGAAGAGCAAAAACGGCACAGAACTAGCTGACCTAAGAGCAGCACTCCATGGTCTATGCCAGAAATCCAAAATAGTTATAATACAGCGGATCCCATCACATTGCAGTATACCTGGAAATGAAGAGGCTGACCGACTGGCAAAAGAGGGCGGACGACTACCTCAGCCTGACATAGACATAACCTATAATGAGGAAAAGAGGTTTATAAAAAACACCAGGCCACCAGAATGTTGCATATTACAAACTCGACCGAAGTGAACAAGTAGCAATCTTCAGATTCCGCACAGGACATAACAGGCTGAAATACCACTTGTTCAATAAACTAAAGATAGGAGATACTTATGAATATAATTCTGGAATTGGTAAAATGACGGCTAGACATTTTGCTGCAGGAGTGCCAAATTAATGCAGAACAGAGAAAGATATTTTGGCCCACGCCTGCTTCATTTGAGGGCAAGCTCTATGGAGATATCAACAAGCTCAGGTTGACCGCAGCTTACTTTAACTACATTCAAGTTGACATCTAAAGGTGCATGAAGAAGTTCTTAGCCTGTCAAACTTCATACCACAGGTATGTCGGTTACAAAAGCGTCCCAGAGGCATGAAATGGAATATTGCTTGGTTAGCAATTCCATTACGTGAAAAATCCGAATCGAAAGCTCATTGTATGGGCGTCATCAAAGGTGGGAAAAGCTTCCCAGTGGCACGAAATTAAATATTGCTTCGATAGCAAATCCATTACGTCGAAAGTCCAAATTGAAAGCTCACTGTGTGGATGTCATCTGCAGACTGCATTCTTCTGGTTTCCGGAGGAACAGCCTATGGTGAACGGAAGGCCCAATATACGGAAGTGAGGATAAGCAGCCATGTGCAGGACGTGATGATTCCTTGGGTGAACCCAGTGCCAGAGCGCTATGTGTTGGCTAAGCAATTACGAAAGTATCCTTGGATGGCGGGGAATGCCCATGGTCTACCCCTGCCTTCCAGTGAGGGCTGACCGGGATGTCTTCGTCTGTTCTAAATGGGCCAGCTTGGATGGGGATAACACCACAACAGTGAGAGTCAAACGTCTTTCGAAACACCCGGGAAGGTAACCCGGCCAAATAATGCCTGAAGAAGTCGGTTGAAAGGTTCAAATACCACAGCTGTTTAAACAGGCACAACGAAATTACGTCTAAAACAACATTCTGGACGAACGCAGACGAAGAAGAAGACCTAGACAAATACAGGGAATCATGAAGTGGAGCTCGTCGAGAGAGCTCGATCATGGATTAAACAGGTTGGAAGAAAAAATGTTTATGCCTTTGTCTGGAATCCACATTTTAAACGAAATAGAGGAATTTGTATAATAACAATATTAATATATATTAATATCTATAATATATATAATAATAACAAAAATAATAATAACAAAGACACAAACAATACATTGCACGATTTTTGCCTGGAATATTTCGCTGCATCTCGTCAGGTACATACTGTAGAATTCACACAACATAAAGTAAAATAACTAGATAACTCCTTCAAGCTGAAATATACACATGTTCTCACAGTAATGTCGATTGTCTACCACGGTAATTGTAAACTGACTAATATGTCTTTCTGGTTGCACAAGACTGGTTTATGTAGGTTAATCATTATGGCTTCTGCAAACTTTAACAAGCGACTATTCTGTGTGTTGAACAACACACGGAAGGCACTGTCTCTCTCAACCACATGACCGCTTTCCAGCACATGCCTAGCGATCTATGAAGCGGAACTGTTCCGGTGTGCCTACCCAGGCTCACCTCGCATGTGTATAGCATCTTTTTAATCCAGTTAGGAATGTGTTCAGCAACCCTGCTGTGTAACTGTAGATGAGACGGTGAAAATAATAAGTAAACGCATTAAAGACAAACAACTAAAACTGGGCATATCAACTTCTATTCTGGAGAGGCTATTATTACTATATACCGCCTACAAACAATTCAATTTTCTGAAAAATTCATACCGCCAAATTGTTGCCATGGGGAGTCCTCTTGGTCCTATTCTAGCGGACATCTTCATGGTACATTTAGAAGAAAAGAGATCATCAGACATTAAAAACTTGGTCTTCTACCGTCGGGTGTGTGGACGATATACTAATTATAACCACAGACGAGCTGCAAGCAACATCGTTCCAGGCCATAATGAACATGACGCACAAAAACATCTCTCAATCTATGGAACAGAACGAAGCATTACGGTTCCTATATATTCTAATGAGGCGTAGAGCAGACGGCACAATTCAAAGATCGGTGTACCGCAAAGAAACATGGACTGGCCAATACATAAATATTCTGAGTTTCACACCTGTCCAGTACAAACGGAGTTTCGTACTAGGAAGATATGCACCCAGGACACACTGACAGAGGAATTTGAAACTCTGAATAATGCCTTAAACCTGAATGGGTACTCCACAGGATTTATAAAAAACCATTTCCAACAACCCAATCCAAAACCAGACGAAACCTCAGTCCCTAAACTAAAGGTATTTACCCAGCTTACCTTTCGAGGGGATGACGTAATTCAACGTCTACAGGACCGGCTCATTACAGCAGTCGGCCGAACATTCTGAGATGCAATTCCAGTTATTAGGTACAGAATCACACCTTTTCCAACCCCAGCAGTTAAAGAACCTATCGCTTTGTACGCCAAATCGAATTGTATTTATCAATTTACATTCTGGTGCGAGGCCACCTACATCGGCAGAGCAGAGCGACAGTTACACAGCAGGGTTTTGGAACATCCCTAACATTCCTAACTGGGTCGACAAGATACTACACACAGACGATGGAAGCCTAGGTAGGCCGACACACCGGAACAGTCCCGCTTCATCAATCGCTAGGCATGTGCTGGAAAGCGGCCATGTGGTTGAGAGAGATAGTGCCTTCCGTGTGTTGTTCATTACACAAACTAGTCGCTTGTTAAAGTTTGCAGAAACCATAATTATTAACCTACATAAGCCAGCGTTGTGCAAACAGAAAGACATGTTAGTCAGTTTAACATTACCGTGGTAGACAATTGACATTACTGTGCGAACATGTGTATATTTCAGCTTGAAGGATTTATCTAGTCGTTTTACTTTATGTTGTGTGAATTCTGTAGTATGTACCTGACGAGATGAAATATGCCAGGCAAAAATCGTGCAATCTATTGTTTGTGTCTTCGTTACTCAAATTCATTACGGGAAAACTTTGTTTTGAAATAGAGGAAGATCACAAACAAACAATGAAATGCAGCAGAGAGGAAAATGAATAATTTGGAGAGGACATAGAGTGAGGTGTATGGGATAGCTAAGGATACGAGGACATGAACAGAGCTGTGTGGGATAGCTAAGGATATGAGGGTATTGAAGGAGCTGTGAGGGATAGCTAAGGATATGCGGATATTGAAGGGGCTTGTGGGATGGCTAGGGATAGGAGGGTATTGAAGGAGCTGTGTGGGATAGCTAAGGATATGAGGGTATTGAAGGAGCTGTGTGGGATAGCTAAGGATAGGAGGATATTGAAGGAGCTGTGTGGGATAGCTAAGGATAGGAGGGTATTGAAGGAGCTGTGTGGGATAGCTAAGGATATGAGGATATTGAAGGAGCTGTATGGGATAGCTAAGGATACGAGGACATGAACAGAGCTGTGTGGGATAGCTAAGGATAGGAGGGTATTGAAGGAGCTGTGTGGGATAGCTAAGGAAAGGATGATATTGAAGGGGCTTGTGGGATGGCTAGGGATAGGAGAGTATTGAAGGAGCTGTGTGGGATAGCTAAGGATATGAGGGTATTGAAGGAGCTGTGTGCGATAGCTAAGGATAGGAGGATAGTGAAGGAGCTGTGTGGGATAGCTAAGGATAGGAGGATATTGAAGGAGCTGTATGGGATAGCTAAGGATATAAGGGTATTGAAGGAGCTGTGCGGGATAGCTAAGGATATGAGGGTATTGAAGGAGCTGTGTGCGATAGCTAAGGATAGGAGGATATTGAAGGAGCTGTGTGGGATAGCTAAGGATAGGAGGATATTGAAGGAGCTGTATGGGATAGCTAAGGATATGAGGGTATTGAAGGAGCTGTGTGGGATAGCTAAGGATATGAGGGTATTGAAGGAGCTGTGTGGAAAAGCTAAGGATAGGAGGATATTGAAGGAGCTGTGTGGGATAGCTAAGGATAGGAGGATATTGAAGGAGCTGTATGGGATAGCTAAGGAAAGGATGATATTGAAGGGGCTTGTGGGATGGCTAGGGATGGGAGGGTATTGAAGGAGCTGTGTGGGATAGCTAAGGATATGAGGGTATTGAATGAGCTGTGTGGGATAAATCAAATCAAATCAACTTTATTAGGGTCACAAATTGGGCGCGCAGGCCCGTCTTACATTCGGCCCTTCCAATCACTCGTCTTTCGTTCATCAAGAGCATTATACATTTACATAGGAAGAAAAATAAACATTGTGAAATGAATGTTATAAACATAAACAAGGCTAATTACCATGTTATGAAGCCCGTTTCCCACCTATCCATACATCACCCCACTCACACAACACCCCCACCTACCCACACACGCGCGCACCAAGGGACACATACACACCCCCACCTACCCACACACATGCACACCAAGGGACACATACATACCCCACCAACCGGCCCATCCCCCTCCCGCACATCTCCCACCCACACACACTGCCCTCACCTGATCTCCCAACCAAAACACACTCGCCACCCACAAACAATCCCCCACCAACCCACACATCCCACGCCCATCCACATACACATCCTAACCCACACATCCTCTCCCCACCCACACCTCAAACCACCCATCCCCCAGCCACATCTCCATCGACAACATATTCCCCACCCATGCACACAATCCCCCACCAACCCACACATCGCACATCCACTCACACATCCCCAAACCATACACACACACATCCCCACCAACTGACATGTCCCTGCCCCCCCCCCCCCCCCCCCACACACATCTCCCTAACCACCGATACATCCCCAATCCACTCACACACACCCCACCACCCACACATACAACTTCCACCCACCCACACATGCCTTAACCTAATCCACCACCACACAATCCCCCACCCGCACATCGCATACACCCCCTACCACGCACTATTCCCAACCTACGCACCACACACACACATATCAATCACCAACACATCCCCACTTACACACCACACACATATCCCCCACCCAGATACCACACAATATTCCCACCCACACCCACACAGATACCCTTATCCATCCACCCCACATACCCCCACTCACATACCACAAAAATCCCCTACCCACACACACATACCTCACCCACAAAATATCCCCAACCAACACACCACACACCTGTCCCCACCCACACACGCATTCCCTACCCGTCCACCAACACACACTCTCTCACGCATACATCCTCCACTACGCACCCACATCCCCCACCCACCCACCCCCAACCAAACATCTCTCGATCACAATACCCCTACCCACACACATCCCCCACCCACTCACACATCCCACCCCGACACATACAACTCCCTCACCCAACTTCACATCCCTAAGCCACTCACACATTCCCCATCCACACACACACATCTCCCACCCACACACCCCCACATACTTCCCCCAACCACCACAATCCCCTACTCACCCACACATATACCCCACCCATACGCACATTCCCCGCACCCATCACACACATCCCCCACACCACACACTATCCTCCACCCTTATCACCACAAACATACCCTCCACCCACACATCATTCACACATCCCCCACCAACACACTGCACACATATCTCAAACCCACACACCATACACTTCTCCCCACCCGCCCTTGCATCCCCAATCCACCCAACACAATCTCCTACCCACACAAACCCGCCTCCCACACATACTTCCTCAAACCATCCACACATCTCCACCCACATAAACACACATCCCCCGCATCCGTCCCATACACATATCATCCACCCATACACACATCCCCCACACCCATTCCAACACCCCTACTTTCACCCCCACACATCCATCCACACATCCCACCAACACCCACAAATACCACTACCCACCTAAACCCACACACCCCAACCCATCCAGACGCATACCCCCACCCATACACCCCCACCCACACATATTCCCACACTCACACACATCCTCCACATACACTCACACTTCCTCACATCTAGACATATACAAAATGTCTCACGTTAGTATTGAAACTAGTATGAACAAACTCCCACACTTTACTCACACACATACACTGACACTTGTCATGAGCAGTCTCATAAAAATGTTAAACATGGAGAAAAATGTGGTACATAAAATGTATGTGACGTAAAAATAGTGATGCTCTCTCTCTCTCTCTCTCTCTCTCTCTCTCTCTCTCTCTCTCTCTCTCTCTCTCTCTCTACACACACACACACACACACACACACACACATTCACTCTCACACATTCACTCTTCCGCTCATTCATTCACTCTCACGCATTCACTCTCCGGCTCATTCACTCTCACGCTCACTCATTCACTCTCCCGCTCACTCATTCACTCTCCCGCTCACTCATTCACTCTCCCGCTCACTCATTCACTCTCCCGCTCACTCATTCACTCTCCCACTCACTCATTCACTCTCACTCGTTCTGTCTCTCATTCACACTCACTGACCCTCTCACTCAAACTACAGTAATGAACATGAGTTTATATTATGCATGATAAAATCAAATGGTATTTAACTGATAATATGACAGATGAGAATACACAAACATATGGATTCGCGTGTTACATAACATGCGTGTTACATGACATGCATCTGCTCAGCTCTCTCTCTCTCACTCTCTCTCTCTCTCTCTCTCTCTCTCTCTCTGTATTTTTTCATATACACACACTCACACGCATGCGCGCGCTCACACACACACACACACACACACACTAACACATCAACTCTCCCACTATCTCACTCTCTAACACACAATCCTTCACACACACACACACACACTCACTCTCTCAATCACACTCTCTCACACATACACATGAACGCATGCACATGAACGCATGCACGCACGCACACACTCCCTCACTCACTCTCACACATACACGTACGAATGCATGCACTGACACATTCCCCCACCATTTCTCGCTCAATCACTCTCTCCACACACACGCATGCACGTGCGCACACACGCATTCACTCTCTCCCTCTCTCTGACACCCACTTTCCTCTCTCTCTCTCTCTCTCTCTCTCTCTCTCTCTCTCTCTCTCTCTCTCTCTCTCTCTCTCTCGCTCCCACACGCACACACATATATAGTGAACAATTATAGTTAAACAATTATAATGAACAATTATACTGAACAATTATACCAGTAAATGAATTATGGTGGCATATAGTAGGTATGGATTAAGTATTGAAAGAGTTTTCGGTTAAATGTGTAGGGACTCATTGGAGTTTTCAGATCTGGAGGCAGATCATTCCATAAGTGAGCACCAGAATAGGCGAAACATGTTTTGTATAGGTCCAATCTAGGCTTTGAGACATGTAACAAGTTTAGGCGCTTGCTGTTCATTGCATTAGATTGAATCAGCGGCAGAAGATACTCTGGGGTATTTTGAGATATAATTTTATTCACTAATTTGGCTTTGTTGAAAAGGAAGCGCTTTTGTAGTGGTAGAAGTCTTAGATGACTGTACAAATTATTCCTTTCAACGTGCTTTATGCCAGAAACCAGACGAATAGCGCGGTTTTGTAGAGAACATAGTCGTTTTAAATTAGATTTAGGGCAACCATCCCAAACTGTGGAACAGTAATCGAGATGTGATTGGATATAGCATGTATAGAATATTTTTCGTGTGCTTTCGTCCAGAAAGTGCTGAATTCTAGCAAGTTGGTAAACTTTTTGTGCTATTTTCTTGGTAAGAGCGTGAACATGAGAGCTCCAGTTCAAATGGCTGTCTATTAAAAGCCCTAGTGTTTTATGTTCAGTCACATTAACTATAGGTAACGTGCCCATGCGGAATTCGAGCGGTGATCCAGTTATGGCTAGTGTCTGTAGTTTTTGTCTGGTCGTTATTAGCATGGATTTGGTTTTGTCGATGTTAATTTGCATGCGGTTTTCATATAGCTAAGGATAGGAGGGTATTGATGGAGCTGTGTGGGATAGCTAAGGATAGGAGGGTATTGATGGAGCTGTGTGGGATAGCTAAGGATAGGAAAAATGGAAGAATTGGAGAGAGCTGGTTGTGCACCTGAGCTCCCGCCCCCCACACCTCTACCCCCTATTGAGGATAAATGGTGAAAGAAGAGCGAACATTTCCAGAACCATCAGAAGCCGTGTTACAGGGTCATTTACTGTACTTATATGATGATGATGATGATGATGATGATGATGATGATGATGATGATGATGATGATGATGATGATGAGACTGGAATAACTCGCATTAGTCAGTATAATGAAAATTGGTAAAATGTCACATGTAGATGATTTGGATGACAGCATCATAAATATATATTTGTTGTTGTTTTTTTTTTTTCTGCCAGGAATGCAGGTCTACTCCAATCTGTAGGATGGCACAGACAACTGATAAAATTTCCCTAAACATCATCCTCATTGGGAAAGCTGGACATGGCAAAAGTGCCACAGGAAACTCAATACTCGGGAGAGCAGCTTTCAAACGTTACCCACATTTACATTCGGGAACACAAGTCGTGACAGATGCCTCGGCACAATATGGAGAATATGATATCAAGGTCGTTGACGGACCAGGTTTTAGGGTCACAGATCTAGATGATGTTAAAAACAAGGAACAAATGTTTGAAAACATGACTACAGCCTTGAGAATGTGTAACCGGGGGGTACACATTTTTGTGCTTGTCATCAAATTTAGGTTCAGGTACACGGAAGAAGACAGAAAAGCTATTTATGGCTTGAAGACGATTTCTGGAGAAAACTATCTAATAGATCGCGGTATTATTGTTATGACAGGAGGGTATTACTTTTCTGGACAGATGGAGGCAGACGGAACACCAGGGAAAACCTTTATAGAGTGGTGTCGTGAACAAGATACAGTTTTAGGAAATTTGATTGAAGAATGCAGTCCCCGAGTTGTACTGTTCAATAACCTACCCACAAGTGAAGAAGAACAAGCAAGACAGAGAAACGAGTTGCTATTTCATGCGGAACAACTTCAAAGGGTAAAGGGTCTCTATACGACTGAACATTTTCAGGCATACGCCCAAAAGAATGACAAATTTATTAAAGACAGCAAACAGAAAATTTTTGAAGAAACAATACAGAAAAGGATCGACTTGTTGTCAGCAGAACTTGAGCGGTTGTCTATAGACTCATCTCTGGAAGATGTTGATACACTTGATACTCGTATAACTGATGTGTATACAGAGATAGGAGAGGAGAATCTGCAGGAAGAATCAATGCAGCAGCTTACTGACTGTTTGAAGAGACTGAGGACTACTACTGAAGAACTGAGACGAGCAATCCGGGAGAAAAACCCGAGGGCAGTGAAATTAACTTTAGTGGTAATAAACCAACACCGAGAGGAGCTGAACACAAATAGGAAGACTCCATGGGGTGGCGTTGCTGCATTGGTTAGAGCAGCAATAGTACGTGCTGCTGTCACTGCTGCCATTGCTCCTGTAATATTGTCATTGATAATAAATAACAACGAACAGAAGGTGAAGGGTCTTTATACAACTAAACATTTTGAGAAATACGCACAAGTGAGAAGCAAATTTATTAATGACAGCAAACAGAACATTTTTGAAAAAACAATAAAGAAAAGGATCGACATGTTGTCAGCAAATCTTGAGCGGTTGTCTATAGACTCATGTCTGGAAGATGTTGATAAACTTGATGCTCGCATAACAGGCGTGTTTATGGAGATAGGAGATGAGAGGCTGCAGGAAGAATCATTGCAGAAGTTTATTAGCAGTTTGGAGGGACTGCGCACTGCTACTGAAGAACTGAGAAGATCAATCCGGGAGAAAAAACTGAGCGCAATGAAATCAAATCTGATTGAAGAATGCAGACAAAAGAACCAGCTGCCATGTCATGCGGGACAACTTCAAAAGGTAAAGTCTGTGTATTAGACTAAACATTTTCAGACATACGCACAGATATAGGTCAGCATGGCCGAATGGATAAGAACGCATATTCTTAAACAAGTGTTCAACCACTACACCGAACGGTTGGACTAAAATGGTGACCTATCGTCCTTGACTTGGGGACATAAATTACAAGTACCTCTGAAGTCAGAGTGGATTCGCTTGATGGCGAGGGACACTGTTAATAGGGAAAGCTAATCCACACGCAAAATTCAGTCCAGGACTATTAGAAGTAGTGTATATGGACTAGGCTTGAGTGAAAGCGAGCGAGCAACAAACAACAAAACGCACACATGAGTGGCAAACTGATTAAATACAGCAAACAGAAAATGTTGGACAAAATTGCTCCTTCTTCCTTTGTTCTCTTGAAATATGTCTATATCTGCAATGTTGTCTCTTGTATACATTTAACTGTCTTTTTAATTCACTCATTGGTCCATAGACTTTGTATTCCAATGTTGTCTTTCTAGACCAGAAGGTATGCTTGGGTATGTTGTAGTTAAGGCAGTCTTGGAGTATGTGCTCTGCTGTCTGCGACGCCGATCCACATGTGCACATGGCTGATTCACCAATCTTGAATTTTGTTTAGATGTGGTTGCGTAATCTATTGTGTCCTGTTCTGAGGCGCAGAATGACTTGTTCTGGTCTGTCCAGAACACGTAGTTGTCTTGAGCAGGTTTTGGTGGCTTTCTGACTGATTTGATCATTCTTTTCTTTTGGTGGTTTGTAACGGACACATCAGGTTGTTCTTATATTGCGCATTCTTTAGCTAATCGATCATCTCTATCGTTTCCAGATACTCCACAGTGGGATGGTATCCACTGTATGGTGACCAGACGCTGACTGGTAGGTTCAGAAAGTAGTGTCTGTAGTGCTGGCAATTTCCCAGACAGCAGACAGAAGCGCCTCGAGTACTGATTTTGCATCTGTCAATAGCACCACAGGTTGTGTCCCGTGGTTGGTATTTAGTAATTTCTCTGTTGCTATCTTGATTGCCTCAATGTCAGCATCATAGTTATGACAGTACTTTCCTGTTGGTACTCTGGCCGTGTCCCTAGTATTATATGGTTATTCTACGTATACGCCTCCTCCATTTCGAAAAGCATTTTATGCTGAACCATCTGTGTAGACTCGGATCCAGAGGTCCTGTCGGTATTCTTCGTCAAGGAAGCTGAGAGTGGCTGTTCTGCGCTGTACACTGTTCTGTTCTTCCTTGTCAAATATTCCTCTCACTTTTCTATGCATGTGTAGTGATAGTCTATGTTCATCTTTCCTCTGGAATAGTTGTCAGGGGAATACCAACTGTAGGCAGATCGGTGGTTTCTCTGCAGAGTCGTTTGGCCTGGTGGATAAAACTGCTTTTTTTCAACTGCCCCATAGCTAGGTTTTCAAATCTGTTCTTCATAGGGTGGCCTGGCAAGCTGAGGAACTTTTCTGCTTGTATTAGCAATTCCGTATCTTTGCGCTCTCTCAGTGCTTGTGTCCTCCCCATCCTCTCCATTTCCACTAAAGGGGTTGATTTCATCCCTCCTATGGTGACTCTAAGTGCTTGATTTTGCACCTTGTCCAGCTCTTGTAGTGTGGTTTTTCATGCTGAACACCGCGCAGTTGACCCGTATTCCAGGTGTGGTCGTATGCTCTGTTGATAAACTTTGCTAATTATTTTCCCACTGTTGTTCCACTTAGCTTTCTCAGTATGGCTATTTTCACTCTGGCTTTTGCTACTGCTTTGTTGATGTGCTTTCTCCATGTCAGCCTGTCATCAAATGTTACTCCAAGGTATGTTGGTTCTTTATCTTATCTTAGGGATAATATAGAGTGGTGCTGCATTTGTCAGTGTTTATGCTAACACACCGTCTATTTGCCCATGCAACAAATGCATCTACAGCTATTTGTAGCGATCAGGTGGCCACTGATGCATGTTCATTTGTGCTCCATAGAACCAGGTCATCGGCGTACACTGCCACTTTAATTCCATGCGGTAGATTAGCAACAAGATCATTGATGAAGATTAGAAAATGTGTGGGGTACAAGACTCTGCCCTGGGGAACACCGTGACGCAGTAGTACTTTCTTGCTCTTGACTCCGTCTATCTGTACTCGGGCTCTTCTAGTTTGCAAGTTTGCTTTCACCCATTTGTACATTCTTCCATTGACGTTACAGTTTCTCAGTTTCTTCATTATACCTTCTTTCCAGACTTTGTCAAAGGGTTTCTTCAGATCTATTCATGCAGCAAGCACCAGCTTCTTCTCTTGGAATGCATCCTCAATTTCTTGAGAGAGGTAGGTTGTATGATCTTCCGTAGAATAGCGATGCCTAAAGCCAGCCTGCTGTGGCACAGCGATGGTTTCACTTTCAATGTACCACTGCAGTCTGTGATTCATGATGCACTTCATTGTTTTGCAGAGACAGCTGGTGAGGCTAATTGGTCTGTAGCTAGAGGCAATGGAACTATCTTTCCCTGATTTTAGGAGGGGTATCATGATTGTTTCTCTCCAGGCTCGTAGAACACTGCTTAAGGTCCAGCAGTTATTGAAGATATGCAGCAGCTTTTTTTGTGTGGCCATTGTTCCTTGGTTCTTGATAATTTTATTGGATACCGTCAGCTCCTGGTGACTTTCTAATTTTCAGTTTTGATATGGCTGGCTCCAGTTCACCGAGTGTAATAGGTGCCTTCCGCGCCTCATGTACTATTTCATTCTGTCCTGTATGTAGTCATTTCTCTTGAATCTCTTGTTGTTTCTTGTTGACTAATTTCGATATTGTTATCTTGAGCGAATGAGTCCACAAAATGGTCAGCTGCTTGCTTTCTTGTTAAGATGTTTCCATCTTTATGTAGTGCAATTTTTGAGTTTCTCCCTGTGCCCCTATGGTTTAGTTGTTTTATTAGTTTCCATAACTTCCTTGTGTTTCTATCAAGGTTCAGAGACTCTGTTTTCTCCTGCTAGCTTTTCCGTCTAGCCTGCAGCGTGGCCCTTTAAAATTTGGCTTTTGCGTGCTGGTATTTATTGTGGTGCTCTTGACGTGGTTTTGGCCTCTGTTTGCTTTCTACACACATCCACGTCATTATGCAACTGTTCCAGTTCACTACTCCAGTAGGGTTTATATTGTTTACGGGCTCCTCTTGTTACTGTATCTCGTGCTGCCTGTAGTATGCGTTTACCAAACTCTACAAGTACTTTATTTATGTCTTTCTCAGTGTTCAGGTTTCTAACCAGTATGCTGGTGTGATTCTTGTACATTGCCCAGTCTGCTTTCTTGTAGTTCCACCTCGAGAGGGTGCTGCTTTCACTTACAAGCTCATTTTCTACGGTTAGAAAGACTGGCCGAAGGTTACTGCCACCAAGTTGTTTCCCAACAATTCGTGTAATGTTCCACGCCAGGTCTGGTGAATGAAAAGCCAGGTCAGGTGTAGTTGTAGTGTGCCATGATCTCGAGTAGAAAGTATGTTGGTCAGACAGTATATCGTTAATCAAGATGAATCTATTCTCATCCTGCCAGTCTTCCAGTCTCTCTCCTCTCTGGTCCATGTGATCATTGCCCCAGCTCTGCGAGTGGCTGTTGAAGTCGCCACACACAATATCATTTTGCTTTCAATGGTAGTGTGTCCAGTGCCTGTGGACGGTCATTTTGACGGTAGTAATTGATCAGATGTAGATCGCTGGTGCTGTCGTCAATCACTTGTCCCAAATACATGCGATTCCATTGGTGGAATATAATTGTTCTGAACCGTCATATGGAAATACTTACATTTCAACGTTGACCGAAGGAGTGAACTAGTCGTTGTCTGAATCGTCTTTATTCCTAGTGTGGTGAATTTTTGATGAGTTGGGTAGATGGCTTGAATAGTGTTCTTGACTGGATCAGAGAGAGAGAGAGAGAGAGAGAGAGAGAGAGAGAGAGAGAGAGAGAGAGAGAGAGAGAGAGAGAGAGAGAGAAAGAGAGAGAGAGAGAGAGAGAGTGTGGGGGGGGGGGGGGTTGTGTTTGGTAAGCTAGCTCGCGCCAAAATGAAGAGACTAGCTCGCCGTCTCCCTCAGGTCGCATCCTGTGCGCTACCTTCCCGTGAACCGATGAGCTGTTTGAATGTTGCTAAACACTGTCTTTGTTCTAATCAACCGTTAGTGTTAACCCTTACTGGTCCTGTCTTGCGGGTTGTCGTGAGTGACTACCACTCTACTGTTCTCTCAACCTATGTCTATTTTAACCCATTACTGTTTATGACAGCGGCCTCCCTTCGCATTACAGCGCATCGTTTTCAGTCTTTGTTTGGTATGGCCAGACTCTCTATTCTCAGGTTCACTGGCTCCACAGGACCTCCAGTAGTTGTGCTTGGACCCCTTCGAGGCATAGGGCCCAGTAATGCACCTGCCTGGGGGTCTATAGCAAAGCCAGCACCAATATGTTGTTTAGTAATCGACATATTCCATTGCAGGATTGCGTAGCATCCTGATTTCTGTGGTGCGCCTCTTGGCTGGTTGCCTCCGTCTTCAGCACCTTTCCTTTACAAGAGCAGACTGTGGTCTTACTCGAGTTTAGATATGATGTGCGGTGAAGTGGGAGTTGGTTTTCAATAACTCGAGGATATATATTTATATTTATGAAAACTTAATTTCTTATGTTCCCTTTTAGATTTTGCTGCAGCCAACTACTGGATCATGGACACTTGAAGATAAACTACAGGAGCTACCTATAACAGTTAAGAAAACTGACAAGTCTCTCTGTTTTAAGAAACAGAGAGAAAATTTATTAGAGATTCCTTCTCTTTGAAACAGCAACACATAATTTCTAGAAAAGGCTTCACATGGTGAATATGCCGGTTGGCTTCTTCATCACTGGAGGTGACAGGGGTGGCAGGTATTGTCCGTTATTGTTACTGTTCAGGTCAACATGAGAACGAGGTCATCTGGCTGCTGAAAGTCTCCTCTCCACTAGGTACTCGACTGATGGTAGGTGGGTCGTATCTTTTCATGTCCTGACAAATGAGGATTCTCCCCGAAGGTGACTTCTTGGCACTGCCTTTGATGATCAGGCAGTTTTAACGTACTGGAGACCACCTGATATGGCTCTTCAAAACATCTTTCCGGAGAATACCAGTTTGAAAAAAGTCAGTTAAGGCTCTTCTCATAATCTAGTTTGAAAAAAAAAGGTTATTTACGGTTCTTCTCACCATCTAGGTTGAAAGAGGCAGATGCTTTAATTAAGAATGTGTCACGCCAAATGAACTGGACAATAGATCAGCTCTCTAGCTGGCAGAGATGCAGCATATAATACTACGCAGTACATTGCCTGGGGTTGCGGTGAAATTTCGTGGCGTGACGGCGGGGACAGAATTGCTCGGAAATATGTATGGAGTGTCGAAAAAACACAACCGAACAACTTCTTGGGACAATCATATAGTTTTAAGGATGCACGAATGTTACTACAGAATAATCAACGTGCAAACCATTCAGATGTCTTCAGATTCACGGTGATCCGTGATTGATTGAGAGAAAGGGTTCTTCTCTAGAAAAGGAATATTTAGAGTTTCTCAATTTGTAAGATACGCAGAATCAACCCACACACCCCATTAACTCGATCAATTAAATCCGCCCCCTCTCAAGGGGTTAGGAATAACTTGGAAATCGTTTGTCCGACTGAAATCTGCTGGAATGCTGTTACAGAATTATGTACACACGTGTTTGCGCATGTATGTACGTACATACATATCTAGAGCAGTCTGGTTTTACGGCGCCCCTTCCCCAGTTAGTTAAAACAGTTCTGCCACATGGGTTGGACTTTTACTGCCAGAGGTGATAAGCGCACAAGCCAGGTGGGTATTTATTTAAGGTTGGGCGCTCACCACAACTTTGCTCCCCCGGCTATATAACAGAAATGTGGAACCATGGAGAAAGCTAATCCACACGCAAACACCTGTCTAGCGCACTCACTAGTAGTCACAACTACTACAACTAGTAGTAGCACGCAAGTGGCCAACGCTCGAGGTCAAAAGTGAGCGAGCGCAACAATTACAATTTTTAAAACAAAAACATTTTCTGGACATTAAGTATATTCGTAGAGCATCAGTAATGTAGCCACTCTTGACAGAGTGTAAAGAATGAAGGACCACAATTGTAAACACTTCAAGTGTTCCACTCTATGCCACAGGCGCCCGCCTGAATGCTGGGTGGTTATGGGTTTGAACCACATCAGGGCGAAGTCCAATTGTTTAATGTGTTTAATTCCCAGGTCGACCCGGTCTCAATAGTGAACTGAATATCTACTTGGGAAGTAAAGGCGATCGGTGTGACACTAACCATATCACTCGCCGAGTTCACTCATTCAGTAGCATGTCCCTTGCAGAACCTCGCTCCCATAACAACCTTCCTGAAACTCTCTCGATCATAAGCAGGATATCCCGCGTCCGATACTGGAGATCATCCGCCACATCCTGCACCCATATTCTCTTTGGCCTTCCTCTTCTTCTCTTCCCTGGCACATACCACTTAATTATTCCATCCATTCATCATGTGCCATGCCGACAAGTGTGGGCGGTCATGTTTTGCCATCTCGCTCGATCACTAGAGTCGTGGATCAGCTCCGTGTTCCTGTCTCGACTATGCCACGTTGCCAAGTCATCCAGGTATTTACTTCTCGGTCTTTCCCTTGGTCTCTTCTGTTCGATCTTGCCAGTTGTCACTAAGTTCTCCAATTTATTTCTTCTCATAACATGCCCTAAAAATTTTGACTGTCTACGTCTAATGTCTCTATTCAGTTTACGATCTTCATTTGTTTCTTGAAGAACTTGTTTATTGGTTTTTCTGTCTTTCCATGGTATTCTTTTCATTTTCCCCAGAAACCACAGCCACAGCCATCAGGCGTTTTTCAGTCTGCATGCTCATTCTCCACGCTTCACATCCATACAAAAGTATAGGTTCAATGTAGCAACTCAACACTCTTTTTATTCGTTTAAATTGATATCTTTTTATTGGTCAGTATGTTTTTCATCTTGCAAAAAGCTACCTTCGCAATGCCAATTCTTGTTCTAATCTCTTCAAGGCATCTCCCATCAGATGTTATGACTGTTCCGAGATAACTGTACCGATTTACTTGTTTTAAAATATGCCCATTTACTTGTATACTACATTGTGGTGTTTCCTTCTTCCCAGTGACGACCATAATCTGTGTCTTCTTACAATTCAATTCTAACCCTAGTTGTTCACTGTGTGCAACAACCGCATCTACTAAATGTTGCAGGTCCTGTTCATTGTCTGCAATCAAGAGTGTAACATCTGCATATCTAATGCTATTGATGTATCGTCCCCCAATATTTATTCCTTCCATATTTTCTATATTTATAAAACAATTTTCGCTGTATAGGGAAAAAAGATCTGGAGACATTGCACATGCCTGTCTCACACCTTTCTTAATAGGCTGATATTAACCTACTCCGTGATTGTTCTCTCCAAACTTTCATGACGTTTCAAATGACCAAAATATGTCAATTTTCTTTGCTTTATGGTCTTCAGTAGCCAACTTTCTCCAATACTCAACTCTTGTTGTATGGATTCATTTGTTCTTTTCTGTATCAAAGATATTCTTAGAACTCGTCTATAACATTTATATTCAAAGGCATGTATGCGCTCTTCAGGTTGTTTAGTAACTGCCCAGGTCTTACAGGCGTATATTGCATTGGGAAAGATGCGTGCTCTTAAAAATCTAATTTTTTTAGATCTGTCTGACACCACGCCACAATTTATTCAGTTGTTTTACTTTTTGAAGAGCAAAAGATATTCGTCTTTGTATTTCTTTCATTGTGTCACCATTGTTGCTAATCAATGACCCAAGATATTCAAAATTTTCCACACCTCCAATTTTTCCTCAGTAACATATATTTCTTTCTCCATAGTAAGTTTATCTGTATGCATTATCTTTGTTTTTGCTATGTTAAGATATAAGTTGTGATTTTCACTATTCAGTTGGGTTGAGGCTATTAGGTTTTCTATACCATTCTGTGTTGTGGGTAGCAATACTGTATCATCAGCATATAGAATCTCTGGTATGTTATTACCACCGATACTTAGGGCATCATATTGCTCCTGTGTTATATCATCTCTGAAATTTCTCATTATATTTTCAACGTACAGGTTAAGCAAACAGGGGGAACAGCATCCCCCCCCCCCCCCCCACCTTGACGGACTCCTTGCTTGATGTCAAATCGCTGCTAATTGGTCTAGATAGAGCATTTTTAAGATATTTCGGATGTCGTACACAGTCAAATGCCTTTGAATAGTCCACAAAACATGAGAATAGGTTTATATTAAATTCTCCACACTTCTCTATTATTAAAAGCATGTTGAGTATGTAATCTCTTGTTTCTCTTCCTTGTCTAAATCCAGCTTGAACCAAGTTAATCTCTTCTTCCATTTTCTTACGAAGTCTTCCCATTATGATTTTTAGTAGAATTTTACTTGCATGACTGATCAGGGCAACAGTTCTATAGTTGGTGCATAATTTCAGGTTGCCCTTTTCTTGGTATTGGAATATAGATAGTTCTCTTCCAATCTTTTGGCCATATACCGTATTTCCATATCTTTTTACATAATGAGTGATAGATTTGTATGCTTTCTTCTCCTCCCGCTTTAATTAGTTAAGCTGGAATTTCATCACATCCTGGTGATTTACCATTCTTCAAGTTCTTTAAAACGACGGCGCTGTATGGGATAGCTAAGGATAGGAGGACATGGACGGAGCTGTATGGGATAAAATCAAATCAAATCAACTTTATTTTAAAAGGGTCACAAATTTGGCACGCAGGCCCGTCTCACATTCGGCCCTTCCAATCACTCGTCTTTCGTTCATCAAGAGCATTATACATTTACATAGGAAGAAAAATAGACATTGTGAAATGAATGTTGTAAACATAAACAAGGCAAATTACCATGTTATGAGGCCCATCTCCCACTTATCCATACATCACCCCACCCACACACACACCCACTTACCCACACACACACACACACACACACACACACACACACACACACACACACACAGGGAAACATACATACACCACTAACCGACCCATTCCCCTCCCGCACATCCCCCACCCACACCCACTGCCCTCACCTGTTCCCCCAACCAAAACACACTCGCCACCCACAAACATCCCCCACCAACCCACACATCCCACACCCACCCACATAAACATCCTAACCCAAACATCCTCTCCCCATCCACTCCTTCAACTACCCATCCCCCAGCCACACCTCCATCGAACACATATTCCCCACCCACGCACACACATCCCCACCAACTAACATCTCCCTACGCATCCAACCCCGACACATACACATCCCTCACCCACCTACACATCCCTAAGCAACTCACACACCCCGACCCACACATTCCCCATCCACGCTCACATCTCCCACACACACATACTTCCCCCAACCACCACACATCCCCTACTCACTTACACATATCCTCCACCCATACACACATTCCCCGCACCCATCACACATATCCCCCACACTACACACTATCCCCCACCCACACACATATCCTCACCCATACCACCACAAGCATATCCTCCACCCACACACCATGCACACATCCCCCACCAACACACCGTACACGTATCCCAAACCCACACATCATACACTTCTCCCCACCCGCTCTTGCATCCCTAATACACGCACACAATCCCCTACCCACACAACCCCGCCACCCACACATACTTCCCCAAGCCATCCACACATCTCCACCCACCCACACATATCCCCCACCCAAACACACATCCCCCGCACCCGTACAATACACATATCCTCCACCCATACACACATCCCCACACCCATCCCACACTCGTACTTTCACCCCCACACATTCATTCACACATCCCACAACACCCACAAATATCACTACCCACCACCAATCACATACTCCAACCCATCCAAACGCATACCCCACCCACACATCCCCCACTCACACATATCCCCACACTCACACACATCCTCCACACACACTCACACATCCTCACATCTAGACACATACAAAATGTCTCACGTGACCATTGAAACTAGTAAATAGGAGGATATGGTGGGAGCTATATAGGATAACTAAGGATAGGAGGATATGGGGGAAGCTGTATGGGATAGCTAAGGATAGGAGGGTGTGAATGGAGCTGTATGGGATAGCTAAGGATAGGAGGACATAGACGGAGCTGTATGGGATAGCTAAAGATAGGAGGATATGGTGGGAGCTGTAGGGGATAGCTAAGGATAGGAGGATATGGTGGGAGCTGTATGGTATAGCTAAGGATAGGAGGACATGGTGGGAGCTGTAGGGGATAGCTAAGGATAGGAGGACATGGTGGGAGCTGTATGGTATAGCTAAGGATAGGAGGACATGGTGGGAGTTGTATGGGATAGCTAAGGATAGGAGGAAATGGTGGGAGTTGTATGGGATAACAAAGGATAGGAGGATATGGACGGAGCTGTATGGGATCGCTAAGGATAGGAGGACATGGTGGGAGCTGTATGGGATAGCTAAGGATAGGGAGACATTGTGCGAGTTGTATGGGATAGCTAAGGATAGGAGAACATGGTGGTAGTTGTATGGGATAGCTAAGGATGGGAGGATATGGATGGAGCTGTATGGGATAGGTAAGGATATGATGATATGGACGGAGCTGTATGGGATGAATAAGGATAGGATGATATGAACGGAGGTGTATGGGATAGCTAAGGATAGGGAGATATGGACGTAGCTGTATGGGATAGCTAAGGATAGGAGGATATGGTGGGAGCTGTATGGGATAGCTAAGGATAGGAGGACATGATGGGAGCTGTATGGGATATCTAAGGATAGGAGGCTATGGGCGGAGCTGTATGGAATAGCTAAGGATGGGAGGATATGGATGGATCTGTATGGGATAGCTAAGGATAGGAGGACATGAAGGGAGCTGTATGCAATAGCTAAGGACAGGAGGACATGGTGGGAGCTGTATGGGATAACTAAGGTAAGGAGGACATGGAGGGAGCTGTATGGATAGCTAAGGAAAGGAGGACATGGAGGGAGCTGTATGCAATAGCTAAGGATAGGAGGACATGGTGGGAGCTGTATGGGATAGCTAAGGATAGGAGGACATGGTGGGATCTGTATGAGATAGCTAAGGATATGAGGACATGGACGGAGCTGTATGGGATAGCTAAGGATAAGAAAACTTGAAGTGAGCTGATAGTGCGCCAGGGTTAAAGAAGAAGCAACATTTACTCGACACATCTGGACCCATGGTACAGGGCTGTTTACTTTACTTACATGATGATGATGATGATGATGATGATGATGATGATGATGATGATGATGATGATGGGAATAACTAGGATTAGTCATATATATATATATATATATATATATATATATATATATATATATATATATATATATATATATATATATATATATATATATATATATATATATATTGTATTTTTCTGCCAGAAATTCAGGTCCACTCCAATCTGCAGAATGGCACAGACAACTCATAGAATTCCCTTAACCATACTCCTCATTGGGAAAACTGGACATGGCAAGAGTGCCACAGGAAACTCAATACTCGGGCAAAAAGCTTTCAAAACAGCCTCAAATACAACTTCAGAAACAAAATTCGTGACAGTTGCCTGGGCAGAGCATGGAGAATATGATATCAAGGTCGTTGACGGACCAGGTTTGGAGGACACAGATCTAGATGCGGTAAACAATAAGAAACAGGCGTGTGCAAACATGGCCACAGCCTTGATGATGTGTAACGGGGGGATACATGCATTTGTGCTCGTCATCAAATTTGGGTTCAGGTACACAGAAGAGGAGAGAAGAACTATTTTTGACTTGAAGCAGATTTTTGGAGAAGACTATCTAAAACATCACGGTATTATTGTTATGACAGGAGGGGATAGCTTTTCTCAACAAACGGAGGCAGACGGAACTCCAGGGAAAACCTTTAATGAGTGGTGCCGTAAACAAGTTAAAGATTTTGGAGATCTGATTAAAGAATGCAGTCCCCGAGTTGTACTGTTCAATAATGTATCCACAAGTGAAGAAGAACAAACAAGACAGAGAAACGAGCTGCTATTTCATGCTGGACAACTTCAAATTATAAAAGGTCTTTATACGACTGAACATTTTCAGACATACGCACAAGTGAGAGAAAAATTTATTAAGGACAGCAAACAGAAAGTTTTGGAAGAGACAATACAGAAAAGGATCTCCTTGTTGTCAGCAGAACTTGGGCGGTTGTCTATAGACTCATCTCTGGAAGATGTTGATAAACTTGATGCTCGTATAACAGATGTGTATACACAGATAGGAGAGGAGAGTCTGCAGGAAGAATCAATGCAGCATCTTATTGCCAGTTTGAAGGGTCTGAGGACTACTACTGAAGAACTGAGAAGAGCAATTCGGGAGAAAAACACGAGTGCAGTGAAATTAACTTTAGTGGTAATAAAACAACATCGAGAGGAGCTGAACACAACTAGAAAGACTCCATGGGGTCGCATTGCTGCATGGGTTGGAATAGGAATAGCAGGTGTTGCTGCCGCTGCTGGAGGCATTGCTGCCATTGTTCTTTCTGGTGGTACCCTTGCTCCTGTAGTATTGTCAACGGGCAAGGCGTTGCTTGATGCTGCTGTGACTTACATGGACAAGAAATGACAGCAGCAGTACAAGCTGAAACGCAGACTCATGTGGTTGTGTGATCTGGGTCATAGTTTCGAACCAAGTAATATCATTTACAGTGGTGGGTCAAGTTTGAAGACATGGACTCGTTCTGAACATTGTCAGCAGGGCACGTGATGGTGACTGAGCATTGCTGTAAGCTAAAGAAAGACAAGTCAGTGAGAATAGGAGCTGGGCACCACAACTTGTAATGTTGTTGCTTAGTTTACAAGCAGTTCCGAGAAGGCCTGAGACTGCCATCAACTGTGTGGTCGTCAGTCTCCACAATGTCAGACTTCCAATAACTGTTTGGTCATCAGTCTCCACAATGTCAGACATCTGTCAACTGTGTGGTCATCAGTCTCAACAATGTCAGACATCCATCAACTTGTCGTCATCAGTCTCAACAATACCAGACTTACATCAACTGTGTGGTCATCAGTCTCAACAATGTTAGGCTAAGCTTACATTAGCTAGTAAACATCCTCATTGAACTATTAGAGAATAAATGCTAAGATCCTGGTCTCAGTCTCTCCTTCAGCTGCCAGGCAGGACTGGAGGGTGTGGTTATACACCTGGAGAAGGCAAAGGACTTCATTCCAACAGACTACAGATATCACATGACCAATGAGGTCAGCATGACCGTATGGATATGATAGCTCGCTCCTAAACTTCTGCTGTGCTAATGCCGAGACAGTGGGTTCAACCCCTACATGGCCAGTTGGACTAAATTAATGACTTCTCGTCCTTGACTTGAGAATTTAAATTACAAGTACCTCAGAAGTCGGAGTGGGTTTGCCTGATGGCGAGGGGCACTGGTAATAGGGACAGCTAATCCACATGCAAATTCAGACCAGTGCTTTAGAAGTCATAGCACGTGTGTTGACTACGGTAGAGTTCAAAGCGAGCAAAACATAACGAGACCAATGAGGTTAGCGGTCAGCAGAAGACAGTGAGAAATAACACCCAATGTAAATAACGTGTGTGTCATTTTGTTTAAAACATTATAAGAGAATAGATGTCATTTCTATAGATTTTATTGTGTACATATGTGACATGGTTACATTACATACAGACTGCTGGCTAAATCATGTTTATTGTGTACATATGTGACATGATTACATTACATACAGACTGCGGGCTAAATCATGTTTATTGTGTACATATGTGACATGGTTACATTACATACAGACTGCTAGCTAAATCATGTTTATTGTAATCATATGTGACATGGTTACATTACATAAGACTGCTGGCTAAATCATGTTTATTGTGTAAATATCTGACATGGTTACATTACATACAGACTGTTGGCTAAATCATGTTTATTGTGTACATATCTGACATGATTACATTACATACAGACTGCGGGCTAAATCATGTTTATTGTGTACATATGTGACATGGTTACATTACATACAGACTGCTAGCTAAATCATGTTTATTGTAATCATATTTGACATGGTTACAATACATAAGACTGCTGGCTAAATCATGTTTATTGTGTAAATATCTGACATGGTTACATTACATACAGACTGTTGGCTAAATCATGTTTATTGTGTACATATGTGACATGGTTATATTACATACAGACTGCTGGCTACATCATATTTATTGTGTACATATGTGACATGATTATATTGCATACAGACTGCTGGCTAAATCATGTTTATTGTGTACATATCTGACATGGTTATATTACATACAGACTGCTGGCAAAATCATGTTTATTGTGTACATATGTGACATGGTTACATTACATACAGACTGTTGACTAAATCATGTTTATTGTGTACATATGTGACATGGTTGCATTACATACAGACTGCTGGCTAAATCATGTTTATTGTGTACATATCTGACATGGTTACATTACATACATACTGTTGGCTAAATCATGTTTATTGTGTACATATCTGACATGGTTACATTACATACAGACTGCTGGCTAAATCATGTTTATTGTGTACATACGTGACATGGTTACATTACATACAGATTGATGGCTAAATCATGTTTATTGTGTACATATCTGACATGGTTACATTACATACAGACTGTTGGCTAAATCATGTTTATTGTGTACATATCTGTAATGGTTACTTACATACAGACTGCTAGCTAAATCATGTTTATTGTGTACATGTCTGACATGGTTACATTACATACAGAATGCTGGCTAAATCATGTTTATTGTGTACATATGTGACATGGTTACATTACATACAGACTGCTAGCTAAATCATGTTTATTGTAATCATATTTGACATGGTTACATTACATAAGACTGCTGGCTAAATCATGTTTATTGTTTAAATATCTGACATGGTTACATTACATACAGACTGTTGGCTAAATCATGTTTATTGTGTACATATGTGACATGGTTATATTACATACAGACTGCTGGCTACATCATGTTTATTGTGTACACATGTGACATGGTCATATAACATACATACTGCTTGCAAAATCATGTTTATTATGTACATATCTGACATGGTTACATTACATACAGACTGCTGGCTGAATCATGTTTATTGTGTATATAACTGACATGGTTACATTACACGCAGACTGCTGGCTAAATCATGTTTATTGTGTACATATGTGACATGATTACATTACACGCAGACTGCTGGCTAAATCATGTTTATTGTGTACATATCTGACATGGTTACATTACACGCAGACTGCTGGCTAAATCATGTTTATTGTGTACATATCTGACATGGTTATATTACATACAGACTGCTGGCTAAATCATGTTTATTATGTACATATGTGACATGGTTACATTACACGCAGACTGCTGGCTAAATGATGTTTATTGTGTACATATCTGGCATGGTTACATTACATACAGACTGCTGGCTATATCATGTTTATTGTGTACATATCTGGCATGGTTACATTACATACAGACTGCTGGCTAAATCATGTTTATTGTGTACATATCTGACATGGTTACATTACATGCAGACTGCTGGCTAAATCATGTTTATTGTGTACATATCTGACATGGTTACATTACACGCAGACTGCTGGCTAAATCATGTTTATTGTGTACATATCTGACATGGTTACATTACATACAGACTGCTGGCTAAATCATGTTTATTGTGTACATATGTGACATGGTTATATTACATACAGACTGCTGGCTAAATGATGTTTATTGTGTACATATCTGGCATGGTTACATTACATACAGACTGCTGGCTAAATCATGTTTATTGTGTACATATCTGACATGGTTACATTACATACAGACTGCTGGCTATATCATGTTTATTGTGTACATGTCTGACATGGTTACGTTACATACAGACTGCTGGCTAAATCATGTTTATTGTGTACATATGTGACATGGTTACATTACACGCAGACTGCTGGCTAAATGATGTTTATTGTGTACATATCTGGCTTGGTTACATTACATACAGACTGCTAACTAATTCATGTTTATTGTGTGCATTTCTTACATGGTTACATTACATACAGACCGCTGACTAAATCATGTTTATTGTGTACATATCTGACATGGTTACATTACATACCTTTTGCTTGCTAAATCATGTTTATTGTGTACATATCTGGCATGGTTACATTACATACAGACTGCTGGCTAAATCATGTTTATTGTGTACATATCTGACATGGTTACATTACACGCAGACTGCTGGTTAAATCATGTTTATTGTGTACATATCTGACATGGTTACATTACATACCTTCTGCTTGCTAAATCATGTTTATTGTGTACATATCTGGCATGGTTACATTACATACAGACTGCTGGCTAAATCATGTTTATTGTGTACATATCTGACATGGTTAGATTACATACAGACTGCTGGCTAAATCATGTTTATTGTGTACATATCTGACATGGTTACATTACATACAGACTGCTGGCTAAACCATGTTTATTGTGTACATATCTGACATGGTTACATTACATACAGACTGCTGGCTAAATCATGTTTATTGTGTACATATCTGACATGGTTATATTACACACAGACTGCTGGCTAAATCATGTTTATTGTGTACATATCTGACATGGTTACATTACATGCAGACTGCTGGCTAAATCATGTATATTGTGTACATATCTGACATGGTTACATTACATACAGACTGCTGGCTAAATCATGTTTATTGTGTACATATCTGGCATGGTTACATTACATACAGACTGCTGGCTAAATCATGTTTATTGTGTACATATCTGACATGGTTACATTACATACAGACTGCTGGCTAAATCATGTTTATTGAGTACATATCTGACATGGTTATATTACACACAGACTGCTGGCTAAATCATGTTTATTGTGTACATATCTGGCATGGTTACATTACATACAGACTGCTGGCTAAATCATGTTTATTGTGTACATATGTGACATGGTTATATTACACACAGACTGCTGGCTAAATCATGTTTATTGTGTACATATCTGGCATCGTAACATTACATACAGACTGCTGGCTAAATCATGTTTATTGTGTACATATCTGACATGGTTACATTACATACAGACTGCTGGCTAAATCATGTTTATTGTGTACATATATGACATGGTTACATTACACACAGACTGCTGGCTAAATCATGTTTATTTTGTACATATCTGACATGGTTATATTACACACAGACTGCGGGCTAAATCATGTTTATTGTGTACATATGTGACATGGTTACATTACAAACAGACTGCTAGCTAAATAATGTTTATTGTAATCATATGTGACATGGTTACATTACATACAGACTGCTGGCTAAATCATGTTTATTGTGTACATATCTGGCATGGTTACATTACATACATACTGCTGGCTAAATCATGTTTATTGTGTACATATCTGACATGGTTACATTACATGCAGACTGCTGGCTAAATCATGTTTATTGTGTACATATCTGACATGGTTACATTACACACAGACTGCTAACTAAATCATGTTTATTATGTACATATGTGACACGGTTACATTACACGCAGACTGCTGGCTAAATGATGTTTATTGTGTACATATCTGGCATGGTTACATTACATACAGACTGTTGGCTAAATCATGTTTATTGTGTACATACGTGACATGGTTACATTACACACAGACTGTTAGCTAAATCATGTTTATTATGTACATAGCTGACATGGTTACATTATATAAGACTGCTGGCTAAATCATGTTTATTGTGTACATACGTGACATGGTTACATTACACACAGACTGTTGGCTAAATCACGTTTATTGTGTACATATCTGACATGGTTACATTACATACAGACTGCTGGCAAAATCATGTTTATTGTGTACATATCTGACATGGTTATATTACACGCAGACTGCTGGCTAAATCATGTTTATTATGTACATATGTGACATGGTTACATTACACGCAGACTGCTGGCTAAATGATGTTTATTGTGTACATATCTGGCATGGTTACATTACACACAGACTGTTGGCTAAATCATGTTTATTGTGTACATATGTGACATGGTTACATTACATACATACTGCTGGCTAAATCATGTTTATTGTGTACATATCTTTCATGGTTACATTACATACAGACTGCTGGCTAAATCATGTTTATTGTGTACATATCTGACATGGTTACATTACATACAGACTGCTGGCTAAATCATGTTTATTGTGTACATATCTGACATGGTTACATTACATACAGTCTGTTGGCTAAATCATGTTTATTGTGTACATATGTGACATGGTTACATTACATACAGACTGCTGGCTAAATCATGTTTATTGTGTACATATCTGACATGGTTACATTACATACAGTCTGCTGGCTAAATCATGTTTATTGTGTACATATCTGACATGGTTACATTACATACAGACTGCTGGCTAAATCATGTTTATTGTGTACATATGTGACATGGTTACATTACATACAGACTTCTGGCTAAATCATGTTTATTGTGTACATATCTGACATGGTTACATAACATACAGACTGCTAGCTAAATCATGTTTATTGTGTACATATCTGACATGGTTACATTACATACAGACTGCTGGCTAAATCATGTTTATTGTGTACATATGTGACATGGTTACATTACATACAGACTGCTGGCTAAATCATGTTTATTGTGTACATATGTGACATGGTTACATAACATAAAGACTGCTGGCTAAATCATGTTTATCGTGTACATATCTGGCATGGTTACATTACATACAGACTGCTGGCTAAATCATTTTTATTGTGTACATATCTGACATGGTTATATTACATACAGACTGTTGGCTAAATCATGTTTATTGTGTACATATCTGACATGGTTACATTACATACAGACTGCTGGTTAATCATGTTTATTGTGGACATATGTGACATGGTTACATTACATACAGACTGCTGGCTAAATCATGTTTATTGTGTACATATCTGACATGGTTATATTACACACAGACTGCTGGCTAAATCATGTTTATTGTGTACATACCTGACGTGATTACATTACATACAGACTGCGGGCTAAATCATGTTTATTGTGTACATATGTGACATGGTTACATTACAAACAGACTGCTAGCTAAATCATGTTTATTGTAATCATATGTGACATGGTTACATTTCATACAGACCGCTGGCTAAATCATGTTTTTTGTGTACATATCTGACATGGTTACATTACATACAGACTGCTGGCTAAATCATGTTTATTGTGTACATATCTGGCATGGTTACATTACATACAGACTGCTGGCTAAATCATGTTTATTGTGTACATATCTGACATGGTTACATTACATGCAGACTGCTGGCTAAATCATGTTTATTGTGTACATATCTGACATGGTTACATTACACGCAGACTGCTGGCTAAATCATGTTTATTATGTACATATGTGACATGGTTACATTACACGCAGACTGCTGGCTAAATGATGTTTATTGTGTACATATCTGGCATGGTTACATTACATACAGACTGTTGGCTAAATCATGTTTATTGTGTACATACGTGACATGGTTACATTACACACAGACTGTTAGCTAAATCATGTTTATTGTGTACATATCTGACATGGTTACATTATATAAGACTGCTGGCTAAATCATGTTTATTGTGTACATACGTGACATGGTTACATTACACACAGACTGTTGGCTAAATCATGTTTATTGTGTACATATGTGACATGGTTACATTACATACAGACTGCTGGCTAAATCATGTTTATTGTGTACATACCTGACATGGTTACATTACACGCAGACTGCTGGCTAAATCATGTATATTATGTACATATGTGACATGGTTACATTACACGCAGACTGCTGGCTAAATGGTGTTTATTGTGTACATATCTGGCATGGTTACATTACATACAGACTGTTGGCTAAATCATGTTTATTGTGTACATACGTGACATGGTTACATTACACACAGACTGTTAGCTAAATCATGTTTATTGTGTACATATGTGACATGGTTACATTACATACAGACTGCTAGCTAAATCATGTTTATTGTAATCATATGTGACATGGTTACGTTACATAAGTCTGCTGGCTAAATCATGTTTATTGTGTAAATATCTGACATGGTTACATTACATACAGACTGTTGGCTACATCATGTTTATTGTGTACATATCTGACATGGTTATATTACATACAGACTGCTGGCTAAATCATGTTTATTGTGTACATATCTGACATGGTTATATTACATACAGACAGCTGGCAAAATCATGTTTATTGGGTACATATGTGACATGGTTATATTACATACAGACTGCTGGCTAATTGATGTTTATTGTGTACATATCTGACATGGTTACATTACATACAGACTGCTGACTAAATCATGTTTATTGTGTACATATCTGACATGGTTACATTACATACAGAAAGCTGGCTAAATCATGTTTATTGTGTACATATCTGACATGGTTACATTACACGCAGACTGCTGGCTAAATCATGTTTATTGTGTACATATGTGACAGGGTTACATTACACGCAGACTGCTGGCTAAATGATGTTTATTGTGTTGTGTACATATCTGGCATGGTTACATTACATAAAGACTGCTGGCTAATTCATGTTTATTGTGTACATATCTTACATGGTTACATTACATACAGACCGCTGGCTAAATCATGTTTATTGTGTACATATCTGACATGGTTACATTACATGCAGACTGCTGACTAAATCATGTTTATTGTGTACATATCTGACATGGTTACATTACACGCAGACTGCTGGCTAAATCATGTTTATTATGTACATATGTGACATGGTTACATTACACGCAGACTGCTGGCTAAATGATGTTTATTGTGTACATATCTGGCATGGTTACATTACATACAGACTGTTGGCTAAATCATGTTTATTGTGTACATACGTGACATGGTTACATTACACACAGACTGTTAGCTAAATCATGTTTATTGTGTACATATCTGACATGGTTACATTATATAAGACTGCTGGCTAAATCATGTTTATTGTGTACATACGTGACATGGTTACATTACACACAGACTGTTGGCTAAATCATGTTTATTGTGTACATATGTGACATGGTTACATTACATACAGACTGCTGGCTAAATCATGTTTATTGTGTACATACCTGACATGGTTACATTACACGCAGACTGCTGGCTAAATCATGTATATTATGTACATATGTGACATGGTTACATTACACGCAGACTGCTGGCTAAATGGTGTTTATTGTGTACATATCTGGCATGGTTACATTACATACAGACTGTTGGCTAAATCATGTTTATTGTGTACATACGTGACATGGTTACATTACACACAGACTGTTAGCTAAATCATGTTTATTGTGTACATATGTGACATGGTTACATTACATACAGACTGCTAGCTAAATCATGTTTATTGTAATCATATGTGACATGGTTACATTACATAAGACTGCTGGCTAAATCATGTTTATTGTGTAAATATCTGACATGGTTACATTACATACAGACTGTTGGATAAATCATGTTTATTGTGTACATATGTGACATGGTTATATTACATACAGACTGCTGGCTGCATCATGTTTATTGTGTACATATGTGACATGGTTATATTACATACAGACTGCTGGCTAAATCATGTTTATTGTGTACATATCTGACATGGTTATATTACATACAGACTGCTGGCAAAATCATGTTTATTGTGTACATATGTGACATGGTTATATTACATACAGACTGCTGGCTAAATGATGTTTATTGTGTACATATCTGACATGGTTACATTACATACAGACTGCTGACTAAATCATGTTTATTGTGTACATATCTGACATGGTTACATTACATACAGACTGCTGGCTAAATCATGTTTATTGTGTATTATCTGACATGGTTACATTACATACAGACTGCTGGCTAAATCATGTTTATTGTGTACATATCTGACATGGTTACATTACATACAGACTGCTGACTAAATCATGTTTATTGTGTACATATCTGACATGGTTACATTACATACAGACTGCTGGCTAAATGATGTTTATTGTGTACATATCTGACATGGTTACATTACATATAGACTGCTGACTAAATCATGTTTATTGTGTACATATCTGACATGGTTACATTACATACAGACTGCTGGCTAAATCATGTTTATTGTGTACATATCTGACATGGTTACATTACACGCAGACTGCTGGCTAAATCATGTTTATTGTGTACATATGTGACAGGGTTACATTACACGCAGACTGCTGGCTAAATGATGTTTATTGTGTACATATCTGGCATGGTTACATTACATACAGACTGCTGGCTAAATCATGTTTATTGTGTACATATCTGACATGGTTATATTACATACAGACAGCTGGCAAAATCATGTTTATTGTGTACATATGTGACATGGTTATATTACATACAGACTGCTGGCTAAATCATGTTTATTGTGTACATATCTGACATGGTTACATTACATACAGACTGCTGACTAAATCATGTTTATTGTGTACATATCTGACATGGTTACATTACATACAGACTGCTGGCTAAATCATGTTTATTGTGTACATATCTGACATGGTTACATTACACGCAGACTGCTGGCTAAATCATGTTTATTGTGTACATATGTGACAGGGTTACATTACACGCAGACTGCTGGCTAAATGATGTTTATTGTGTACATATCTGGCATGGTTACATTACATAAAGACTGCTGGCTAATTCATGTTTATTGTGTACATATCTTACATGGTTACATTACATACAGACCGCTGGCTAAATCATGTTTATTGTGTACATATCTGACATGGTTACATTACATGCAGACTGCTGACTAAATCATGTTTATTGTGTACATATCTGACATGGTTACATTACATGCAGACTGCTGACTAAATCATGTTTATTGTGTACATATCTGACATGGTTACATTACACGCAGACTGCTGGCTAAATCATGTTTATTATGTACATATGTGACATGGTTACATTACACGCAGATTGCTGGCTAAATGATGTTTATTGTGTACATATCTGGCATGGTTACATTACGTACAGACTGTTGGCTAAATCATGTTTATTGTGTACATACGTGACATTGTTACATTACACACAGACTGTTAGCTAAATCATGTTTATTGTGTACATATCTGACATGGTTACATTATATAAGACTGCTGGCTAAATCATGTTTATTGTGTACATACGTGACATGGTTACATTACACACAGACTGTTGGCTAAATCATGTTTATTGTGTACATATGTGACATGGTTACATTACATACAGACTGCTGGCTAAATCATGTTTATTGTGTACATACCTGACATGGTTACATTACACGCAGACTGCTGGCTAAATCATGTATATTATGTACATATGTGACATGGTTACATTACACGCAGACTGCTGGCTAAATGGTGTTTATTGTGTACATATCTGGCATGGTTACATTACATACAGACTGTTGGCTAAATCATGTTTATTGTGTACATACGTGACATGGTTACATTACACACAGACTGTTAGCTAAATCATGTTTATTGTGTACATATGTGACATGGTTACATTACATACAGACTGCTAGCTAAATCATGTTTATTGTAATCATATGTGACATGGTTACATTACATAAGACTGTTGGCTAAATCATGTTTATTGTGTAAATATCTGACATGGTTACATTACATACAGACTGTTGGCTAAATCATGTTTATTGTGTACATATGTGACATGGTTATATTACATACAGACTGCTGGCTACATCATGTTTATTGTGTACATATGTGACATGGTTATATTACATACAGACTGCTGGCTAAATCATGTTTATTGTGTACATATCTGACATGGTTATATTACATACAGACTGCTGGCAAAATCATGTTTATTGTGTACATATGTGACATGGTTATATTACATACAGACTGCTGGCTAAATGATGTTTATTGTGTACATATCTGACATGGTTACATTACATACAGACTGCTGACTAAATCATGTTTATTGTGTACATATCTGACATGGTTACATTACATACAGACTGCTGGCTAAATCATGTTTATTGTGTACATATCTGACATGGTTACATTACATACAGACTGCTGGCTAAATCATGTTTATTGTGTACATATCTGACATGGTTACATTACATACAGACTGCTGACTAAATCATGTTTATTGTGTACATATCTGACATGGTTACATTACATACAGACTGCTGGCTAAATGATGTTTATTGTGTACATATCTGACATGGTTACATTACATACAGACTGCTGACTAAATCATGTTTATTGTGTACATATCTGACATGGTTACATTACATACAGACTGCTGGCTAAATCATGTTTATTGTGTACATATCTGACATGGTTACATTACACGCAGACTGCTGGCTAAATCATGTTTATTGTGTACATATGTGACAGGGTTACATTACACGCAGACTGCTGGCTAAATGATGTTTATTGTGTACATATCTGGCATGGTTACATTACATACAGACTGCTGGCTAAATCATGTTTATTGTGTACATATCTGACATGGTTATATTACACACAGACTGCTGGCTAAATCATGTTTATTGTGTACATATGTGACATGATTACATTACACGCAGACTGCTGGCTAAATCATGTTTATTGTGTAAATATCTGACATGGTTACATTACATACAGACTGTTGGCTAAATCATGTTTATTGTGTACATATGTGACATGGTTATATTACATACAGACTGCAGGTTACATCATGTTTATTGTGTACATATGTGACATGGTTATATTACATACAGACTGCTGGCTAAATCATGTTTATTGTGTACATATCTGACATGGTTATATTACATACAGACTGCTGGCAAAATCATGTTTATTGTGTACATATGTGACATGGTTATATTACATACAGACTGCTGGCTAAATGATGTTTATTGTGTACATATCTGACATGGTTACATTACATACAGACTGCTGACTAAATCATGTTTATTATGTACATATCTGACATGGTTACATTACATACAGACTGCTGGCTAAATCATGTTTATTGTGTACATATCTGACATGGTTACATTACATACAGACTGCTGGCTAAATCATGTTTATTGTGTACATATCTGACATGGTTACATTACATACAGACTGCTGACTAAATCATGTTTATTGTGTACATATCTGACATGGTTACATTACATACAGACTGCTGGCTAAATGATGTTTATTGTGTACATATCTGACATGGTTACATTACATACAGACTGCTGACTAAATCATGTTTATTGTGTACATATCTGACATGGTTACATTACATACAGACTGCTGGCTAAATCATGTTTATTGTGTACATATCTGACATGGTTACATTACACGCAGACTGCTGGCTAAATCATGTTTATTGTGTACATATGTGACAGGGTTACATTACACGCAGACTGCTGGCTAAATGATGTTTATTGTGTACATATCTGGCATGGTTACATTACATACAGACTGTTGGCTAAATCATGTTTATTGTGTACATACGTGACATGGTTACATTACACACAGACTGTTAGCTAAATCATGTTTATTGTGTACATATGTGACATGGTTACATTACATACAGACTGCTAGCTAAATCATGTTTATTGTAATCATATGTGACATGGTTACATTACATAAGACTGCTGGCTAAATCATGTTTATTGTGTAAATATCTGACATGGTAACATTACATACAGACTGTTGGCTACATCATGTTTATTGTGTACATATCTGACATGGTTATATTACATACAGACTGCTGGCTAAATCATGTTTATTGTGTACATATCTGACATGGTTATATTACATACAGACTGCTGGCAAAATCATGTTTATTGTGTACATATGTGACATGGTTATATTACATACAGACTGCTGGCTAAATGATGTTTATTGTGTACATATCTGACATGGTTACATTACATACAGACTGCTGGCTAAATCATGTTTATTGTGTACATATGTGACAGGGTTACATTACACGCAGACTGCTGGCTAAATGATGTTTATTGTGTACATATCTGGCATGGTTACATTACATACAGACTGCTGGCTAATTCATGTTTATTGTGTACATATCTTACATGGTTACATTACATACAGACCGCTGGCTAAATCATGTTTATTGTGTACATATCTGACATGGTTACATTACATGCAGACTGCTGACTAAATCATGTTTATTGTGTACATATCTGACATGGTTACATTACACGCAGACTGCTGGCTAAATCATGTTTATTATGTACATATGTGACATGGTTACATTACACGCAGACTGCTGGCTAAATGATGTTTATTGTGTACATATCTGGCATGGTTACATTACATACAGACTGTTGGCTAAATCATGTTTATTGTGTACATGCGTGACATGGTTACATTACACACAGACTGTTAGCTAAATCATGTTTATTGTGTACATATCTGACATGGTTACATTATATAAGACTGCTGGCTAAATCATGTTTATTGTGTACATACGTGACATGGTTACATTACACACAGACTGTTGGCTAAATCATGTTTATTGTGTACATATGTGACATGGTTACATTACATACAGACTGCTGGCTAAATCATGTTTATTGTGTACATACCTGACATGGTTACATTACACGCAGACTGCTGGCTAAATCATGTATATTATGTACATATGTGACATGGTTACATTACACGCAGACTGCTGGCTAAATGGTGTTTATTGTGTACATATCTGGCATGGTTACATTACATACAGACTGTTGGCTAAATCATGTTTATTGTGTACATACGTGACATGGTTACATTACACACAGACTGTTAGCTAAATCATGTTTATTGTGTACATACGTGACATGGTTACATTACATACAGACTGCTAGCTAAATCATGTTTATTGTAATCATATGTGACATGGTTACATTACATAAGACTGCTGGCTAAATCATGTTTATTGTGTAAATATCTGACATGGTTACATTACATACAGACTGTTGGCTAAATCATGTTTATTGTGTACATATGTGACATGGTTATATTACATACAGACTGCTGGCTACATCATGTTTATTGTGTACATATGTGACATGGTTATATTACATACAGACTGCTGGCTAAATCATGTTTATTGTGTACATACGTGACATGGTTACATTACACACAGACTGTTAGCTAAATCATGTTTATTGTGTACATATGTGACATGGTTATATTACATACAGACTGCTGGCTAAATGATGTTTATTGTGTACATATCTGACATGGTTACATTACATACAGACTGCTGACTAAATCATGTTTATTGTGTACATATCTGACATGGTTACATTACATACAGACTGCTGGCTAAATCATGTTTATTGTGTACATATCTGACATGGTTACATTACATACAGACTGCTGGCTAAATCATGTTTATTGTGTACATATCTGACATGGTTACATTACATACAGACTGCTGACTAAATCATGTTTATTGTGTACATATCTGACATGGTTACATTACATACAGACTGCTGGCTAAATGATGTTTATTGTGTACATATCTGACATGGTTACATTACATACAGACTGCTGACTAAATCATGTTTATTGTGTACATATCTGACATGGTTACATTACATACAGACTGCTGGCTAAATCATGTTTATTGTGTACATATCTGACATGGTTACATTACACGCAGACTGCTGGCTAAATCATGTTTATTGTGTACATATGTGACAGGGTTACATTACACGCAGACTGCTGGCTAAATGATGTTTATTGTGTACATATCTGGCATGGTTACATTACATACAGACTGCTGGCTAAATCATGTTTATTGTGTACATATCTGACATGGTTATATTACACACAGACTGCTGGCTAAATCATGTTTATTGTGTACATATGTGACATGATTACATTACACGCAGACTGCTGGCTAAATCATGTTTATTGTGTAAATATCTGACATGGTTACATTACATACAGACTGTTGGCTAAATCATGTTTATTGTGTACATATGTGACATGGTTATATTACATACAGACTGCAGGTTACATCATGTTTATTGTGTACATATGTGACATGGTTATATTACATACAGACTGCTGGCTAAATCATGTTTATTGTGTACATATCTGACATGGTTATATTACATACAGACTGCTGGCAAAATCATGTTTATTGTGTACATATGTGACATGGTTATATTACATACAGACTGCTGGCTAAATGATGTTTATTGTGTACATATCTGACATGGTTACATTACATACAGACTGCTGACTAAATCATGTTTATTATGTACATATCTGACATGGTTACATTACATACAGACTGCTGGCTAAATCATGTTTATTGTGTACATATCTGACATGGTTACATTACATACAGACTGCTGGCTAAATCATGTTTATTGTGTACATATCTGACATGGTTACATTACATACAGACTGCTGACTAAATCATGTTTATTGTGTACATATCTGACATGGTTACATTACATACAGACTGCTGGCTAAATGATGTTTATTGTGTACATATCTGACATGGTTACATTACATACAGACTGCTGACTAAATCATGTTTATTGTGTACATATCTGACATGGTTACATTACATACAGACTGCTGGCTAAATCATGTTTATTGTGTACATATCTGACATGGTTACATTACACGCAGACTGCTGGCTAAATCATGTTTATTGTGTACATATGTGACAGGGTTACATTACACGCAGACTGCTGGCTAAATGATGTTTATTGTGTACATATCTGGCATGGTTACATTACATACAGACTGTTGGCTAAATCATGTTTATTGTGTACATACGTGACATGGTTACATTACACACAGACTGTTAGCTAAATCATGTTTATTGTGTACATATGTGACATGGTTACATTACATACAGACTGCTAGCTAAATCATGTTTATTGTAATCATATGTGACATGGTTACATTACATAAGACTGCTGGCTAAATCATGTTTATTGTGTAAATATCTGACATGGTAACATTACATACAGACTGTTGGCTACATCATGTTTATTGTGTACATATCTGACATGGTTATATTACATACAGACTGCTGGCTAAATCATGTTTATTGTGTACATATCTGACATGGTTATATTACATACAGACTGCTGGCAAAATCATGTTTATTGTGTACATATGTGACATGGTTATATTACATACAGACTGCTGGCTAAATGATGTTTATTGTGTACATATCTGACATGGTTACATTACATACAGACTGCTGACTAAATCATGTTTATTGTGTACATATCTGACATGGTTACATTACATACAGACTGCTGGCTAAATCATGTTTATTGTGTACATATCTGACATGGTTACATTACACGCAGACTGCTGGCTAAATCATGTTTATTGTGTACATATGTGACAGGGTTACATTACACGCAGACTGCTGGCTAAATGATGTTTATTGTGTACATATCTGGCATGGTTACATTACATACAGACTGCTGGCTAATTCATGTTTATTGTGTACATATCTTACATGGTTACATTACATACAGACCGCTGGCTAAATCATGTTTATTGTGTACATATCTGACATGGTTACATTACATGCAGACTGCTGACTAAATCATGTTTATTGTGTACATATCTGACATGGTTACATTACACGCAGACTGCTGGCTAAATCATGTTTATTATGTACATATGTGACATGGTTACATTACACGCAGACTGCTGGCTAAATGATGTTTATTGTGTACATATCTGGCATGGTTACATTACATACAGACTGTTGGCTAAATCATGTTTATTGTGTACATGCGTGACATGGTTACATTACACACAGACTGTTAGCTAAATCATGTTTATTGTGTACATATCTGACATGGTTACATTATATAAGACTGCTGGCTAAATAATGTTTATTGTGTACATACGTGACATGGTTACATTACACACAGACTGTTGGCTAAATCATGTTTATTGTGTACATATGTGACATGGTTACATTACATACAGACTGCTGGCTAAATCATGTTTATTGTGTACATACCTGACATGGTTACATTACACGCAGACTGCTGGCTAAATCATGTATATTATGTACATATGTGACATGGTTACATTACACGCAGACTGCTGGCTAAATGGTGTTTATTGTGTACATATCTGGCATGGTTACATTACATACAGACTGTTGGCTAAATCATGTTTATTGTGTACATACGTGACATGGTTACATTACACACAGACTGTTAGCTAAATCATGTTTATTGTGTACATACGTGACATGGTTACATTACATACAGACTGCTAGCTAAATCATGTTTATTGTAATCATATGTGACATGGTTACATTACATAAGACTGCTGGCTAAATCATGTTTATTGTGTAAATATCTGACATGGTTACATTACATACAGACTGTTGGCTAAATCATGTTTATTGTGTACATATGTGACATGGTTATATTACATACAGACTGCTGGCTACATCATGTTTATTGTGTACATATGTGACATGGTTATATTACATACAGACTGCTGGCTAAATCATGTTTATTGTGTACATACGTGACATGGTTACATTACACACAGACTGTTAGCTAAATCATGTTTATTGTGTACATATGTGACATGGTTATATTACATACAGACTGCTGGCTAAATGATGTTTATTGTGTAAATATCTGACATGGTTACATTACATACAGACTGCTGACTAAATCATGTTTATTGTGTACATATCTGACATGGTTACATTACATACAGACTGCTGGCTAAATCATGTTTATTGTGTACATATCTGACATGGTTACATTACATACAGACTGCTGGCTAAATCATGTTTATTGTGTACATATCTGACATGGTTACATTACATACAGACTGCTGACTAAATCATGTTTATTGTGTACATATCTGACATGGTTACATTACATACAGACTGCTGGCTAAATGATGTTTATTGTGTACATATCTGACATGGTTACATTACATACAGACTGCTGACTAAATCATGTTTATTGTGTACATATCTGACATGGTTACATTACATACAGACTGCTGGCTAAATCATGTTTATTGTGTACATATCTGACATGGTTACATTACACGCAGACTGCTGGCTAAATCATGTTTATTGTGTACATATGTGACAGGGTTACATTACACGCAGACTGCTGGCTAAATGATGTTTATTGTGTACATATCTGGCATGGTTACATTACATACAGACTGCTGGCTAAATCATGTTTATTGTGTACATATCTGACATGGTTATATTACACACAGACTGCTGGCTAAATCATGTTTATTGTGTACATATGTGACATGATTACATTACACGCAGACTGCTGGCTAAATCATGTTTATTGTGTAAATATCTGACATGGTTACATTACATACAGACTGTTGGCTAAATCATGTTTATTGTGTACATATGTGACATGGTTATATTACATACAGACTGCTGGCTACATCATGTTTATTGTGTACATATGTGACATGGTTATATTACATACAGACTGCTGGCTAAATCATGTTTATTGTTTACATATCTGACATGGTTATATTACATACAGACTGCTGGCAAAATCATGTTTATTGTGTACATATGTGACATGGTTATATTACATACAGACTGCTGGCTAAATGATGTTTATTGTGTACATATCTGACATGGTTACATTACATACAGACTGCTGGCTAAATCATGTTTATTGTGTACATATCTGACATGGTTACATTACATACAGACTGCTGGCTAAATCATGTTTATTGTGTACATATCTGACATGGTTACATTACATACAGACTGCTGACTAAATCATGTTTATTGTGTACATATCTGACATGGTTACATTACATACAGACTGCTGGCTAAATGATGTTTATTGTGTACATATCTGACATGGTTACATTACATACAGACTGCTGACTAAATCATGTTTATTGTGTACATATCTGACATGGTTACATTACATACAGACTGCTGGCTAAATCATGTTTATTGTGTACATATCTGACATGGTTACATTACACGCAGACTGCTGGCTAAATCATGTTTATTGTGTACATACGTGACATGGTTACATTACATACAGACTGCTAGCTAAATCATGTTTATTGTAATCATATGTGACATGGTTACATTACATAAGACTGCTGGCTAAATCATGTTTATTGTGTACATATGTGACATGGTTATTTTACATACAGACTGCTGGCTAAATGATGTTTATTGTGTACATATCTGACATGGTTACATTACATACAGACTGCTGGCTAAATCATGTTTATTGTGTACATATCTGACATGGTTACATTACATACAGACTGCTGGCTAAATCATTTTTATTGTGTACATATCTGACATGGTTACATTACATACAGACTGCTGCTGGCTAAATCATGTTTATTGTGTACATATCTGACATGGTTACATTACATACAGACTGCTGGCTAAATCATGTTTATTGTGTACATATCTGACATGGTTACATTACATACAGACTGCTGACTAAATCATGTTTATTGTGTACATATCTGACATGGTTACATTACATACAGACTGCTGGCTAAATGATGTTTATTGTGTACATATCTGACATGGTTACATTACATACAGACTGCTGACTAAATCATGTTTATTGTGTACATATCTGACATGGTTACATTACATACAGACTGCTGGCTAAATCATGTTTATTGTGTACATATCTGACATGGTTACATTACACGCAGACTGCTGGCTAAATCATGTTTATTGTGTACATATGTGACAGGGTTACATTACACGCAGACTGCTGGCTAAATGATGTTTATTGTGTACATATCTGGCATGGTTACATTACACACAGACTGTTAGCTAAATCATGTTTATTGTGTACATACGTGACATGGTTACATTACACACAGACTGTTGGCTAAATCATGTTTATTGTGTACATACGTGACATGGTTACATTACATAAGACTGCTGGCTAAATCATGTTTATTGTGTAAATATCTGACATGGTTACATTACATACAGACTGTTGGCTACATCATGTTTATTGTGTACATATCTGACATGGTTATATTACATACAGACTGCTGGCTAAATCATGTTTATTGTGTACATATCTGACATGGTTATATTACATACAGACTGCTGGCAAAATCATGTTTATTGTGTACATATGTGACATGGTTATTTTACATACAGACTGCTGGCTATATGATGTTTATTGTGTACATATCTGACATGGTTACATTACATACAGACTGCTGACTAAATCATGTTTATTGTGTACATATCTGACATGGTTACATTACATACAGACTGCTGGCTAAATCATGTTTATTGTGTACATATCTGACATGGTTACATTACACGAAGACTGCTGGCTAAATCATGTTTATTGTGTACATATGTGACAGGGTTACATTACACGCAGACTGCTGGCTAAATGATGTTAATTGTGTACATATCTGGCATGGTTACATTACATACAGACTGCTGGCTAATTCATGTTTATTGTGTACATATCTTACATGGTTACATTACATACAGACCGCTGGCTAAATCATGTTTATTGTGTACATATCTGACATGGTTACATTACATGAAGACTGCTGACTAAATCATGTTTATTGTGTACATATCTGACATGGTTACATTACACGCAGACTGCTGGCTAAATCATGTTTATTATGTACATATGTGACATGGTTACATTACACGCAGACTGCTGGCTAAATGATGTTTATTGTGTACATATCTGGCATGGTTACATTATATACAGACTGTTGGCTAAATCATGTTTATTGTGTACATACGTGACATGGTTACATTACACACAGACTGTTAGCTAAATCATGTTTATTGTGTACATATCTGACATGGTTACATTATATAAGACTGCTGGCTAAATCATGTTTATTGTGTACATACGTGACATGGTTACATTACACACAGACTGTTGGCTAAATCATGTTTATTGTGTACATATGTGACATGGTTACATTACATACAGACTGCTGGCTAAATCATGTTTATTGTGTACATACCTGACATGGTTACATTACACGCAGACTGCTGGCTAAATCATGTATATTATGTACATATGTGACATGGTTACATTACACGCAGACTGCTGGCTAAATGGTGTTTATTGTGTACATATCTGGCATGGTTACATTACATATAGACTGTTGGCTAAATCATGTTTATTGTGTACATACGTGACATGGTTACATTACACACAGACTGTTAGCTAAATCATGTTTATTGTAATCATATGTGACATGGTTACATTACATAAGACTGCTGGCTAAATCATGTTTATTGTGTACATATGTGACATGGTTATTTTACATACAGACTGCTGGCTAAATGATGTTTATTGTGTACATATCTGACATGGTTACATTACATACAGACTGCTGGCTAAATCATGTTTATTGTGTACATATCTGACATGGTTACATTACATACAGACTGCTGGCTAAATCATTTTTATTGTGTACATATCTGACATGGTTACATTACATACAGACTGCTGCTGGCTAAATCATGTTTATTGTGTACATATCTGACATGGTTACATTACATACAGACTGCTGGCTAAATCATGTTTATTGTGTACATATCTGACATGGTTACATTACATACAGACTGCTGACTAAATCATGTTTATTGTGTACATATCTGACATGGTTACATTACATACAGACTGCTGGCTAAATGATGTTTATTGTGTACATATCTGCCATGGTTACATTACATACAGACTGCTGACTAAATCATGTTTATTGTGTACATATCTGACATGGTTACATTACATACAGACTGCTGGCTAAATCATGTTTATTGTGTACATATCTGACATGGTTACATTACACGCAGACTGCTGGCTAAATCATGTTTATTGTGTACATATGTGACAGGGTTACATTACACGCAGACTGCTGGCTAAATGATGTTTATTGTGTACATATCTGGCATGGTTACATTACACACAGACTGTTAGCTAAATCATGTTTATTGTGTACATACGTGACATGGTTACATTACACACAGACTGTTGGCTAAATCATGTTTATTGTGTACATACGTGACATGGTTACATTACATAAGACTGCTGGCTAAATCATGTTTATTGTGTAAATATCTGACATGGTTACATTACATACAGACTGTTGGCTACATCATGTTTATTGTGTACATATCTGACATGGTTATATTACATACAGACTGCTGGCTAAATCATGTTTATTGTGTACATATCTGACATGGTTATATTACATACAGACTGCTGGCAAAATCATGTTTATTGTGTACATATGTGACATGGTTATTTTACATACAGACTGCTGGCTATATGATGTTTATTGTGTACATATCTGACATGGTTACATTACATACAGACTGCTGACTAAATCATGTTTATTGTGTACATATCTGACATGGTTACATTACATACAGACTGCTGGCTAAATCATGTTTATTGTGTACATATCTGACATGGTTACATTACACGAAGACTGCTGGCTAAATCATGTTTATTGTGTACATATGTGACAGGGTTACATTACACGCAGACTGCTGGCTAAATGATGTTAATTGTGTACATATCTGGCATGGTTACATTACATACAGACTGCTGGCTAATTCATGTTTATTGTGTACATATCTTACATGGTTACATTACATACAGACCGCTGGCTAAATCATGTTTATTGTGTACATATCTGACATGGTTACATTACATGAAGACTGCTGACTAAATCATGTTTATTGTGTACATATCTGACATGGTTACATTACACGCAGACTGCTGGCTAAATCATGTTTATTATGTACATATGTGACATGGTTACATTACACGCAGACTGCTGGCTAAATGATGTTTATTGTGTACATATCTGGCATGGTTACATTATATACAGACTGTTGGCTAAATCATGTTTATTGTGTACATACGTGACATGGTTACATTACACACAGACTGTTAGCTAAATCATGTTTATTGTGTACATATCTGACATGGTTACATTATATAAGACTGCTGGCTAAATCATGTTTATTGTGTACATACGTGACATGGTTACATTACACACAGACTGTTGGCTAAATCATGTTTATTGTGTACATATGTGACATGGTTACATTACATACAGACTGCTGGCTAAATCATGTTTATTGTGTACATACCTGACATGGTTACATTACACGCAGACTGCTGGCTAAATCATGTATATTATGTACATATGTGACATGGTTACATTACACGCAGACTGCTGGCTAAATGGTGTTTATTGTGTACATATCTGGCATGGTTACATTACATATAGACTGTTGGCTAAATCATGTTTATTGTGTACATACGTGACATGGTTACATTACACACAGACTGTTAGCTAAATCATGTTTATTGTGTACATACGTGACATGGTTACATTACATACAGACTGCTAGCTAAATCATGTTTATTGTAATCATATGTGACATGGTTACATTACATAAGACTGCTGGCTAAATCATGTTTATTGTGTAAATATCTGACATGGTTACATTACATACAGACTGTTTGCTAAATCATGTTTATTGTGTACATATGTGACATGGTTATATTACATAGAGACTGCTGGCTACATCATGTTTATTGTGTACATATGTGACATGGTTATATTACATACAGACTGCTGGCTAAATCATGTTTATTGTGTACATACGTGACATGGTTACATTACACACAGACTGTTAGCTAAATCATGTTTATTGTGTACATATGTGACATGGTTACATTACATACAGACTGCTAGCTAAATCATGTTTATTGTAATCATATGTGACATGGTTACATTACATAAGACTGCTGGCTAAATCATGTTTATTGTGCAAATATCTGACATGGTTACATTACATACAGACTGTTGGCTACATCATGTTTATTGTGTACATATCTGACATGGTTATATTACATACAGACTGCTGGCTAAATCATGTTTATTGTGTACATATCTGACATGGTTATATTACATACAGACTGCTGGCAAAATCATGTTTATTGTGTACATATGTGACATGGTTATATTACATACAGACTGCTGGCTAAATGATGTTTATTGTGTACATATCTGACATGGTTACATTACATACAGACTGCTGACTAAATCCTGTTTATTGTGTACATATCTGACATGGTTACATTACATACAGACTGCTGGCTAAATCATGTTTATTGTGTACATATCTGACATGGTTACATTACACGCAGACTGCTGGCTAAATCATGTTTATTGTGTACATATGTGACAGGTTACATTACACGCAGACTGCTGGCTAAATGATGTTTATTGTGTACATATCTGGCATGGTTACATTACATACAGACTGTTGGCTAAATCATGTTTATTATGTACATATGTGACATGGTTACATTACACGCAGACTGCTGGCTAAATGATGTTTATTGTGTACATATCTGGCATGGTTACATTACATACAGACTGTTGGCTAAATCATGTTTATTGTGTACATACGTGACATGGTTACATTACACACAGACTGTTAGCTAAATCATGTTTATTGTGTACATATCTGACATGGTTACATTATATAAGACTGCTGGCTAAATCATGTTTATTGTGTACATACGTGACATGGTTACATTACACACAGACTGTTGGCTAAATCATGTTTATTGTGTACATATGTGACATGGTTACATTACATACAGACTGCTGGCTAAATCATGTTTATTGTGTACATACCTGACATGGTTACATTACACGCAGACTGCTGGCTAAATCATGTATATTATGTACATATGTGACATGGTTACATTACACGCAGACTGCTGGCTAAATGGTGTTTATTGTGTACATATCTGGCATGGTTACATTACATACAGACTGTTGGCTAAATCATGTTTATTGTGTACATACGTGACATGGTTACATTACACACAGACTGTTAGCTAAATCATGTTTATTGTGTACATATGTGACATGGTTACATTACATACAGACTGCTAGCTAAATCATGTTTATTGTAATCATATGTGACATGGTTACATTACATAAGACTGCTGGCTAAATCATGTTTATTGTGTAAATATCTGACATGGTTACATTACATACAGACTGTTGGCTAAATCATGTTTATTGTGTACATATGTGACATGGTTATATTACATACAGACTGCTGGCTACATCATGTTTATTGTGTACATATGTGACATGGTTATATTACATACAGACTGCTGGCTAAATCATGTTTATTGTGTACATATCTGACATGGTTATATTACATACAGACTGCTGGCAAAATCATGTTTATTGTGTACATATGTGACATGGTTATATTACATACAGACTGCTGGCTAAATGATGTTTATTGTGTACATATCTGACATGGTTACATTACATACAGACTGTTGACTAAATCATGTTTATTGTGTACATATCTGACATGGTTACATTACATACAGACTGCTGGCTAAATCATGTTTATTGTGTACATATCTGACATGGTTACATTACATACATACTGTTAGCTAAATCATGTTTATTGTGTACATATGTGACATGGTTACATTACATACAGACTGCTAGCTAAATCATGTTTATTGTAATCATGTGTGACATGGTTACATTACATAAGACTGCTGGCTAAATCATGTTTATTGTGTAAATATCTGACATGGTTACATTACATACAGACTGTTGGCTACATCATGTTTATTGTGTACATATCTGACATGGTTATATTACATACAGACTGCTGGCTAAATCATGTTTATTGTGTACATATCTGACATGGTTATATTACATACAGACTGCTGGCAAAATCATGTTTATTGTGTACATATGTGACATGGTTATATTACATACAGACTGCTGGCTAAATGATGTTTATTGTGTACATATATGACATGGTTACATTACATACAGACTGCTGACTAAATCATGTTTATTGTGTACATATCTGACATGGTTACATTACATACAGACTGCTGGCTAAATCATGTTTATTGTGTACATATCTGACATGGTTACATTACACGCAGACTGCTGGTTAAATCATGTTTATTGTGTACATATGTGACAGGGTTACATTACACGCAGACTGCTGGCTAAATGATGTTTATTGTGTACATATCTGGCATGGTTACATTACATACAGACTGCTGGCTAATTCATGTTTATTGTGTACATATCTTACATGGTTACATTACATACAGACCGCTGGCTAAATCATGTTTATTGTGTACATATCTGACATGGTTACATTACATGCAGACTGCTGACTAAATCATGTTTATTGTGTACATATCTGACATGGTTACATTACACGCAGACTGCTGGCTAAATCATGTTTATTATGTACATATGTGACATGGTTACATTACACGCAGACTGCTGGCTAAATGATGTTTATTGTGTACATATCTGGCATGATTACATTACATACAGACTGTTGGCTAAATCATGTTTATTGTGTACATACGTGACATGGTTACATTACACACAGACTGTTAGCTAAATCATGTTTATTGTGTACATATCTGACATGGTTACATTATATAAGACTGCTGGCTAAATCATGTTTATTGTGTACATACGTGACATGGTTACATTACACACAGACTGTTGGCTAAATCATGTTTATTGTGTACATATGTGACATGGTTACATTACATACAGACTGCTGGCTAAATCATGTTTATTGTGTACATACCTGACATGGTTACATTACACGCAGACTGCTGGCTAAATCATGTATATTATGTACATATGTGACATGGATACATTACACGCAGACTGCTGGCTAAATGGTGTTTATTGTGTACATATCTGGCATGGTTACATTACATACAGACTGTTGGCTAAATCATGTTTATTGTGTACATACGTGACATGGTTACATTACACACAGACTGTTAGCTAAATCATGTTTATTGTGTACATATGTGACATGGTTACATTACATACAGACTGCTAGCTAAATCATGTTTATTGTAATCATATGTGACATGGTTACATTACATAAGACTGCTGGCTAAATCATGTTTATTGTGTAAATATCTGACATGGTTACATTACATACAGACTGTTGGCTAAATCATGTTTATTGTGTACATATGTGACATGGTTATATTACATACAGACTGCTGGCTACATCATGTTTATTGTGTACATATGTGACATGGTTATATTACATACAGACTGCTGGCTAAATCATGTTTATTGTGTACATATCTGACATGGTTATATTACATACAGACTGCTGGCAAAATCATGTTTATTGTGTACATATGTGACATGGTTATATTACATACAGACTGCTGGCTAAATGATGTTTATTGTGTACATATCTGACATGGTTACATTACATACAGACTGCTGACTAAATCATGTTTATTGTGTACATATCTGACATGGTTACATTACATACAGACTGCTGGCTAAATCATGTTTATTGTGTACATATCTGACATGGTTACATTACATACAGACTGCTGGCTAAATCATGTTTATTGTGTACATATCTGACATGGTTACATTACATACAGACTGCTGACTAAATCATGTTTATTGTGTACATATCTGACATGGTTATATTACACACAGACTGCTGGCTAAATCATGTTTATTGTGTACATATGTGACATGATTACATTACACGCAGACTGCTGGCTAAATCATGTTTATTGTGTAAATATCTGACATGGTTACATTACATACAGACTGTTGGCTAAATCATGTTTATTGTGTACATATGTGACATGGTTATATTACATACAGACTGCTGGCTACATCATGTTTATTGTGTACATATGTGACATGGTTATATTACATACAGACTGCTGGCTAAATCATGTTTATTGTGTACATATCTGACATGGTTATATTACATACAGACTGCTGGCAAAATCATGTTTATTGTGTACATATGTGACATGGTTATATTACATACAGACTGCTGGCTAAATGATGTTTATTGTGTACATATCTGACATGGTTACATTACATACAGACTGCTGACTAAATCATGTTTATTGTGTACATATCTGACATGGTTACATTACATATAGACTGCTGGCTAAATCATGTTTATTGTTTACATATCTGACATGGTTACATTACATACAGACTGCTGGCTAAATCATGTTTATTGTGTACATATCTGACATGGTTACATTACATACAGACTGCTGACTAAATCATGTTTATTGTGTACATATCTGACATGGTTACATTACATACAGACTGCTGGCTAAATGATGTTTATTGTGTACATATCTGACATGGTTACATTACATAAAGACTGCTGACTAAATCATGTTTATTGTGTACATATCTGACATGGTTACATTACATACAGACTGCTGGCTAAATCATGTTTATTGTGTACATATCTGACATGGTTACATTACACGCAGACTGCTGGCTAAATCATGTTTATTGTGTACATATGTGACAGGGTTACATTACACGCAGACTGCTGGCTAAATGATGTTTATTGTGTACATATCTGGCATGGTTACATTACATACAGACTGCTGGCTAAATCATGTTTATTGTGTACATATCTGACATGGTTATATTACACACAGACTGCTGGCTAAATCATGTTTATTGTGTACATATGTGACATGATTACATTACACGCAGACTGCTGGCTAAATCATGTTTATTGTGTACATATCTGGCATGGTTACATTACATACAGACAGCTGGCTAAATCATGTTTATTGTGTACATATCTGACATGGTTACATTACATACAGACTGCTGGCTAAATCATGTTTATTGTGTACATATCTGACATGGTTATATTACACACAGAATGCTGGCTAAATCATGTTTATTGTGTACATATCTGACATGGTTATATTACACACAGACTGCTAGCTAAATCATGTTTATTGTAATCATATGTGACATGGTTACATTACATAAGACTGCTGGCTAAATCATGTTTATTATGTACATATGTGACATGGTTACATTACACGCAGACTGCTGGCTAAATGAAGTTTATTGTGTACATATGTGACATGGTTACATTACATACAGACTGCTAGCTAAATCATGTTTATTGTAATCATATGTGACATGGTTACATTACATACAGACTGCTGGCTAAATCATGTTTATTGTGTATATATCTGACATGGTTATATTACACACAGACTGCTGGCTAAATCATGTTTATTGTGTACATATCTGACATGGTTATATTACACAAAGACTGCTAGCTAAATCATGTTTATTGTAATCATATGTGACATGGTTACATTACATAAGACTGCTGGCTAAATCATGTTTATTATGTACATATGTGACATGGTTACATTACACGCAGACTGCTGGCTAAATGAAGTTTATTGTGTACATATGTGACATGGTTATATTACATACAGACTGCTGGCTACATCATGTTTATTGTGTACATATGTGACATGGTTATATTACATACAGACTGCTGGCTAAATCATGGTTATTGTGTACATATCTGACATGGTTATATTACATACAGACTGCTGGAAAAATCATGGGTATTGTGTACATATGTGACATGGTTACATTACATACAGACTGCTGGCTAAATCATGTTTATTGTGTACATATCTGACATGGTTACATTACACGCAGACTGCTGACTAAATCATGTTTATTGTGTACATATGTGACATGATTACATTACACGCAGACTGCTGGCTAAATCATGTTTATTGTGTAAATATCTGACATGGTTACATTACATACAGACTGTTGGCTAAATCATGTTTATTGTGTACATATGTGACATGGTTATATTACATACAGACTGCTGGCTACATCATGTTTATTGTGTACATATGTGACATGGTTATATTACATACAGACTGCTGGCTAAATCATGTTTATTGTGTACATATCTGACATGGTTATATTACATACAGACTGCTGGCAAAATCATGTTTATTGTGTACATATCTGACATGGTTACATTACATACAGACTGCTGACTAAATCATGTTTATTGTGTACATATCTGACATGGTTACATTACATACAGACTGCTGGCTAAATCATGTTTATTGTGTACATATCTGACATGGTTACATTACACGCAGACTGCTGGCTAAATCATGTTTATTGTGTACATATGTGACAGGGTTACATTACACGCAGACTGCTGGCTAAATGATGTTTATTGTGTACATATCTGGCATGGTTACATTACATACAGACTGCTGGCTAAATCATGTTTATTGTGTACATATCTGACATGGTTATATTACACACAGACTGCTGGCTAAATCATGTTTATTGTGTACATATGTGACATGATTACATTACACGCAGACTGCTGGCTAAATCATGTTTATTGTGTACATATCTGGCATGGTTACATTACATACAGACAGCTGGCTAAATCATGTTTATTGTGTACATATCTGACATGGTTACATTACATACAGACTGCTGGCTAAATCATGTTTATTGTGTACATATCTGACATGGTTATATTACACACAGACTGCTGGCTAAATCATGTTTATTGTGTACATATCTGACATGGTTATATTACACACAGACTGCTAGCTAAATCATGTTTATTGTAATCATATGTGACATGGTTACATTACATAAGACTGCTGGCTAAATCATGTTTATTATGTACATATTTTACATGGTTACATTACACGCAGACTGCTGGCTAAATGAAGTTTATTGTGTACATATGTGACATGGTTACATTACATACAGACTGCTAGCTAAATCATGTTTATTGTAATCATATGTGACATGGTTACATTACATACAGACTGCTGGCTAAATCATGTGTATTGTGTACATATCTGACATGGTTACATTACATACAGACTGCTAGCTAAATGATGTTTATTGTGTACATATCTGCCATGGTTACATTACACGCAGACTGCTGGCTAAATCATGTTTATTGTGTACATATCTGACATGGTTACATTACATAAGACAGCTGGCTAAATCATGTTTATTGTGTACATACGTGACATGGTTACATTGTACACAGACTGTTGGCTAAATCATGTTTATTGTGTACATATGTGACATGGTTACATTACATACAGACTGCTGGCTAAATCATGTTTATTGTTTATATACGTGACATGGTTACATTACACACAGACTGTTAGCTAAATCATGTTTATTGTGTACATATGTGACATGGTTACATTACATACAGACTGCTAGCTAAATCATGTTTATTGTAATCATATGTGACATGGTTACATTACATAAGACTGCTGGCTAAATCATGTTTATTGTGTAAATATCTGACATGGTTACATTACATATAGACTGTTCGCTAAATCATGTTTATTGTGTACATATGTGACAGGGTTATATTACATTCAGACTGCTGGCTACATCATGTTTATTGTGTACATATGTGAAATGGTTATATTACATACAGACTGCTGGCTAAATCATGTTTATTGTGTACATATGTGACATGGTTACATTACATACAGACTGCTGGCAAAATCATGTTTATTGTGTACATATGTGACATGGTTACATTACATACAGACTGCTGGCTAAATCATGTTTATTGTGTACATATCTGACATGGTTACATTACACGCAGACTGCTGGCTAAATCATGTTTATTGTGTACAAATCTGACATGGTTACATTACACGCAGACTGCTGGCTAAATCATGTTTATTGTGTACATATGTGACATGGTTACATTACACACAGACTGCTCGCTAAATGATGTTTATTGTGTACATATCTGGCATGGTTACATTACATACAGACTGCTGGCTAATTCATGTTTATTGTGTACATATCTTACATGGTTACATTACATACAGACCGCTGGCTAAATCATGTTTATTGTGTACATATCTGACATGGTTACATTACATACAGACTGCTGGCTAAATCATGTTTATTGTGTACATATCTCACATGGTTACATTACATACAGACTTCTGGCTAAATCATGTTTATTGTGTACATATCTGACATGGTTATATTACACGCAGACTGCTGGCTAAATCATGTTTATTGTGTACATATCTGACATGGTTACATTACATACAGACTGCTGGCTAAATCATGTTTATTGTGTACATATCTGACATGGTTACATTACACGCAGACTGCTGTCTAAATCATGTTTATTGTGTACATATCTGACATGGTTACATTACATACCTTCGGCTTGGTAAATCATGTTTATTGTAATCATATGTGATATGGTTACATTACATAAGACTGCTGGCTAAATCATGTTTATTATGTACATATGTGACATGGTTACATTACACGCAGACTGCTGGCTAAATGATGTTTATTGTGTACATATGTGACATGGTTATATTACATACAGACTGCTGGCTACATCATGTTTATTGTGTACATATGTGACATGGTTATTTTACATACAGACTGCTGACTAAATCATGTTTATTGTGTACATATCTGACATGGTTATATTACATACAGACTGCTGGCAAAATCATGTTTATTGTGTACATATGTGACATGGTTACATTACATACAGTCTGCTGGCTAAATCATGTTTATTGTGTACATATCTGACATGGTTACATTACACGCAGACTGCTGGCTAAATCATGTTTATTGTGTACATATGTGACATGATTACATTACACGCAGACTGCTGGCTAAATCATGTTTTTTGTGTACATATCTGGCATGGTTACATTACATACAGACTGCTGGCTAAATCATGTTTATTGTGTACATATCTGACATGGTTACATATGTACATAATGTACAGACATGACTTCTCCAACATATGACAGACATATCTTACTCCAATATATGAAGACATAATTTACTCCAATATATGACAGACATATCTTACTCCAATATATGACAGACATAACCTATTGACTCAAAGAGTCAGAATGGGAAGCCACAGATTCAGAAACTCAACAGTGTTGGAATCCTGCATTGAAAAGGTTACTTTGATACTGTATAAGAATGAAGCCCAGACAGCCACTGATACTCATCTACAGCAGAGTTTAGTGGAATTGAGTCAAGAACAGACATCACAGCACTCGGGACATTCTCACACGTGCTGCGTCCGCATTTGCAACAGCCAGCGAAGAGTCCCAGTACTAATGGTACCCGTAGCTGTCACATTATGTGTCCGTCTGGTCTTTCCTTGGAGTCCTGGATGTCGGTCATATCCTCTGGTCACTCCCTTCAGCACGATTCTCTTAAGGCTGTGATGATCTATCTGTTCTTCTGTCCTATACACACAATTCCAAACGGCCCTGAAAATATCTGCATTATGATCATGCACCAATACCCCACCTAGTGGTGCAGTCCCAGCCAATCTGTCCGCCAGCTCGTTTCCCACCACACCAGCGTGTCCTGGGGGGAAAATCCAACAGATGCTCTCTATTTTAGAATGTAGAATTGAAGCCTACCACTCCGCCCGATGCCTTGTCTTACATTATTCATCACACCACAGTGGAAATGTCTGATTACAGAACACACAGAACAAACAGAAAGATAGATGCCATCATCTGAGTCCTTCACAAATGTGGACAACTAACAGACAGAGGCAGCACACATGGTTAGGTTTAGAGACAAAACTTCAGCTCTCCTGTTTTGAAAACCAATATGAACCATGTTACTCCAGCCAACACATGATAATTCCAGAGACAAAATTTCATCTCTCCTGTGTTGAAAACAAACATGAACCTAGTTGTTCCAGTCAACAGACATGATAGTTCCAGAGACAAAACTTCAGCTCTCCTGTGTTGAAAACAAATATGACCCAAGTTACTCCAGCCAACAGATAGAATAATAAAACGATGCTGCTTCTGGCCAGTCAGGTGCTGTAGCACTAATCATCATCATCAAGTGACTGATGCGGATGATAATCTTGTGATCTCCAACAACGTGTAAGAAATTTGTGTCTAGAATTTTATCTTTCTCTCGCTCTCTTCGCCTGTCATATTCATACAGATCTTTCCGGTTGTCGCAACATATTTCAGTTTTTGTCCTCTCACAATCTGGCCACAACATCAATACTGCCTATCAAAACACCAAAGTGACCATTAGATCCGTAACATCTTTCCTGATAAAACCATATACATCTCAAAAATTTTTAAAGCTAAAATTTAGAATACGCAGCTTAATTTATTAAGTAGTAATTAATTAGCGGCCATTTTAAATTGCTAATTAGGCCAAAACACATACTATCAAAACAGCAAAGTGACCATTAGATCCGTAACACCATTCCGCATAAAACCATATACATCTCAAAAATTTTTAAAGCTAAAATTAAGAATGCACGGAGTAATTAATGAATTAGTAATTAATTAGCGGTCATTTTTACTTGCTAATTAGGTCACCATACGTCATATTAAAAAATAGTTGACATGAGCAGTTAGGCCTCGAAACACCGATCGCAGCGAAGTATGGTTGCTAGGATGCTTGTTTAAACACTAAATAGATATTCTTAAAAAATGTTAAATTTTGACAATTTTGGCCCCAACATTGATTAGGCCACGCCAAAATCAACTCATTGAACGGATTTTTTAGAAAAATTTTAGTGAAAGGTCATGACACTCAAATTTGAATAACTCCACTTAGAATCGAGATACACAAATAATTGAGGTACCATTAGATTTGGTTTTTCAAGGCCTATCTATCTGTCGTGATCTCATTAGTACATGACCAATTTGAAAATCATGGTCAGAAACCCTACACTTTTTCTGATGTTTTTAATAAGTTGTCTTTGTGACTTAGCCTTCTTTAAAATATCCAAGTTATCCATTTTGGCCATACAAAGAATTTTCAGCATTTGTCTATAAAACCACATCTCCAAAGCCTAAAGGGATTTTAATAACTTGTTTACTAATTGCCCAGCACTCGCAGACATATGTTAGAACTTGTTCTATGTATAATGCAAGAAATGTTTTTTCTAATTTCCAGTAACCAAGCACTTACTGCATAAAAGTGTCTTCATTTGTTGTAGCACTAATATTTGAGGAAATGACAACCTGTTTTACTTCAGCTCAAACACAAGTTCTACCATATACTCCTGCAGATGATATGAGAAAAACAAACTTCTTGTTAACATCGTAGTATCTTTTCTTGAGAGTTCTGTACTTCTTGAGTATGTAGAGCGCCTTCAGCTCCTTGACGATGTACTGCCCTTTAGCAATCAGCATCTCAATTTCCTGTTCGTCGGTCACATGTTTGTTTCTCATGAAAGCTTGATTGCACCTTTCGGGTAATCTCGTCCCAGGTGTAGAAGCTGAAATTGGGAACAGCTAGAGGTTAATGATGTATAAATGAATGATGGCTACATAATGTCTAGTTGTAGAACTGTTGTACATATTTTATTGTTTTTAATAAATGAATGAATGATGGTTACATAATGTCTAGTTGTATAACTGTTGTCCATCCATCCTTCTTGTGCCATGCCGATAAGCATAGGCGGTCATGATTCGCCATTTCACTCGATCACCAGAGTCGTGGATCAGCTCCGTGTTCCTGTCTCGACCATACCACGCGATTAAGCCATCCAGGTATTTACTTCTCTATATTCCCATTGTTCTCTTCCCCCAATATTGCCAGTTGTCACCAAGTTCTCCAATGTATTTCTTCTCATAACGTGCCCACAAATGTTTGACTCTCTAAGTCTAATTTCTCTAATCAGTTTACGGCTTTCATTTGTTTCTTGTAGTACTTGGTCATTGGTTTTTCAGTATGTCCATGGTATTCTTTGCATTTTCCTCAGAAACCCATTTCCACAGCCATCAGATGTTTCTAAGTTTGTTTTCTCATTGTCCACGCTTCACATCCATACAAAAGTACAGGTTCCATGTAGCACCCCAACACACGTTTTCTCGTTGCAATTGACATCTTTTTATTGGTCAGTGTGTTTTTCATCTTGCAAAAGGCTACCTTCGCAATGAAAATTCTTGTTCTAATTTCTCCAAGGCGTCTCCCATCAGATGTTATGACTGTTCCGAGATAATTGTACTGATTCACTTGTTTAAGAATATTCCCATTTACTCGTATATTACATTGTGGTATTTCCTTCGTTCTAGTGACGACCATAATCTGTCTTCTTACAATTCAATTATAACCCTAGTTGTTCACTGTGTGCAACAACCGCATCTACTAAATGTTGCAGATCCTGCTCATTGTCTGCAAGCAATACTGATATCATCTGCATATCTAATATTATTGATGTTTCGTCCCCCCCCCCCTGACGTGTGACAACACTGGCCCGGATCACAGTGGTTGTCAAGACCTTTGGGTTCTTACTTCTGTCTACTATTACCTTGTTGACCCCGGGACGGTGCCCGGACGCAGGCATATTTTCCTATCACTCTAGACAAACAGATCACCACCTGATGATAAGAGAACACTTTTCAGATAGGTAGAACCCGAGTCTTTAATCAAGATTCAGACTCCACAAAACAAACGAAGTTCAAGTTCAAGACAAACAGAAACCACACTGAGTATTTGTGCGAGGATTCTGGAGGAGCAGATCATCATTCCACCAGTAGTTTGTCAGTCATCAGTAGGTGAGTGATGTCGATACCGGTGGTAGAATATCGTTCACCTGATCTCTCCTTAGGCTGCCTGGAACTCCTCTTGACCTGAGTATCGGCATTTAAAGTTCTTTGTATAAGTCTGCTTCTTCCACCAGACTGGAGTTGAGATCAGCTGCCTGAAAACGACTCTTCTCCTCCACGGCACTTCAAGCACGTCCGTAGACACCAGCGTCAATAATAATAACCAGGATAATGAAGGTTCCTTTTCTGTAGGAATAAATCAGCCACAGAATGTGCTATCCTAGCATCTAGAGAGCCACCACTGTCCGTCTTTATCTGGATCCCCAGACGTTGAAACACTTGACAGTAGACACAACTTCATTTTGACACTAGACTATGATTCACGGGATCCTCAGGGTAGCTCCCTGCCCTTCAATAGACTGGCCTTGGGTCTTCAGTATGAGGATAATAATTCCCCAACACAAGACATGACCGTTAGTCCATTAGATATCAACGGTGAATGCCGTTGCCAGCGTTCTCCGGAAGTGTCGTCAAATCGAATGACGCCATATTCTGGATAGACTAGAATGGATACTACGCAACAAGGGTTAGAGAGTATCTCCCGATATCTTTCTCAGGGCAGTGAATTTCACCAAAGCTGGACTACCAGCGTTGCGTGAACCCAAAGATGGTCGAAGCTTGCCCTGGATACCAAATAATAGACCCACACACACTATCATACTGTACACCCATGAAAATGGGGTACCGCAGAGTGTGGATTCGGTTGCCCCATCCTGAGGTGCAATTCTGTTTTGTCACACCCCCCCCCCCCCAATGATAATTCCTTTCGTACCTTCTATATTTCTGAAAATATTTTCACTGTACAGGACTAGGGCCGGTCTCCCTGTCCTAGGGGTTAAAGTCTTTCTCCGTAATCTCGTATACTCTCGTGAGTAACATGACGTGCTCGAGAATCAGTAGTGGTTCTCGCCGCATCGGTAACTTAGGGGTATGTGATCCGGTCGCTCCAGAAAGAAATGGCAAACTACTTAGCGTAGTCTTGCCAAGAAATCAACAATCAGCTGAAAGATGCTGATGTTGACAGGACTAGGAGATCTGGAGACATTACACGTTCCTGTCTCAGACCTCTCTTAATAGGCTGATATTGGCCTACTTCATTAATAGTTATGATGGCAGCTTGTTGTTTCCAATATATGTTGTTTTTTTACAAGTCTAAGATCTTTCCCATCAATTTGTAGATCTGCAAGCATCTCAATCATATTGACATGTCTTACTCTATTGAAGGCCTTTGTGTAATCAATAAAGCAAAGAAATAGATCTTTGTTTACTTCTATAGAACGTTCAATTACTGTTCTCAGTATGTACACAGCATTTACTGTACCCTTGCATTCTACAAACCAACATTGTTCTTCTAATTCAGGTTGTATTTTCTTCTTAACTCTTTACATGATAATTCTTATCAAAAGCGTTGTTATGGGACTCATTACACTAATTGTTTGAAGTTTACCATATTCCAAAGCTCCTGATTTCTTTCGGATTGCAATAAATACAGAATTACATAATTTATGAGGTACATCTCCAGTATCATATATTGTGTTTAGCAGTCTGACGACTTTCTCCAGTATCATATATTGTGGTTAGCAGTCTGAAGACTTTCTCCAGTATCATATACTGTTTTCTGCAGTCTGGTGACTTGGTCTATTCCATATTCTTCTAAAGCATTATTCATTTCTGTTGTGATGTTGTCTGAACCGGGGATCTTGTCAGTTTTCATATAGTTAAGAATATTCTGAACCTCCATTTTCAAAATGGTTTATGGTCAATCAATATTATTTCGAATGTTACCACCATAAAGGTTTTTCCATAATCTGACCATACATGTAAAATCTGATGGTTTTCCAGTATGATTTTCCCATCGTTTGTTTTTAGGCAGCCTGCTGATGTACGTGTTCTTTTAATAGCAAGCCCCTGAATTCTAGTGTGCATTAATTTGGTATTTTTAATGTTGTGTTGTTTTTCAATTTCTATGCAATTTTTCTCAAGCTATGCTTGTTTTCCCTCTTTACATATTGTTCTGACTTTTCTGTGAATATCTTCATATTTGGCAGATTATTTTTATTTTTGTCTTCTTGTTTCCATTGGTTGTAAATTTTCTTCATTCATCCATTTCTTACGACTCACTTTCTTTAATTTTGGAAGAGTTCAGACAGTATATCAAATATGTTCTTTACTTCTATACAGTATGCAATGTTTTTCAATAAATGAATTATCGCTACATAATGTCTAGTTGTAGAACTGTTGTACATATGTTATTGTTTTCAATAAATGAATGAGTGCATAATGTCTCGTATTACTGTTGTTTGTATGTTATTGGAGAGCAATGATAACAGACCGACAGACCGACAGATAACTGGCCGACGCTCAACGCTCAGAGGAAAAGCGAGACGGACTTTTAATCAGATTGCTACTGGTACTATTAGTGTTGGAACTCTTCGCTGGCTGATGAGGATGGGGACGGAGCACTTATGGGAATGCCCCGAATGCTGTGATGTCGATTTCTAAATCAATCAATCAATCAATGATAACAGATGATGAGATATGTCACTGCAAGGCAAGGATGAGGGACGATACGTTTGCGAGATGCATTCTCACAGAACCAAGATCTTGGGGCATACCTTCACGGTGTGAACTGTCGAAAACCCGGTTCTCCATTTTAGTGAACGTTTCAAATATGGCGTTGTCTCAACCAAGATCTTGAGGCATCTCTTCGTAGTGTGAACTATCCACATCCCAGATTTCCATTTGAGTTAACGTTTCAAAGATGGCGTTGTCTCTCAACAGACTTGAAGGTCCAATATGGGTCTCGAACGTTCTGCAGACGTCAGAGCTCAGAGAGGGAAAGGAGATCTCTGCAGCACAGGTTCCACGTAGATGGCACTTTAGTAGTGGGTTAGGGGGACAGTCTCAACATGAACCTCATTCCTACAGATGGTACTTTAGTAGTGGGTTAGTGGGACAGTCTCCATATGAACCTCATTCCTATAGATGGTACTTTAGTAGTGGGTTAGTGGGACAGTCTCCATATGAACCTCATTCCTACAGATGGTACTTCAGTAGTGGGTTAGTGGGACAGTCTCCACGTAAACCTCATTCCTACAGATGGTACTTTAGTAGTGGGTTAGTGGGACAGTCTCCATATGAACCTCATTCCTACAGATGGTACTTCAGTAGTGGGTTAGTGGGACAGTCTCCACGTGAACCTCATTCCTGCAGATGGTACTTTAGTAGTGGGTTAGTGGGACAGTCTCCATATGAACCTCATTCCTACAGATGGTACTTCAGTAGTGGGTTAGTGGGACAGTCTCCATATGAACCTCATTCCTACAGATGGTACTTCAGTAGTGGGTTAGTGGGACAGTCTCCACGTGAACCTCATTCCTACAGATGGTACTTTAGTAGTGGGTTAGAGGGACAGTCTCCATATGAACCTCATTCCTCTCATTCCTACAGATGGTACTACAGTAGTGGGTTAGGGGGACAGTCTCCATATGAACCTCATTCCTACAGATGGTACTACAGTAGTGGGTTAGGGGGACAGTCTCCATATGACCCTCATTCCTACAGATGGTACTTTAGTAGTGGGTTAGAGGGACAGTCTCCATATGAACCTCATTCCTCTCATTCCTACAGATGGTACTTCAGTAGTGGGTTAGGGGGACAGTCTCCACTTGAACCTTATTCCTACAGATGGTACTACAGTAGTGGGTTAGGGGGACAGTCTCCACATGAACCTCATTCCTACAGATGGTACTTCAGTAGTGGGTTAGAGGGACAGTCTCCATATAAACCTCATTCCTACAGATGGTACTTCAGTAGTGGGTTAGAGGGACAGTCTCCACAAGAACCTCATTCCTACAGATGGTAATTCAGTAATGGGTTAGGGGGACAGTCTCCACATGAACCTCATTCCTACAGATGGTAATTCAGTAGTGGGTTAGCGGGACAGTCTCCACAAGAACCTCATTCCTACAGATGATAATTCAATATTGGGTTAGGGGGACAGTCTCCACATGAACCTCATTCCTACAGATGGTAATTCAGTAATGGGTTAGGGGGACAGTCTCCACTTGAACCTCATTCCTACAGATGGTAATTCAATATTGGGTTAGGGGGACAGTCTCCACATGAACCTCATTCCTACAGATGATACTTCAGTAGTGGGTTAGAGGGACAGTCTCCACTTGAACCTCATTCCTACAGATGGTAATTCAGTAGTGGGTTAGGGGTACAGTCTCCACAAGAACCTAATTCCTACAGATGGTAATTCAGTAGTGGGGTAAGGGGACAGTCTCCACATGAACCTCATTCCTACAGATGGTAATTCAGTAGTGGGTTAGGGGGACAGTCTCCACTTGAACCTCATTCCTACAGATGGTAATTCAGTAGTGGGTTAGGGGGACAGTCTCCACAGGAACCTCATTCCTACAGATGGTAATTTAATAGTGGGTTAGGGGGACAGTCTCCACATGAACCTCATTCCTACAGATGGTAATTCATTAGTGGGTTAGGGGGACAGTCTCCAAATGAACCTGATTCCTACACATGGTACTACAGTAGTGGGTTAGAGGGACAGTCTCCACATGAACCTCATTCCTACAGATGGTAATTCAGTAGTGGGTTAGGGGTACAGTCTCCACAAGAACCTCATTCCTACAGATGGTAATTCAATATTGGGTTAGGGGGACAGTCTCCACATGAACCTCATTCCTACAGATGGTAATTCAATATTGGGTTAGGGGGACAGTCTCCACATGAACCTCATTCCTACACATGGTACTACAGTAGTGGGTTAGAGGGACAGTCTCCACATGAACCTTATTCCTACAGATGGTAATTCAGTAGTGGGTTAGGGGTACAGTCTCCACAAGAACCTCATTCCTACAGATGGTAATTCAATATTGGGTTAGGGGGACAGTCTCCACAAGAACCTCATTCCTACAGATGGTAATTCAATATTGGGTTAGAGGGACAGTCTCCACATGAACCTCATTCCTACAGATGGTAATACAGTAGTGGGTTAGGGGTACAGTCTCCACAAGAACCTCATTCCTACACATGGTACTACAGTAGTGGGTTAGGGGTACAGTCTCCACATGAACCTCATTCCTACAGATGGTAATTCAGTAGTGGGTTAGGGGGACAGTCTCCACTTGAACCTCATTCCTACAGATGGTAATTCAATATTGGGTTAGGGGGACAGTCTCCACATGAACCTCATTCCTACAGATGGTAATTCAGTAGTGGGTTAGGGGGACAATCTCCACTTGAACCTCATTCCTACAGATGGTAATTCAATATTGGGTTAGGGGGACAGTCTCCACATGAACCTCATTCCTACAGATGATAATTCAGTAGTCGGTTAGAGGGACAGTCTCCACAAGAACCTCATTCCTACAGATGGTAATTCAGTAGTGGGTTAGGGACGCAGAGGTGTTTCCAAGGCACCAGGGCCGGGTTATATGCTGGCCAAGACCTATTGACGCGTCCTCGTCGAGCGTCCTGGGCAACAGGTCCCTTCGGGGTCCCGGCTAAAGTCAGTAGGATCGCCGATTCCTCCGAAGTCGGAGAGTGTCTGCCTGTACGGCGAGGAACCACCAGTCTGCACACCAATAAGCCAGACATGGGACAACGGATACTCACGCAAACCTCAGGTCCTGTATGACATCACACTGATGTTGGACAACAGGATGCCTTCATCCGACATACAGGACTTCGCGTTGGAGCTCAAGCCAACGAACACAAGCAAGCAAGCAAGCAAGCAGTAGTGGGTTAGGGGTACAGTCTCCACAAGAACCTCATTCCTACACATGGTACTACAGTAGTGGGTTAGAGGGACAGTCTCCACAAGAACCTCATTCCTACAAATGGTAATTCAGTAGTGGGTTAGGGGTACAGTCTCCACAAGAACCTCATTCCTACAAATGGTACTACAGTAGTGGGTTAGAGGGACAGTCTCCACAAGAACCTCATTCCTACAAATGGTAATTCAGTAGTGGGTTAGGGGTACAGTCTCCACAAGAACCTCATTCCTACAAATGGTACTACGGTAGTGGGTTAGGTCTGAGTGCACGGGGGACTAGGTTATCAGTCTTTCCCCTATGTAGTCAATGGATAGTGCAGGCTGTGGTAGGTCTGAGTGCACGGAGGACTAGGTGATCAGTCTTTCCCTCATGTAGTCAATGGAGAGTGCAGACATGGAACAGCCAAACATGGGTGCCAGGACAGGTCATGGAAAGTCAAGGCGGCAGACGTGACCCTGACCCCATGTCCCACTCAGTGTTGACTGGTCTCCACACATGTGGGTCTAGCACCATATGCCCAATGCGACTCACGGCGTGTAAACAAACAGTCGTCTACTTGTGTACGTGTATGTACGTTTATATTTCACATTTTCTCCAGCGAAAAGTCGTTTACATGAAAATTGAGTCAGAAAATTTCTCGGGAAATACGCGAAGCGTGTTACTCGACCTTGCCATGCATGTTTGTTCGTGTGCGTGCTTACGTGAGCATACGGTGTATTATTTCCATGCATGTTAACAACTCTGTGTGTCATTTTATACTGTCGTAATATGAAGTATTCCAGGTCTGTCTGATTCGTTATTTAAGAAACATTCAGGTCACAACACCGCAACCAGCCGACATCAAACACGGCGGAACAGGTTTGAGATAGTCTCTTTGTCAGCCTGATAATTTATACAGTTGTAATGATGGTCTGAAAGTGGTTTTACACCGTTCTAGGCAAGATGGCTGACGGGAAAATAACAGAAATATAATGACAAGCTCAAAAATATGTTTATTGACACTGATGTATGTAGCCGTGGAATTGGTGAAAATAACAGCTAAACATTTGCTGCACAACAGGCTTAAATTCATACAAGAGACAACATTGCGGTTATAGGCAAATTTCATTCAAGAGACAACATTGCAGTTATAGTTAAATCGCATACAAGAGACAACATTGCAGATATAGACACATTTCATATAAGAGATCTTCTTCTTCTTTTCTTCTTTTTGTTCGCTAACTTAAACTCGAGCGTAGTCCTTACACACTGGTTAAAGTAGTAAAGGACTGAATTGTGCGTGTGGGCTTGCTTTCCCTTTTACTGGTGTCCCTCGCCATTCAGGCGAGCCCACTCCGACTTCGGAGGTATACAAGAGATAACATTGTAGATATAGACACATTTCATACAAGAAACAACATTGTTGTTATACACAAATTTCATAGAAGAGACAACATTGTTGTTACAGACAAATTTCATAGAAGAGACAACATTACAGTTATAGACAAATTTCAAGCGAGCGAAAGAAGAAGAAGAAAAAGTTGCAGAATAGGGAAAATTATCCCGGTCCACACTTATTTCATTTGAGGACAAATTATGAAGAGGGAGGAGTGAGGAGGGGGAGGAGAAGAAGAAGTGGTTGATCATACGAACCATGAACAGAGAATAAAACAAGCACTAATGTAGTGCCTGTTTGATGATACAATAGGCAACAGAATAACACTGTTGGCAGAACAGGATTGGCTAAACCACTTCTCTAGCACCGACATCTAGGCTTGCTAGAACTATCAGTTGACCTATTTAGTTTAGTCAACAGATCATCATCATTGCACATCACGATATTAATCCATACGTGCGCAGATCCCTTCCTCAATATCTCCCTCAGCGTGTAGTGACTGTAGACACCAGTTCTGTGTGGGTTGACTGTTCTTCTTTGGCTTCCTGTATGGCTGGCTAGTTTAGTTAGACCCCGTTTGACTTGATATCATCTGTCGAGCTATGCATGGTTTTAAGCATAACTGGAATCTATGGTTTCTGAAATGGATGGTTACAAATCCAGTTCATATCCATAGTTGTGCTTTCAGGAGGCTTATAGACCTGGTTAATGAGATAATCATTTTAGATTGATATTTGGTCATGCCTCGAAGTGCACTTTTTATTCGGTGACGAGATGTTGATAATAATTGTAAATAAAACAGAAATGTGTAACTCCTGCCAGTTCAGAACAGTCTTCCAGTCTCTCTTCTCTCTGGTCCATGTGATCATTGCCCCAGCTCTGCGAGTGGCTGTTGAAGTCGTCACACACAATATCATTTTGCTTTCAATGGTAGTGTGTCCAGTGCCCGTGGATGGTCATTTTGACGGTAGTAATTGATCAGATGTAGATCGCTGGTGCTGTCCTCAATCACTTGTCCCAAATACATGAGATTCCAGTGGTGGAATATAATTGTTCTGAACCGTCACATGGAAAGACTTACATTTCAACGTTGACTGAAGGACTGAACTAGTCGTTGTCTGAACCGACTTCATTGCACTCGGAGCATTTACCATAAACGCTCTGTCTTCATCTTCAACAGACAGCGAAGAGTCCCAATACTAATTGTGTCAGTTGCAGTATCACAGGAAGGTCAACCTGATTTAAAAATGCCCGTATAAGTCGGATGTGGCGGCGTAAAGGTTGCAAAAAAATTGGCACAATGCAAAAACGTCAATTGAAATGTCCCGCAACTTTGTTTTCTGACCGGAACAGCTCTGACTATCTTGTCTTCCGGGCACAGCGCCCGTACACGTCCGAACCGAAAGCTCGCTGAGTGGAAGTTGTCTGCAGACTGACCGTTCCTGGTTTGTGCGGAGAAAGGCCTGTGGCGAACGAAATGTCCAATACATGGAAGCGAGGAATTAAAGCAGCCATGTGCAGGACATGGCGATTCCTTGAGTGAGCCCAGCACCAGAGCGCTATGTGTCGGCCCTGCAATTATGGAAGCCTCCTTGGATGGCGGTAAATGCCCATGGACTGCCCCTGCCTTCCCTTTAGGGCTGACTGTGAAGTCTTCGACTGTTCTAACTTCGGATGTGGACGGCATTACAACAATGATAGTCCCCCAGGAATGCTAACCTGATTAAAAAAACGCACGCAAAAGTCGGATGTGTTGGCCTAAGGGTTTTGACCCAAGGATTCAAAACGAGACATACCGCAATTACGTCTAAAAAAACACTCCGGATGAACGCAAAGGAAGAAGAAGAAGTTGCAATCTGATTATATATCTGTCTTGCTTTACCTCTGAGTGACGACTGTCAACGTGAGGACAGTCAACCAGATCCTCTGACCACGCCTTTACCTCAGATTGAGGACAGTCGACCAGATCCTCTTACCACGCCTTTACCTCTGAGTGATGACTGTCTGCCAGATCCGCTGACCACGCCTTGCTGCGCATTCTCTCTTCCCGAAAGAAAATCAAAACAACACACATTACCGAGGATTCGAACCACGGTCTCCTGATAGAGAATCCAAAATTCTAGCCATTCGGCCAGCCACAAGAACACCATCTGCAAATGTGAGTATCCTTCCAGCCCCTGGTGTTTCGAGGCTGCAATCTTGCTCGTATACACATTGAAATGCACAGGTGAAATTATTGACCTCCGTGGAAGTCCGGGGCCTATGATACATGGTTCAGAGTTTCATGTACCCAGCCGGAGAACCACGCTATTAGAATACACAACAGCTGCAATCCAGTTTACCAACCGAGAACATACATTCTTCTCCATAAGAGAGTAAATTAAAATATATCTGACTCTGATGTACGCATCTTCGAGATCGAGTGCTGCCACCGGCCTCTCCTGTCTGTTATGGAACCCTTCATAAACATCATAGGTAAAAGTGGCTGCATTCGGCCAACATCTTTCCCTAGCCGGTAACTTCTCAAACTTCGGGAGGAGCATCCTGTCAAAAGTATTCTCTAGCGTGATAATCCTAAAACTCCTGCGAAAATGTGAGATATACTAAACACGGACACTACACGTTGTCTCGTTGTCTATGTGTAGTATTTCTCACATTCTGGCAGGAGTTACCCACACCTGACTGTTTTTATGTCCTATTGTTACAACCTGCTGCATCCATTACATCTCTTGCCACCATTGATAGTCGCCAGACTCGAATCCCTGCATGCCGAATCAATATACTATCTACTACATTCTCTGATCTCTAATTTTTTCCTCTCCTCACTTTGAACACCCATCATTACCCATACATGTATTTCTGATAGCTTTACTAGAGATTAGCTGCCAGTTGGGAAATGTCCTTTCTAGAAAAGATAGGGAGGGAGGGGGGCCGAGTTTCCCCGGGAAAGTTAGCCAGTTAAGCTGGCTTATGATGTAGCCCAGCTGTGTTTCGAACGCTGAATGCGGGATGTCAAACTGCGTCTGTAACTTTTTCACCACGGAGCAGGCTGGTATATATAAAAGGTAGGGTCACGTCAGCCAGTTACCATTGTATTGTAGGTTTTAGAAGGCGACGCTACACTACACAGCGTTAGTGATCGTTGAAACATTCAACAGTTGCAGTCTCGCTGGTTGAACACAGCCTCCACATCTGCTACCTACCACTACAAAGGTGTTTACAGATTCGGTGTGTCACAGAATCCGCGATTACCGTTCTGATACATCGCTGGCAAGGTAAGTTTCAGGATAGTTCACGATCCGCCATATTGAATAGGGTGTACTTTAGCTTGTAGTGTACCTTGTAAGCGTGTGTTTTTACCATCTCGTCTTTTGAGAATACATTTTGGGTTATGATTTGTAATCATCATCGTCATCATGTGCCCTGCCATCTGGCGCAGGCGTTCATGTCTCTCCTCAGATCTCGGTCCTTCATGTTCTGGATTATCTCAGCTGATTATATCCCTCCATGCCACCGTCTCAGTCCATCCAGCATCATTTGTCACAGTTTGTCTCTGATTGGACTGAGAACAGCACCGTTTAACCCGTGTCTATAAGATTTTCGTCTGCTCCACTCCCCCTGTTTCACATAATCCCAGATTGCAAGTCCTGTCATATTTTATTTCTCTCTCTCTATCCCCACTTCCACCCTGTCCCGTCTTTCCCGACCCCCAGTTCTGGCATTCCAGGAGCCGATTCTGAAGATTTCTCTAGAGAAAGGAATTAAGTCGGTGATCTACATCTCCATACAACTGACTCTACATCTCTTCACACTTCTTCTACAAGATCCTCCTGTCGTCTTGGTTGGCCGAGTTTCTTTTTTATTTTCCCCCGTTATTTCAAATTTTGTCATGGATGGCTGGACCACAGCTGACCTTGTCCACGGGATGGTGCAGCCCAGCCAGCCTTAGTGGCCTCCTTTGACCTGCATGCCTGGCTACAGTCTTAGCATTCCTTGCTTCCCCCAAGGGCCGCGGTCACACACTGGTGGACTGGTGGAGTGGCTTTTCCATACATATTAGAAACATATGTGGACATTTGGTGGGAGGCTACGTCGCGAAGGAAACTTTTCACAAACATCAGAAGGAGGCGGTCTTCATTTTGTGGCCACAATATGAGAAGACACAGACTGGAAAGTTGTGACAACAGATAATCATTGTGGAAAGAGAGATGGAGGAAGACAGAGAGGTAACATGCTTGACAGTCTTGTGCCATGGCATAGAAAGGAGGCAACACACGAATTTGTCCATGCCGATGGGGATCGCAAGGTGTGGACAAGCATGATCGCCTTCTCCAGTCGGTATAAAATAACACAAAGTAATGCAGCTTTACATAACAGAATTACGACACATACAGGACGTTGTGGCGACTAGCCTTCATCAGCAAACAAATGCATGCACGAAACGCAACATACAGTCACGGAGAAGATTCTCCGGTTGCCACATTAAGGCATAAGGACAGGATGATAAGAATAAAAAGATGGAAAAAAATGAGAGCAATGAAGAGAAAATGAAAATATGAAAAAACTGTTGCTACTTAACTCAAAGTCCGAGGCTATACTGCTACCTGAATGGAAGCGTTCGCAGTTAACGTTAACAGCGTTAACATTTACAGAGTTCACTACAAATACAAACTAAATGCCATTGGTAGCAGTACAGCCTGGGACTCGTTAATTAGCAACAGTTTTTTCATATTTTAATTTTCTCTTCATTGCTCTCATTTTTTTCATCTGTTTATTCTTCTCATCTCGTCCTTATGCCTTAATGTAGTCAACGGAGGGTCTTCTCCTGTATTATATGTTGCGTTTCGTGCATGATTGCTGATTAAGGCTTATCGCCGAAACGTCCTGTATGTGTCGTAATTCTTTTATGTAAAGCTGCATTACTTTGTGTTATTTTATATTGTTTACATTTTCACACATTTACCGCAGTTTCACCCAATTTTATTCATATTCTCCAGTCGGTAGTGCACTTGATGATGAAGATGAGGATGAAGAACAGTCCCGCTTCATCAATCGCTAGGCATGTGCTGGAAAGCGGCCATGTGGTTGAGAGAGACAGTGCCTTCCGTGTGTTGTTCATCACACAAACTAGTCGCTTGTTAAAGTTTGCAGAAGCCATAATTATTAACCTACATAAGCCAGCGTTGTGCAAACAGATAGACATGTTAGTCAGTTTAACATGACCGTGGTAGACAATTGACATTACTGTGTGAACATGTGTATATTTCAGCTTGAAGGATTTATCTAGTCATTTTACTTTATGTTGTGTGAATTCTGCAGTATGTACCTGACGAGATGAAATATGCCAGGCAAAAATCGTGCAATCTATTGTTTGTGTCTTCGTTACTCAAATTCATTACGTGAAAACTTTGTTTTGAAATAGAGGAAGATCACAAACAAACAATGAAAAGCAGCAGAGAGAAAAATGAATAATTTGGGGAGGACATAGAATGAGGTGTATGGGATAGCTAAGGATAGGAGGACATGGAGGGAGCTGTGTGGGATAGCTAAGGATAGGAGGACATGGAGGGAGCTGTGTGGGATAGCTAAGGATAGGAGGACATGGAGGGAGCTGTGTGGGATAGCTAAGGATAGGAGGACATGGAGGGAGCTGTGTGGGATAGCTAAGGATAGGAGGGTATTGAAGGGGCTTGTGGGATGGCTAAGGATAGGAGGGTATTGAAGGAGCTGTGTTGGATAGCTAAGGATATGAGGGTATTGAAGGAGCTGTGTGGGATAGCTAAGGATAGGAAGAATGGAAGAATTGGAGAGAGCTGGTTGTGCACCTGAGCTCCCCCCCCCCCCTACCCCTACTCCCTATTGAGGATAAATGGTGAAAGAAGAGCGGTTATTTCCAGAACCATCAGAAGCCGTGTTATAGGGTCATTTACTGTACTTATATGATGATGATGATGATGATGATGATGATGATGATGATGATGATGATGAGGAGGAGGATGATGATGAGACTGGAATAACTCGCATTAGTCAGTACAATGAAAATTGGTAAAATGTCACATGTAGATGATTTGGATGACAGCATCATAAATATATATATTTGTTGTTGTTGTGGTTTTTCTGCCAGGAATGCAGGTCCACTCCAATCTGTAAGATGGCACAGACAACTGATAAAATTCCCCTAAACATCATACTCATTGGGAAAGCTGGACATGGCAAAAGTGCCACAGGAAACTCAATACTCGGGCGAACAGGTTTCAAACGTTACCCACATTTACATTCGGGAACACAAGTCGTGACAGATGCCTCGGCACAATATGGAGAATATGAGATCAAGGTCGTTGACGCACCAGGTTTGAGGGTCACAGATCTAGATGGTGTTAAAAACAAGAAACAAATGTTTGAAAACATGGCTACAGCCTTGAGAATGTGTAACCGGGGGGTACACATGTTTGTGCTTGTCATCAAATTTAGGTTCAGGTACACGGAAGAAGACAGAAAAGCTATTTATGGTTTGAAGGAGATTTTTGGAGAAAACTATCTAAAAGATCGCGGTATTATTGTTATAACGGGAGGGTATTACTTTTCTGGACAGATGGAGGCAGACGGAACACCAGGGAAAACCTTTGAAGAGTGGTGTCGTGAACAACATAACGTTTTAGGAAATCTGATTAAAGAATGTAGTCCCCGAGTTGTACTGTTCAATAACCTACCCACAAGTGAAGAAGAACAAACAAGACAGAGAAACGAGTTGCTATTTCACGCGGGACAACTTCAAAAGGAACATTTTCAGTTATACGCACAATTGAGAAGTAAATTTATAAATGACAGCAAACAGAGAATGTTGGAAAAAACAATACAAAAAAGGATTGACTTGTTGTCAGCAGAACTTGAGCGGTTGTCTATAGACTCATCTCTAGAAGATGTTGATACACTTGATGCTCGTATAACAGGCGTGTTTATGGAGATAGTAGATGAGGGCCTGCAGGAAGAATCATTGCAGCAGTTTATTAGCAGTTTGGAGGGACTGCGCACTGCTACTGAAGAACTGAGAAGATCAATCCGGGAGAACAACCTGAGCTCAATAAAATCAAAGCTGATTGAAGAATGCAGACAAAAGAACCAGCTGCCATTTCACGCGGAACAACTACAAAAGGTAAAGTCTGTGTATTAGACTAAACATTTTCAGACATACGCACAGATATAGGTCAGCATGGCCGAATGGATAAGAACGCATATTCATGAACAAGGGTTCAACCACTACACCGAACGGTTGGACTAAAATGGTGACCTATCGTCCTTGACTTGGGGACATAAATTACAAGTACCTCTGAAGTCAGAGTGGATTCGCTTGATGGCGAGGGACATTGTTAATAGGGAAAGCTAATCCACACGCAAAATTCAGTCCAGGACTATTTGAAGTAGTGTATATGGACTACACTTGAGTGAAAGCGAGCGAGCAACAAACAACAAAACGCACACATGAGTGGCAAACTGATTAAATACAGCAAGCAGAAAATGTTGGACAAAATTGGTCCTTCTTTCTTTGTTCTCTTGAAATATGTCTATATCTGCAATGTTGTCTCTTGTATACATTTAACTGTCTTTTTAATTCACTCATTGGTCCATAGACTTTGTATTCCAATGTTGTCTTTCTAGACCAGAAGGTATGTTTGGTATGTTGTAGTTAAGGCAGTCTTGGAGTATGTGCTCTGCTGTCTGCGACGCCAATCCACATGTGCACATGGCTGATTCACCAATCTTGAATTTTGTATACATGTGGTTGCGTAATCTATTATGTCCTGTTCTGAGGCGCAGAATGACTTGTTCTGGTCTGTCCACGTAGTTGTCTTGAGCAGGTTTTGGTGGCTTTCTGACCGATTTGATCATTCTTTTCTTTTGATGGTATGTAACGGACACATCAGATTGTTCTTATATTGCGCATTCTTTAGCTAATCGATCATTTCTCTCGTTTCCAGATACTCCACAGTGAGATGGTATCCACTGTATTGTGAATATACGCTGACTGGTAGGTTCAGAAGTAGTGCTGGCAATTTCCCAGACAGCAGACAGAAGCGCCTCGAGTACTGATTTTGCATCTGTCAATAGCACCACAGGTTGTGTCCCGTGGTTGGTATTTAGTAATTTCTCTGTTGCTATCTTGATTGCCTCAATGTCAGCATCATAGTTATGACAGTACTTTCCTGTTGGTACTCTGGCCGTGTCCCTAGTATTATATGGTTATTCTACGTATACGCCTCCTCCATTTCGAAAAGCATTTTGTGCTGAACCATCTGTGTAGACTCGGATCCAGAGGTCCTGTCGGTATTCTTCATCAAGGAAGCTGAGAGTGGCTGTTCTGCGCTGTACACTGTTCTGTTCTTCCTTGTCAAATATTCCTCTCACTTTTCTATGCATGTGTAGTGATAGTCTATGTTCATCTTTCCTCTGGAATAGTTGTCAGGGGAATACCAACTGTAGGCAGATCGGTGGTTTCTCTGCAGAGTCGTTTGGCCTGGTGGATAAAACTGCTTTTTTTCAACTGCCCCATAGCTAGGTTTTCAAATCTGTTCTTCATAGGGTGGCCTGGCAAGCTGAGGAACTTTTCTGCTTGTATTAGCAATTCCGTATCTTTGCGCTCTCTCAGTGCTTGTGTCCTCCCCATCCTCTCCATTTCCACTAAAGGGGTTGATTTCATCCCTCCTATGGTGACTCTAAGTGCTTGATTTTGCACCTTGTCCAGCTCTTGTAGTGTGGTTTTTCATGCTGAACACCGCGCAGTTGACCCGTATTCCAGGTGTGGTCGTATGCTCTGTTGATAAACTTTGCTAATTATTTTCCCACTGTTGTTCCACTTAGCTTTCTCAGTATGGCTATTTTCACTCTGGCTTTTGCTACTGCTTTGTTGATGTGCTTTCTCCATGTCAGCCTGTCATCAAATGTTACTCCAAGGTATGTTGGTTCTTTATCTTATCTTAGGGATAATATAGAGTGGTGCTGCATTTGTCAGTGTTTATGCTAACACACCGTCTATTTGCCCATGCAACAAATGCATCTACAGCTATTTGTAGCGATCAGGTGGCCACTGATGCATGTTCATTTGTGCTCCATAGAACCAGGTCATCGGCGTACACTGCCACTTTAATTCCATGCGGTAGATTAGCAACAAGATCATTGATGAAGATTAGAAAATGTGTGGGGTACAAGACTCTGCCCTGGGGAACACCGTGACGCAGTAGTACTTTCTTGCTCTTGACTCCGTCTATCTGTACTCGGGCTCTTCTAGTTTGCAAGTTTGCTTTCACCCATTTGTACATTCTTCCATTGACGTTACAGTTTCTCAGTTTCTTCATTATACCTTCTTTCCAGACTTTGTCAAAGGGTTTCTTCAGATCTATTCATGCAGCAAGCACCAGCTTCTTCTCTTGGAATGCATCCTCAATTTCTTGAGAGAGGTAGGTTGTATGATCTTCCGTAGAATAGCGATGCCTAAAGCCAGCCTGCTGTGGCACAGCGATGGTTTCACTTTCAATGTACCACTGCAGTCTGTGATTCATGATGCACTTCATTGTTTTGCAGAGACAGCTGGTGAGGCTAATTGGTCTGTAGCTAGAGGCAATGGAACTATCTTTCCCTGATTTTAGGAGGGGTATCATGATTGTTTCTCTCCAGGCTCGTAGAACACTGCTTAAGGTCCAGCAGTTATTGAAGATATGCAGCAGCTTTTTTTGTGTGGCCATTGTTCCTTGGTTCTTGATAATTTTATTGGATACCGTCAGCTCCTGGTGACTTTCTAATTTTCAGTTTTGATATGGCTGGCTCCAGTTCACCGAGTGTAATAGGTGCCTTCCGCGCCTCATGTACTATTTCATTCTGTCCTGTATGTAGTCATTTCTCTTGAATCTCTTGTTGTTTCTTGTTGACTAATTTCGATATTGTTATCTTGAGCGAATGAGTCCACAAAATGGTCAGCTGCTTGCTTTCTTGTTAAGATGTTTCCATCTTTATGTAGTGCAATTTTTGAGTTTCTCCCTGTGCCCCTATGGTTTAGTTGTTTTATTAGTTTCCATAACTTCCTTGTGTTTCTATCAAGGTTCAGAGACTCTGTTTTCTCCTGCTAGCTTTTCCGTCTAGCCTGCAGCGTGGCCCTTTAAAATTTGGCTTTTGCGTGCTGGTATTTATTGTGGTGCTCTTGACGTGGTTTTGGCCTCTGTTTGCTTTCTACACACATCCACGTCATTATGCAACTGTTCCAGTTCACTACTCCAGTAGGGTTTATATTGTTTACGGGCTCCTCTTGTTACTGTATCTCGTGCTGCCTGTAGTATGCGTTTACCAAACTCTACAAGTACTTTATTTATGTCTTTCTCAGTGTTCAGGTTTCTAACCAGTATGCTGGTGTGATTCTTGTACATTGCCCAGTCTGCTTTCTTGTAGTTCCACCTCGAGAGGGTGCTGCTTTCACTTACAAGCTCATTTTCTACGGTTAGAAAGACTGGCCGAAGGTTACTGCCACCAAGTTGTTTCCCAACAATTCGTGTAATGTTCCACGCCAGGTCTGGTGAATGAAAAGCCAGGTCAGGTGTAGTTGTAGTGTGCCATGATCTCGAGTAGAAAGTATGTTGGTCAGACAGTATATCGTTAATCAAGATGAATCTATTCTCATCCTGCCAGTCTTCCAGTCTCTCTCCTCTCTGGTCCATGTGATCATTGCCCCAGCTCTGCGAGTGGCTGTTGAAGTCGCCACACACAATATCATTTTGCTTTCAATGGTAGTGTGTCCAGTGCCTGTGGACGGTCATTTTGACGGTAGTAATTGATCAGATGTAGATCGCTGGTGCTGTCGTCAATCACTTGTCCCAAATACATGCGATTCCATTGGTGGAATATAATTGTTCTGAACCGTCATATGGAAATACTTACATTTCAACGTTGACCGAAGGAGTGAACTAGTCGTTGTCTGAATCGTCTTTATTCCTAGTGTGGTGAATTTTTGATGAGTTGGGTAGATGGCTTGAATAGTGTTCTTGACTGGATCAGAGAGAGAGAGAGAGAGAGAGAGAGAGAGAGAGAGAGAGAGAGAGAGAGAGAGAGAGAGAGAGAGAGAGAGAAAGAGAGAGAGAGAGAGAGAGAGTGTGGGGGGGGGGGGGGTTGTGTTTGGTAAGCTAGCTCGCGCCAAAATGAAGAGACTAGCTCGCCGTCTCCCTCAGGTCGCATCCTGTGCGCTACCTTCCCGTGAACCGATGAGCTGTTTGAATGTTGCTAAACACTGTCTTTGTTCTAATCAACCGTTAGTGTTAACCCTTACTGGTCCTGTCTTGCGGGTTGTCGTGAGTGACTACCACTCTACTGTTCTCTCAACCTATGTCTATTTTAACCCATTACTGTTTATGACAGCGGCCTCCCTTCGCATTACAGCGCATCGTTTTCAGTCTTTGTTTGGTATGGCCAGACTCTCTATTCTCAGGTTCACTGGCTCCACAGGACCTCCAGTAGTTGTGCTTGGACCCCTTCGAGGCATAGGGCCCAGTAATGCACCTGCCTGGGGGTCTATAGCAAAGCCAGCACCAATATGTTGTTTAGTAATCGACATATTCCATTGCAGGATTGCGTAGCATCCTGATTTCTGTGGTGCGCCTCTTGGCTGGTTGCCTCCGTCTTCAGCACCTTTCCTTTACAAGAGCAGACTGTGGTCTTACTCGAGTTTAGATATGATGTGCGGTGAAGTGGGAGTTGGTTTTCAATAACTCGAGGATATATATTTATATTTATGAAAACTTAATTTCTTATGTTCCCTTTTAGATTTTGCTGCAGCCAACTACTGGATCATGGACACTTGAAGATAAACTACAGGAGCTACCTATAACAGTTAAGAAAACTGACAAGTCTCTCTGTTTTAAGAAACAGAGAGAAAATTTATTAGAGATTCCTTCTCTTTGAAACAGCAACACATAATTTCTAGAAAAGGCTTCACATGGTGAATATGCCGGTTGGCTTCTTCATCACTGGAGGTGACAGGGGTGGCAGGTATTGTCCGTTATTGTTACTGTTCAGGTCAACATGAGAACGAGGTCATCTGGCTGCTGAAAGTCTCCTCTCCACTAGGTACTCGACTGATGGTAGGTGGGTCGTATCTTTTCATGTCCTGACAAATGAGGATTCTCCCCGAAGGTGACTTCTTGGCACTGCCTTTGATGATCAGGCAGTTTTAACGTACTGGAGACCACCTGATATGGCTCTTCAAAACATCTTTCCGGAGAATACCAGTTTGAAAAAAGTCAGTTAAGGCTCTTCTCATAATCTAGTTTGAAAAAAAAAGGTTATTTACGGTTCTTCTCACCATCTAGGTTGAAAGAGGCAGATGCTTTAATTAAGAATGTGTCACGCCAAATGAACTGGACAATAGATCAGCTCTCTAGCTGGCAGAGATGCAGCATATAATACTACGCAGTACATTGCCTGGGGTTGCGGTGAAATTTCGTGGCGTGACGGCGGGGACAGAATTGCTCGGAAATATGTATGGAGTGTCGAAAAAACACAACCGAACAACTTCTTGGGACAATCATATAGTTTTAAGGATGCACGAATGTTACTACAGAATAATCAACGTGCAAACCATTCAGATGTCTTCAGATTCACGGTGATCCGTGATTGATTGAGAGAAAGGGTTCTTCTCTAGAAAAGGAATATTTAGAGTTTCTCAATTTGTAAGATACGCAGAATCAACCCACACACCCCATTAACTCGATCAATTAAATCCGCCCCCTCTCAAGGGGTTAGGAATAACTTGGAAATCGTTTGTCCGACTGAAATCTGCTGGAATGCTGTTACAGAATTATGTACACACGTGTTTGCGCATGTATGTACGTACATACATATCTAGAGCAGTCTGGTTTTACGGCGCCCCTTCCCCAGTTAGTTAAAACAGTTCTGCCACATGGGTTGGACTTTTACTGCCAGAGGTGATAAGCGCACAAGCCAGGTGGGTATTTATTTAAGGTTGGGCGCTCACCACAACTTTGCTCCCCCGGCTATATAACAGAAATGTGGAACCATGGAGAAAGCTAATCCACACGCAAACACCTGTCTAGCGCACTCACTAGTAGTCACAACTACTACAACTAGTAGTAGCACGCAAGTGGCCAACGCTCGAGGTCAAAAGTGAGCGAGCGCAACAATTACAATTTTTAAAACAAAAACATTTTCTGGACATTAAGTATATTCGTAGAGCATCAGTAATGTAGCCACTCTTGACAGAGTGTAAAGAATGAAGGACCACAATTGTAAACACTTCAAGTGTTCCACTCTATGCCACAGGCGCCCGCCTGAATGCTGGGTGGTTATGGGTTTGAACCACATCAGGGCGAAGTCCAATTGTTTAATGTGTTTAATTCCCAGGTCGACCCGGTCTCAATAGTGAACTGAATATCTACTTGGGAAGTAAAGGCGATCGGTGTGACACTAACCATATCACTCGCCGAGTTCACTCATTCAGTAGCATGTCCCTTGCAGAACCTCGCTCCCATAACAACCTTCCTGAAACTCTCTCGATCATAAGCAGGATATCCCGCGTCCGATACTGGAGATCATCCGCCACATCCTGCACCCATATTCTCTTTGGCCTTCCTCTTCTTCTCTTCCCTGGCACATACCACTTAATTATTCCATCCATTCATCATGTGCCATGCCGACAAGTGTGGGCGGTCATGTTTTGCCATCTCGCTCGATCACTAGAGTCGTGGATCAGCTCCGTGTTCCTGTCTCGACTATGCCACGTTGCCAAGTCATCCAGGTATTTACTTCTCGGTCTTTCCCTTGGTCTCTTCTGTTCGATCTTGCCAGTTGTCACTAAGTTCTCCAATTTATTTCTTCTCATAACATGCCCTAAAAATTTTGACTGTCTACGTCTAATGTCTCTATTCAGTTTACGATCTTCATTTGTTTCTTGAAGAACTTGTTTATTGGTTTTTCTGTCTTTCCATGGTATTCTTTTCATTTTCCCCAGAAACCACAGCCACAGCCATCAGGCGTTTTTCAGTCTGCATGCTCATTCTCCACGCTTCACATCCATACAAAAGTATAGGTTCAATGTAGCAACTCAACACTCTTTTTATTCGTTTAAATTGATATCTTTTTATTGGTCAGTATGTTTTTCATCTTGCAAAAAGCTACCTTCGCAATGCCAATTCTTGTTCTAATCTCTTCAAGGCATCTCCCATCAGATGTTATGACTGTTCCGAGATAACTGTACCGATTTACTTGTTTTAAAATATGCCCATTTACTTGTATACTACATTGTGGTGTTTCCTTCTTCCCAGTGACGACCATAATCTGTGTCTTCTTACAATTCAATTCTAACCCTAGTTGTTCACTGTGTGCAACAACCGCATCTACTAAATGTTGCAGGTCCTGTTCATTGTCTGCAATCAAGAGTGTAACATCTGCATATCTAATGCTATTGATGTATCGTCCCCCAATATTTATTCCTTCCATATTTTCTATATTTATAAAACAATTTTCGCTGTATAGGGAAAAAAGATCTGGAGACATTGCACATGCCTGTCTCACACCTTTCTTAATAGGCTGATATTAACCTACTCCGTGATTGTTCTCTCCAAACTTTCATGACGTTTCAAATGACCAAAATATGTCAATTTTCTTTGCTTTATGGTCTTCAGTAGCCAACTTTCTCCAATACTCAACTCTTGTTGTATGGATTCATTTGTTCTTTTCTGTATCAAAGATATTCTTAGAACTCGTCTATAACATTTATATTCAAAGGCATGTATGCGCTCTTCAGGTTGTTTAGTAACTGCCCAGGTCTTACAGGCGTATATTGCATTGGGAAAGATGCGTGCTCTTAAAAATCTAATTTTTTTAGATCTGTCTGACACCACGCCACAATTTATTCAGTTGTTTTACTTTTTGAAGAGCAAAAGATATTCGTCTTTGTATTTCTTTCATTGTGTCACCATTGTTGCTAATCAATGACCCAAGATATTCAAAATTTTCCACACCTCCAATTTTTCCTCAGTAACATATATTTCTTTCTCCATAGTAAGTTTATCTGTATGCATTATCTTTGTTTTTGCTATGTTAAGATATAAGTTGTGATTTTCACTATTCAGTTGGGTTGAGGCTATTAGGTTTTCTATACCATTCTGTGTTGTGGGTAGCAATACTGTATCATCAGCATATAGAATCTCTGGTATGTTATTACCACCGATACTTAGGGCATCATATTGCTCCTGTGTTATATCATCTCTGAAATTTCTCATTATATTTTCAACGTACAGGTTAAGCAAACAGGGGGAACAGCATCCCCCCCCCCCCACCTTGACGGACTCCTTGCTTGATGTCAAATCGCTGCTAATTGGTCTAGATAGAGCATTTTTAAGATATTTCGGATGTCGTACACAGTCAAATGCCTTTGAATAGTCCACAAAACATGAGAATAGGTTTATATTAAATTCTCCACACTTCTCTATTATTAAAAGCATGTTGAGTATGTAATCTCTTGTTTCTCTTCCTTGTCTAAATCCAGCTTGAACCAAGTTAATCTCTTCTTCCATTTTCTTACGAAGTCTTCCCATTATGATTTTTAGTAGAATTTTACTTGCATGACTGATCAGGGCAACAGTTCTATAGTTGGTGCATAATTTCAGGTTGCCCTTTTCTTGGTATTGGAATATAGATAGTTCTCTTCCAATCTTTTGGCCATATACCGTATTTCCATATCTTTTTACATAATGAGTGATAGATTTGTATGCTTTCTTCTCCTCCCGCTTTAATTAGTTAAGCTGGAATTTCATCACATCCTGGTGATTTACCATTCTTCAAGTTCTTTAAAACGACGGCGCTGTATGGGATAGCTAAGGATAGGAGGACATGGACGGAGCTGTATGGGATAAAATCAAATCAAATCAACTTTATTTTAAAAGGGTCACAAATTTGGCACGCAGGCCCGTCTCACATTCGGCCCTTCCAATCACTCGTCTTTCGTTCATCAAGAGCATTATACATTTACATAGGAAGAAAAATAGACATTGTGAAATGAATGTTGTAAACATAAACAAGGCAAATTACCATGTTATGAGGCCCATCTCCCACTTATCCATACATCACCCCACCCACACACACACCCACTTACCCACACACACACACACACACACACACACACACACACACACACACACAGGGAAACATACATACACCACTAACCGACCCATTCCCCTCCCGCACATCCCCCACCCACACCCACTGCCCTCACCTGTTCCCCCAACCAAAACACACTCGCCACCCACAAACATCCCCCACCAACCCACACATCCCACACCCACCCACATAAACATCCTAACCCAAACATCCTCTCCCCATCCACTCCTTCAACTACCCATCCCCCAGCCACACCTCCATCGAACACATATTCCCCACCCACGCACACACATCCCCACCAACTAACATCTCCCTACGCATCCAACCCCGACACATACACATCCCTCACCCACCTACACATCCCTAAGCAACTCACACACCCCGACCCACACATTCCCCATCCACGCTCACATCTCCCACACACACATACTTCCCCCAACCACCACACATCCCCTACTCACTTACACATATCCTCCACCCATACACACATTCCCCGCACCCATCACACATATCCCCCACACTACACACTATCCCCCACCCACACACATATCCTCACCCATACCACCACAAGCATATCCTCCACCCACACACCATGCACACATCCCCCACCAACACACCGTACACGTATCCCAAACCCACACATCATACACTTCTCCCCACCCGCTCTTGCATCCCTAATACACGCACACAATCCCCTACCCACACAACCCCGCCACCCACACATACTTCCCCAAGCCATCCACACATCTCCACCCACCCACACATATCCCCCACCCAAACACACATCCCCCGCACCCGTACAATACACATATCCTCCACCCATACACACATCCCCACACCCATCCCACACTCGTACTTTCACCCCCACACATTCATTCACACATCCCACAACACCCACAAATATCACTACCCACCACCAATCACATACTCCAACCCATCCAAACGCATACCCCACCCACACATCCCCCACTCACACATATCCCCACACTCACACACATCCTCCACACACACTCACACATCCTCACATCTAGACACATACAAAATGTCTCACGTGACCATTGAAACTAGTAAATAGGAGGATATGGTGGGAGCTATATAGGATAACTAAGGATAGGAGGATATGGGGGAAGCTGTATGGGATAGCTAAGGATAGGAGGGTGTGAATGGAGCTGTATGGGATAGCTAAGGATAGGAGGACATAGACGGAGCTGTATGGGATAGCTAAAGATAGGAGGATATGGTGGGAGCTGTAGGGGATAGCTAAGGATAGGAGGATATGGTGGGAGCTGTATGGTATAGCTAAGGATAGGAGGACATGGTGGGAGCTGTAGGGGATAGCTAAGGATAGGAGGACATGGTGGGAGCTGTATGGTATAGCTAAGGATAGGAGGACATGGTGGGAGTTGTATGGGATAGCTAAGGATAGGAGGAAATGGTGGGAGTTGTATGGGATAACAAAGGATAGGAGGATATGGACGGAGCTGTATGGGATCGCTAAGGATAGGAGGACATGGTGGGAGCTGTATGGGATAGCTAAGGATAGGGAGACATTGTGCGAGTTGTATGGGATAGCTAAGGATAGGAGAACATGGTGGTAGTTGTATGGGATAGCTAAGGATGGGAGGATATGGATGGAGCTGTATGGGATAGGTAAGGATATGATGATATGGACGGAGCTGTATGGGATGAATAAGGATAGGATGATATGAACGGAGGTGTATGGGATAGCTAAGGATAGGGAGATATGGACGTAGCTGTATGGGATAGCTAAGGATAGGAGGATATGGTGGGAGCTGTATGGGATAGCTAAGGATAGGAGGACATGATGGGAGCTGTATGGGATATCTAAGGATAGGAGGCTATGGGCGGAGCTGTATGGAATAGCTAAGGATGGGAGGATATGGATGGATCTGTATGGGATAGCTAAGGATAGGAGGACATGAAGGGAGCTGTATGCAATAGCTAAGGACAGGAGGACATGGTGGGAGCTGTATGGGATAACTAAGGTAAGGAGGACATGGAGGGAGCTGTATGGATAGCTAAGGAAAGGAGGACATGGAGGGAGCTGTATGCAATAGCTAAGGATAGGAGGACATGGTGGGAGCTGTATGGGATAGCTAAGGATAGGAGGACATGGTGGGATCTGTATGAGATAGCTAAGGATATGAGGACATGGACGGAGCTGTATGGGATAGCTAAGGATAAGAAAACTTGAAGTGAGCTGATAGTGCGCCAGGGTTAAAGAAGAAGCAACATTTACTCGACACATCTGGACCCATGGTACAGGGCTGTTTACTTTACTTACATGATGATGATGATGATGATGATGATGATGATGATGATGATGATGATGATGATGGGAATAACTAGGATTAGTCATATATATATATATATATATATATATATATATATATATATATATATATATATATATATATATATATATATATATATATATATATATATATATATTGTATTTTTCTGCCAGAAATTCAGGTCCACTCCAATCTGCAGAATGGCACAGACAACTCATAGAATTCCCTTAACCATACTCCTCATTGGGAAAACTGGACATGGCAAGAGTGCCACAGGAAACTCAATACTCGGGCAAAAAGCTTTCAAAACAGCCTCAAATACAACTTCAGAAACAAAATTCGTGACAGTTGCCTGGGCAGAGCATGGAGAATATGATATCAAGGTCGTTGACGGACCAGGTTTGGAGGACACAGATCTAGATGCGGTAAACAATAAGAAACAGGCGTGTGCAAACATGGCCACAGCCTTGATGATGTGTAACGGGGGGATACATGCATTTGTGCTCGTCATCAAATTTGGGTTCAGGTACACAGAAGAGGAGAGAAGAACTATTTTTGACTTGAAGCAGATTTTTGGAGAAGACTATCTAAAACATCACGGTATTATTGTTATGACAGGAGGGGATAGCTTTTCTCAACAAACGGAGGCAGACGGAACTCCAGGGAAAACCTTTAATGAGTGGTGCCGTAAACAAGTTAAAGATTTTGGAGATCTGATTAAAGAATGCAGTCCCCGAGTTGTACTGTTCAATAATGTATCCACAAGTGAAGAAGAACAAACAAGACAGAGAAACGAGCTGCTATTTCATGCTGGACAACTTCAAATTATAAAAGGTCTTTATACGACTGAACATTTTCAGACATACGCACAAGTGAGAGAAAAATTTATTAAGGACAGCAAACAGAAAGTTTTGGAAGAGACAATACAGAAAAGGATCTCCTTGTTGTCAGCAGAACTTGGGCGGTTGTCTATAGACTCATCTCTGGAAGATGTTGATAAACTTGATGCTCGTATAACAGATGTGTATACACAGATAGGAGAGGAGAGTCTGCAGGAAGAATCAATGCAGCATCTTATTGCCAGTTTGAAGGGTCTGAGGACTACTACTGAAGAACTGAGAAGAGCAATTCGGGAGAAAAACACGAGTGCAGTGAAATTAACTTTAGTGGTAATAAAACAACATCGAGAGGAGCTGAACACAACTAGAAAGACTCCATGGGGTCGCATTGCTGCATGGGTTGGAATAGGAATAGCAGGTGTTGCTGCCGCTGCTGGAGGCATTGCTGCCATTGTTCTTTCTGGTGGTACCCTTGCTCCTGTAGTATTGTCAACGGGCAAGGCGTTGCTTGATGCTGCTGTGACTTACATGGACAAGAAATGACAGCAGCAGTACAAGCTGAAACGCAGACTCATGTGGTTGTGTGATCTGGGTCATAGTTTCGAACCAAGTAATATCATTTACAGTGGTGGGTCAAGTTTGAAGACATGGACTCGTTCTGAACATTGTCAGCAGGGCACGTGATGGTGACTGAGCATTGCTGTAAGCTAAAGAAAGACAAGTCAGTGAGAATAGGAGCTGGGCACCACAACTTGTAATGTTGTTGCTTAGTTTACAAGCAGTTCCGAGAAGGCCTGAGACTGCCATCAACTGTGTGGTCGTCAGTCTCCACAATGTCAGACTTCCAATAACTGTTTGGTCATCAGTCTCCACAATGTCAGACATCTGTCAACTGTGTGGTCATCAGTCTCAACAATGTCAGACATCCATCAACTTGTCGTCATCAGTCTCAACAATACCAGACTTACATCAACTGTGTGGTCATCAGTCTCAACAATGTTAGGCTAAGCTTACATTAGCTAGTAAACATCCTCATTGAACTATTAGAGAATAAATGCTAAGATCCTGGTCTCAGTCTCTCCTTCAGCTGCCAGGCAGGACTGGAGGGTGTGGTTATACACCAGGAGAAGGCAAAGGACTTCATTCCAACAGACTACAGATATCACATGACCAATGAGGTCAGCGTGACCGTATGGATATGATAGCTTGCTCCTAAACTTCTGTTGTGCTAATGCCGAGGCAGTGGGTTCAACCCCTACATGGCCAGTTGGACTAAATTAATGACTTCTCGTCCTTGACTTGGAAATTTAAATTACAAGTACCTCAGAAGTCGGAGTGGGTTTGACTGATTGTGAGGGGCACTGGTAATAGGGACAGCTAATCCACATGCAAATTCAGACCAGTGCTTTAGAAGTCATAGCACGTGTGTTGACTACGGTAGAAATCAAAGCTAGCAAGAAAGAAAGAACGAGACCAATGAGGTTAGTGATCAGCAGAAGACAGTGAGAAATAACACCCAATGTAAATAACGTGTGTGTCATTTTGTTTAAAACATTATAAGAGAATAGATGCCATTTCTATAGATTTTATTGTGTAAATATCTGACATGGTTACATTACATACAGACTGCTGGCTAAATCATGTTTATTGTGTACATATCTGACATGGTTACATTACATAAAGACTACTGGCTAAATCATGTTTATTGTGTACATATCTGACATGGTTACATTACACACAGACTGCTGGCTAAATCATGTTTATTGTGTACACATCTGACATGGTTACATTACATAAAGACTACTGGCTAAATCATGTTTATTGTGTACATATCTGACATGGTTACATTACATACAGACTGCTGGCTAAATCATGCTTATTGTGTACATATCTGACATGGTTACATTACATACAGACTGCTGGCTAAATCATGTTTATTGTGTACATATTTGACATGGTTACATTACATACAGAATGCTGGCTAAATCATGTTTATTGTGTACATATCTGACATGGTTACATTACATTCTGTCGCAGAACTCAGTGGGTCCGCCTCGTGGGACATCGGAGATTCGGGTGACGAAAATTTACCAGTGAAAGGGAAGTAACCAGTAATTTGACGCAACACGACCCGAATCGTTGCTCGCCCTTTAAAATTATTCCCGTAGGTGGATGACGGAACAGCTTTACGGGCAAAACAGACTTCGCATGTCTGATGCGAGAGCAGTCGATTGTCCCGGAACACATGATGAGTTGGAGACGAAGAGGGCAGGCAGGCAGTCGACATTTTGGCCCAGTGCTAGGGGAGAGAGAGCAGGACGCCATGTCTTGACGAGGGTTAAAGACTTCCGACATCATGTCCAGTTGCAGTGACAACGCTTCTCGTCTCCACTGTCGTGCTGTTTGTGTGAAGGTATGTGTACAACCGTTTTCATTAACTAGTGCGGTGTCGGTGATTCAAATTATGAGATTTCGCTAACGCGTGTACTGACCGGCGCGGGAAAGGAGGTCACGTGTGAACAGTGGCAAGCTTGTAGTTTACGACTGTAAAATTAAGCCTGTGGCAAACGCGTGTGTAGCAGCATTGTACTGCTAAGATATTTCATAGGTTAGCAGCGCGCGGCTTATTTACAGCCCCTGTTGATCGGGAAAATCGGGTTCAGGGAAGTGAGACCTATAATTCGAGTTCACACATGGCCAAATTTATAACCTCGAGCGTCGGCGGGGCCAGCGCGGCCGAACCGTTACTCACAGCGCTAACGGAAGTAGATTAAGGAGTCGCTTCGGATATATCGAGTGATATATCGATGAACTCGGGCAAGTGCAACGAATCGAATGCACCGGTCGGCCGAACCCTCCGAGGTCGTTTCAAGGTCGTGCCGGGAGTCGAGCGTCTGATCACCTTGTGGCCGCCCACTGGCTTTCTTCTTGGCTTTTCTCACATATGTCTTGTAAATTAGTTCCCTCGATGGAATGCCAGCTTACGATAGTGGTGTCCTGAGAGATTGATAGAGGGAGAAGGGACCATTGCGACAGAATTGTTCATATTGAACATGACACCGTTCTAAATGCCCCGACCTGGGACAAGGGAGGGGGGAACGGGGTGTGGATTTCTGCTACAGGGGGTTCACCCTGTATATTTATTGGGAGTTATTAGATTGTGCCTACGGCCTGGTACGACATCAGCGTTGGCGGATAACAGGAAGGAGGTGAGGAAGTACTGCCATCGGCCCTCCTTCAGGGCCCTTCTATCTATAACGACCACTAACTCACTAATCACATGTGTTGTCTAGCTATGTTTCAGCAGAGACCCATAACTCAGACACCCACCTTGGCCCAGTCCTACGTTCGTCTGAGAAAGAGGATGTAGGTGGACAGCTGCCACTCTGGTTCTAGGTCCAGTCTGTTCTCGACCATGTGAGCAGCCAGTGAAGGAGTGCGGCCCTTATGGGAAGGGTCCACACGTCTTAGTAAGGGGGACTTAAGTGTATCTGCTGTGGGTAAGTCTGATTCATGGTGCTCTCACTGAGTGTTATCCTCCACATGTTCTATCTTGTTGAGAGCGGAGCGATGATCTGGGGACGAGTCCAGTGATCCGGACTAGGGCGTTAGCCGGTGTGAACAGCGTGGAAGTCCACTACCTCTATGAGCAGTACTTACAATCGAGAGTACGTCTCAGGATGGGCTCCAGCTAACGCCTCGCCCACTCCACGTCTGATAGCCCAGGTTATGTGCCATGACAGCACCATAACGCCTTGTTCGTTACTCCAGCTGGGCAAGTATCTGATTGTTGTTAGTTTCCCCACTGTGAGCCTGACTGACTGCCTTCATGCCAAACAGTTATGATGTCTCCGCTACCAAGTGCCTGGTACCCTGTGGTGCCTGATATTGTGGAAGAACTTTTGTTTGTTTTGAACTGTATCTAAAGTGCCAGTTTCAGCGGGAGAGGTATCTGTGCTGTGATATCTGCGATATGAGTCGGGAGATCTGCGCGGGTTGCATAGACAGTTAGGACTGCTACTACCATTGAGTGAGAGATCACCCTCTTGCTATACCCGCAGTACCATCGATACTTCCAGACGCTTCAGAGGAGTGTTCTAGTTCCTCAGCTCTAAAGAGACAGTCTTTATCCTTACCCTAAGGTGATCTAGATTTCAGGGACGTCATCCACCGGAGGTCCCAAGTACCAGTGAGTCGACTCGCCAGCCATCCTCTCCAAGTGGAGAAACCTATACCTGGAGGGAGGCCTGAGAAACTTGGTGAGCGTGTCTGACTTACCCAATAGTGTGACTTGAGGCCCTGACGATGATGACACTTACTCCAGAAGGCTACTCGTTCCTTGTCACGTCTTATCTCTCATAGATACTGCAAGGCCTATCTCGGAATCATCATTATCATTCTCATTCATCTTGTATAATACACCATATTGTTAACATCGTTGGCTGCCAGAGTTGCCTCATGAGTTAAGGACGAAGTTTGAAAGGGGTAACGTCCCTTGGTTGTGAGTGAGGGAGATAGGGTTCCAAGGGCCGGAAGGGGTTTGTGGACTGAGGTCACCTATGTCCCAGGGCTAAAGGTATCTCGTTGTTAAAGTGTGATTTCAGGTTCCCCTCACCCCAGGGAGTGCTGCGACATTATTTGGGGGCTCGTCCGGGAGCGAAATGATTCAGCTCTGGTGATTATTGATAGGTGTTAGGACATATCATTCCTATCCTCACTATAGAGGTCTACGTAGGTCTTTGGTCCTATGTCTTCTCTTGACTAAGACGGATTGACTTGTGGTGTGCTGTGTGTTGTGGTATATAGATTAGATTTGTGTTCTGACTATTTGTATATTGCACTGTTGAGTATACACTAACACAACTAACACACACTCCTTAACTATGGCCTCTTCCGGCAGGAAGAAAGAGAGAGAAGAAAGCAGGAAGTGGACCTGGAGGATAGAAAGTTAGCCTTGGAGGAAAAGAAGTTAGTAGCTGAGCAAGCAGCTAAAAAGTTAGACGCTGAGCAAGCAGCTAAAAAGTTAGACGCTGAGCAAGCAGCTAAAAAGTTAGAAGCTGAGCAAAAGAAGTTTGAATCTAAACAAGAAGCTAGGAGACTTGAGCGAGAGCATGAGTACCGAATGCGGGAACTCGAGCTCAAGGCACAAACCAGTAGAGATACTGAGGGAGCAGTAGGAAGTTCTTCACTCCCTGGTTCACCCACCTTAGGTAGACATGGTTACCATGCCATGAAGTTTCCTCTTGCAATTTTTGAGGAAGACAAAGAGAAGATAGATCAGTTCCTACAGAAATTCGAGGCTATGTCTGTAGCAATGGGTCTTGATAAAGACAAATGGTGTCTGAAATTATCCCAAGGTTTGCGCGGGACAGCGTTCGAGGTCTATGCCCGGTTACCGGCGGGACACGAGAACGATTACAACGCGTTGAAAGAGGCGTTATTGAAACGGTTCGAAATGACTTCACACACGTACCGGAAGAAGTTTCGGTATACGAAACGCGAACCGGGTGAGTTACTCGCTGCGTATAGCCTGCGACTCACATCCTATTTGCATAAATGGATGGAGTTAGCCGGATTTGCGAAAGACTACGAAAGTCTCGAGGAGCTGACCATCGTCGAACAAATGCGAAAGCATATGTCGAAACCGCTCACAACTTTCTTGGGAGAACAGGGGGCGGAGAGGTTAGACGTCGTGGCAAAATTGGCGGAAAGGTACGTCGTAGTACATGGGTGGGCTAGTGATACCTGTCCCACTAGTACTAAATTTCAGGATAAGTCTGACAAGAAGAAATTTAAAAGCTCTCATCAGAAGAAGGTAGAATCTTCCGAGAGGTCCAAAGAAAAGAGTCTTGAGAAGTCAAAAGATGGGAGTAAGAGCCTACCTAAATCTTCCCCGAAGAAGAATTGGAAGGGAAGATGGTGATCGATTTGCAAGGAGCCCTCTCATAATACGAAGGATTGCAAAGCGAAGGCTAAGAGCTCTCATTTCGCAGCCTGCCTTGTGGAACCAAAGGCGGTTTCCACCGAAAAGGTCAAGGTCGGTGACAGGACTGTGGACCAAGAACGACCACCAGTGGTAGAGCTGGTGGAAGTAAACGGCCAACACGTGGAGTGTCTCTACGACACTGGCCTGGATGGTGAAGCCGTAATTGCTGCCAGTCTGGTGCGACCAGACCAACTCACGGGGGAGAACAGCCTGCCATGAAGAGTGCTGTCGCCATGACGTTACCAATAGCCCATGTAGAGATTAGCTCCAGATACGTCACGGGCATCATTCCAGCAACTGTTTTACTTGATCCCCTATATCCCGTGATCCTGGGAAGTAAATATGTCTTTCTAGGGGTGCCGAAGGAGCCGATCCACCTAGGCGGCATACATACATGCGACCACGCGGGAAAAGACGAGGCAGACGCCACCAGCTCGAAACCCCTGCTAGGGGAGATGCACACTGCCCAGAGCAACGGCGCGACTCTGTGTCATTGCTACCAGAAGCTGCAGAAATGTGCTGACCCACCGCAACGGGGGCAGTACTATCTGAAGAATCGGCTGCTCTACCGAAGAGCCGGACGGGGAGATGAACTGCACGGACAGTTGGTGGTCCCGAAGGACTCCCGTCTCCAAATTCTTCAGAGGGGACACACCATATCCGGTAGTAATCTATCCGGGAGTGGACATATGGGTGTCAGAGCGACGCTGCAGCGGATTTCCGGTCATTATTATTGGCCCGGAATAACTGGTGATATACGCCGGTTAGTAAAGTCTTGTCCAGAGTGCCAGAAGGCTAACCCCTAGAATCGGACTAAGACTAGATTAGTTCTGAAGGTGGGAGATGGAGTATTATTGTGGGGTCCAGGAAGGACCAATATGCTCGACGTAGGATGGCAAGGACCTTTTGCCGTGGTAAGGGTAGTGTCCAAGTCCAACTACAAGATCCGGATCGGGGGAATTTTGAGAATTTTCCACGCAAATCTCCTACGGAAACCCGAGGAGAGGTCCGGTGAAAAATCTCCACACCTGTTGGCGATGGCAGTCGCAGTGAAACCGGTTACGGGTCCAGATGGGGACCAAGCAGACCCAGTACTACATAGGGAGGACTATGGGAACGTACGGGGTAGGTCCGATTTTCCACCCAGCGATAAGGGGACAATCATACGTCGGGAATAGGCCCAGAGGGAAGGATTTCCTGGTAACCTAGTTCTGAAAGGATGGGTAGCGTCGGAAAAGGCGCGTGCGGCCCGGAACTCCGTTCGATCACAGACTGAAAAACCTGGTTGTCGAAAGAGATGGCTGGGGAAGCCACAGTCCAGAGGGGTCTGGAGGACTACATGGTCCATCGAGAACAATACCGTTGATCCCAAGACGCGTAACGTAGGGAAACAGAGCGGTAGTGACGACACGGTTACAGTAGGGATGAAGAGATCCGTCTGTATTGCGACCTGTAGCGTACGCGAGTCGGTGTTTCGGCCGGCCGAACGTAACAGCGCGACGGGCGACCACTAGTGTCGTTTGTAATTCTGGGCTTGTGAGAAGTCCCAGCATTTCTGATATGGGATGGTGTACCCTTTCGGGTACCTTCAGTCCATCGATCTTTGATGGATTTGGCCACCTCCCAGGAGCTCAACGCCGCTGGATGCGTTGGTCGTTGCTGCTCCAGCCCTACGACTTTACGGTTGAATACATCCCCTGTAAGGAGAATGTTGGGGCTGATTTTCTGTGTAGGCATCCGGTCCCGGAGGAAGAAGTTGAGATCACTCGGACCGAACCTACCGAGGAAAAGAGTAGACCCAGTCAACTCTCTTAAGAGAGGGCCTATGTCACAGAACTCAGTGGGTCCGCCTCGTGATGTTTCTACCGAGGAAAGGTCCGGTGAGACATCGGAGATTCGGGTGACGAAAATTTACCAGTGAAAGGGAAGTAACCAGTAATTTGACGCAACCCGAACCGAATCGTTGCTCGCCCTTTAAAATTATTCCCGTAGGTGGATGACGGAACAGGTTTACGGGCAAAACAGACTGCACATGTCTGACTCAAGCGCAGTCGATTGTCCCGGAACACATGATGAGTTGGATACGAAGAGGGCAGGCAGGCAGTCGACATTTTGGCCCAGTGTTAAGGGAGAGAGAGCAGGACGTCGTGTCTTGATGAGGGTTAAAGACTTCCGACATCATGTCCAGTTGCAGTGACAACGCTTCTCTTATCCACTGTCGTGCTGTTTGTGTGAGGGTATGTGTAGAACCGTTTTCATTAACTAATGTGGTGTCGGTGATCCAAATTATGAGATTTCGCTAACGCGTGTACTGACCGGCGCGGGAAAGGAGGTCACGTGTGAACAGTGACACGCTTGTAGTTTACGACTGTAAAATTAAGCCTGTGGCAAACGCGTGTGTAGCAGCATTGTACTGCTAAGATATTTCATAGGTTAGCAGTGCGCGGCTTATTTACAGCCCCTGTTGATCGGGAAAATCGGGTTCAGGGAAGTGAGACCTATAATTCGAGTTCACACATGGCCAAATTTATAACCTCGAGCGTCGGCGGGGCCAGCGCGGCCGAACCGTTACTCACAGCGCTAACGGAAGTAGATTAAGGAGTCGCTTCGGATATATCGATATGAAATGGAAACAAATAGGTATTTTAAATTCCTGCGAGAAAAAACATCGAGTGATATATCGAGTGATATATCGATGAACTCGGGCAAGTGCAACGAATCGAATGCACTGGTCGGCCGAACCCTCCGAGGTCGTTTCAAGGTCGTGCCGGGAATCGAGCGTCTGATCACCTGGTGGCCGACCACTGGCTTTCTTCTTGGCTTTTCTCACATATGTCTTGTAAATTAGTTCCCTCGATGGAATGCCAGCTTACGATAGTGGTGTCCTGAGAGATTGATAGAGGGAGAAGGGACCATTGCGACAGAATTGTTCATATTGAACATGACACCGTTCTAAATGCCCCGACCTGGGACCAGGGAGTGGGGAACGGGGTGTGGATTTCTGCTACAGGGGGATCACCCTGTATATTTATTGGGAGTTATTGGATTGTGCCTACGGCCTGGTACGGCATCAGCGTTGGTGGATAACAGGAAGGAGGTGAGAAAGTACTGCCATCGGCCCTCCTTCAGGGCCCTTCTATCTATAATTACTACTAACTCACTAATCACATGTGTTGTCTAGCTATGTTTCAGCAGAGACCCATAACTCAGACACCCACCTTGGCCCAGTCCTACGTTCGTCTGAGAAAGAGGATGTAGGTGGACAGCTGTCACTCTGGTTCTAGGTCCAGTCTGTCCTCGACCATGTGAGCAGCCAGTGAAGGAGTGCGGCCCTTATGGGAAGGGTCCACACGTCTTAGTAAGGGGGACTTAAGTGTATCTGCTGTGGGTAAGTCTGATTCATGGTGCTCTCACTGAGTGTTATCCTCCACATGTTCTATCTTGTTGAGAGCGGAGCAATGATCTGGGGACGAGTCCAGTGATCCGGACTAGGGCGATAGCCGGTGTGAACAGCGTGGAAGTCCACTACCTCTGCGAGCAGTACTTACAATCGAGAGTACGTCTCAGGATGGGCTCCAGCTAACGCCTCGCCCACTCCACGTCTGATAGCCCAGGTTATGTGCCATGACAGCACCATATCGCCTTGTTCGTTACTCCAGCTGGACAAGTATCTGATTGTTGTTAGTGTCCCCACTGTGAGCCTGACTGACTGCCTTCATGCCAAACAGTTATGATGTCTCCGCTATCAAGTGCCTGGTACCCTGTGGTGCCTGATATTGTGGAAGAACTTTTGTCTGTTTTGAACTCTATCTAAAGTGCCAGTTTCAGCGGGAGAGGTATCTGTGCTGTGATATCTGCGATATGAGTCGGGAGATCTGCGCGGGTTGCATAGACAGTTAGGACTGCTACAACCATTGAGTGAGAGATCACCCTCTTGCTATACCCGCAGTACCATCGATACTTCCAGACGCTTCAGAGGAGTGTTCTAGTTCCTCAGCTCCCAAGAGACAGTCTTTATCCTTACCCTAAGGTGATCTAGATTTCAGGGACGTCATCCACCGGAGGTCCCAAGTACCAGTAATATACAGACATATGACAGACATAACGTACTCCAATATATGACAGACATAATTTAGTCCAATATATGACAGACATAACTTACTCTAATATATGACATACATAACGTAGTCCATTAAATGACAGACATAACGTACTACAATATATGACAGACATAACTTACTCCAAAACGTGACAGACATAACATATGGACTCGAAGAGTCTGAATGGGAAATGGCAGATTCAGAAACTCAACAACAATGGAATCCTGCATTGAAAAGGTAACTTTGATACTGTATGAGAATGAAGCTCAGACAGTCACTGATACTCACCTACAGTAGAGTTGAATGGAGTCAAAAAACGACATCACGGCACTCCAGACATCCCCATGCGTGCTGCATCCTCATCTGCAACAGCCAGCCAAGAGTACAGTACTAATGGTACCTGTAGCAGTCTGATTGTGTGTCCGTCTGGTGTTTCCTTGGTGCCGTGAGTGTCGGTCAGATCCTCTGGTCACTCTCTGCAGCAACATTCTTTCCTGGGCCTTGATGATATATCCATTCTTCTGCACTATAAACACGATCCCAAAGAGCCCTGAAAACATCTGCCTTATCATGTACCAGCACCCCCCCCCCCCCAAACGGTGCAGATCCAGCCAATCTGTCCGCCTGCCCATATCCCACCACACCAGCATGTCTTGCGGGAACATCCAACAGATGCTCTCTATGTTTGATTGTTGAATGGAAGCTGGCCACTCTGCCGGAAACGTGCCTGTCTCCACATTACTCGTCATACTACAGTGGAAGTGCGTCTAATTACAGAACAAAACAAAAGAAAGACAAATGCCATCATCTTAGTCCCTCACAAATTTGGACAACCAACAGACATCGGCAGCACACATGACAGTGCCAGAGAAAACCTTCAGCTCTTCTGTGTTGAAAGCAAATATGAACCAAATCACTCCACCCAACAGATACAAGGGGACTTCAAATTAAAAGTTTAAATGTTTTATTGTTGGTGAATATATTCTTAAAATTAAAGAACAATGTAGTCACCACTGCGTTCAGTGCAAGTCCTCCAGCGTCCCGTTCCCCCCCCCCCCCCCCCAATAAAGTGCTTGGACTCCTGTAGAAAAGAAATGCTTTTGGTCGTGTGTATAACCACTCTGGGGGGAGGGGGGGGGGCACCATTTGGTGTGCCTGACAGAAGTCACGTCGTTATGAAACTTCCTACTGCACTCATACACTTGCTGGACTGACAGGAATGTCTAACCAGACTGAATCTTCTTTCGCCGATGAATTTCTAAAAGTTACACCACTTCACTGATAAAAAAACAGATAACAAAAGGCTGCTCCTCTTAAGTGCATGTAAAAAGTGGGGGTGGAAATCTTTAAACTGTTCTTATGACGTCACCTTGTTCGTCTGCACTGTATGTCATGTGCTGAGCTCTCATGACACCCTTAACAACAATATTATTGATAGATTACAAGACAATGACATGGCTATTGTAATTTCTATCACACTTTTAAGGTTTCCATGTGAAGCCTACTCGTAGAATAATATAACCATGCTGCTGCTGGCCAGTGATGTGCTGTAGCACTAATCATCATCATCAAGTGGCGTGCAGACTGATGTGGGTGATCATCTTGCAATCTCCAACGGCTTGTAATAAAATTCTTGTCAAGAATTTTCTCACACTGTCTTCCTCTATTTATCTTCCCACAGATCTTTCCTGTTGTCACATGTTCTGGTTTGTGTCTTCTTGTAATATGGCCACAAAATGAAGACTGCCTCTTTCTGATGTTTGTGGCAAGTTGTTTTAGCAACTTAGCCTCTTATTTTTTAAATATCCAGATTACACATGTTGGCGGTACAAGGAATTTTCAGCATTTGTCTATAAAACCACATTTCCAAAGCCTATAGAGATATTTTTCAATTGTTTACTAATTTTCCAGGATTTGCAGCCATATGGTAGAACTGGTTCTATGTAACATGCGAATTTTTTTCTCACTTCCAACGACCAAAGACTTATTGCATAAAACTATTTTTATTTGATGTGGCACTAATAGTTAATGAAATGACAATATGTTTTACTTTAGCTCAAACACAAGTTCTACCAGAGGTGTATCTGTTCTTGAGAGTTCTGTACTTCTTGAGCATGTAGAGAGCCTCGAGTTCCTTGACGATGTACTGCCCTTTAGCAATCAGCATCTCAATTTCCTGTTCGTCTGTCACATGTTTGTTTCTCATGAAAGCTTGGTGGAAACGAGATCGAGAGTAATCTGCACCTTTCGGGTAATCTCGTCCCAGGTGTAGAACCTGAAATTGTGAACAAATAGAGATTAATGATGTAAGAATGAATGATGGCTACATAATATATAGTTGTAGAACTGTTGTACCTATGTTATTGTTTTTAATAAATGAATGATGGCTACATAATGTCTAGGTGTAGAACTGTTGTAAATATGTTATTGTACTCAATAAATCTAGTAAATGATGGATACATAATGTCTAGTTGTAGAACTGATGTACCTGTGTTAATATGTTTTCAATAAATAAATTAATTAGTACATAATATCTAGTTACTGAACGTAACACTTGCCTAGTACATCAACAGCAGCTGAAAAATGCTTGTGTTGATTGCAACGTCCCGTAAGGGATACGCAACAATTTTTTTTTTTTTTTTGGTATCTTGTTGTAGAACTGTGCCACCTATGTTATTGTTTTCGAGAAATTGATTATTTAGTACAGGTAGGGACCGTTATACGTCGCTTCGTTATACGTCGTTTCGCTATAACGTCGTTGTCACATAGGGTCTAACTTCGCTTTACGTCACTATGTCGTTTTGAGGCTGGGATAATTCATGCAGGTGCTGACAAAATCAAAGAGGGTGCTAAGAACGTAACCCCTTTTGAGTGCTTCCAAGATCACTCGTACCAGAAGTACTCTTATGGAGAACATGGAAGCACAATTGGCCATCTGGATTGAAGACCAGAACCAACGGAATATTCCTGTGAGCAAGATGGTTATCCAAGAGACAGCAAAGTCTCTCTATGAAGATCTAGCTAAGAAAGCGGATGAGAGCAGTACTAGTAGTGCTGATGATAGTTTTGGAGCGAGTCGTGGTTGGTTTGAGCGCTTTAAGAAGCCTTCACTCCTGCACAACATTCAGATAACAGGTGAAGCGGCGAGTGCTGATACTGCAGCTGCAGAACGTTTCCCTGCAGAGTTACAGGCCATGATTGAGGAGGGTGGTCACTGTGAAGCAGACATTGGACAAATATTTTGTTCAAGCAAAGAAGAGCCTGGAAAAGAGACAGTAAGACGTTACAGTTTCATCCTCAGATGAAGAGGCAGTATGTAATGCCTCCACATCCCAATAACTCTACCACTCGCCCTCCAACCCACCTCTATTTAGCCAATAAATATCAACAACCATCAAAATAAACATTACTGTAGTACACAATACACTGTATTTCATTTAATTCTGAGGGAAATAGAGTTTCGCTGTACGTCGTTTCACTGAACGTCGAGGTTTCCAAGAACATAACCCTGACGTTAACCGGGGCCTACCTGTACATTATGACTAGTTGTAGAACTGCTGTACCTATGTTATTGGTTTCAGTAAATTAATTAATTAGAACATAATCTCTAGTTGTAGAACTGCTGTACCTATGTTATTGTTTTCAATAAATTAATTAATTAGAACATAATCTCTAGTTGTAGAACTGCTGTACCTATGTTATTGGTTTCAATAAATTAATTAATTAGAACATAATCTCTAGTTGTAGAACTGTGTCACCTATGTTATTGGTTTCAATAAATTAATTAATAAGATCATAATCTCTAGTTGTAGAACTGCTGTACCAATGTTATTGGTTTCAATAAATTAATTAATTAGAACATAATCTCTAGTTGTAGAACTGTGTCACCTATGTTATTGGTTTCAATAAATTAATTAATAAGATCATAATCTCTAGTTGTAGAACTGCTGTACCAATGTTATTGGTTTCAATAAATTAATTAATTAGAACATAATCTCTAGTTGTAGAACTGTGTCACCTATGTTATTGGTTTCAATAAATTAATTAATAAGATCATAATCTCTAGTTGTAGAATTGCTGTACCTATGTTATTGATTTCAATAAATTAATTAATTAGAACATAATCTCTAGTTGTAGAACTGCTGTACCTATTTTATTGGTTTCAATAAAT
>OY992892.1:2067057-2132057 GCA_963921405.1 Cepaea hortensis
TCATACCCTGAAGCTTTCCAGACCTTCCTGATTAGCGGAACAGGTTTCTGTACTACAGGGGGGGGGGGGGGGGGGGGGGGGGGGCTCTGTGCCAGCGTGATAATTTACAGTTGTAATGGTTGTAATAAAAATTGAGCGGGCTGACAAGCTTGCAGGTAAGACTATTGTAGAAGACGGACGAGCCATGGACCAGGCAGACATTCTGAATGCTCTACGAGAAGTAAGACTTTTGCGAGAACCAAGTGATGACTGTGAATCTACGACAATGGTCAGGATGCGAGAACAGCAAATTAAAAGAGGGGTGGCCAAACAAGAACACTACGCAGGAAGCCAAAGAAGATTGATAAATCAACACAGAACTTGTGTCGTCAGTCGCTACACGCTGCGGGATTTACTGAGTGGGGGGGGGGGGGGGGATCCGAGCACTTATGGACTGAATGGTTCGATGTGCAATGAGGATGATCTGTCGACTAACTAACTAACTAATTGTAATGGTGGTCTGAAAGTCGTCTTACACCGCTCTAGACAAGAAAGCAGAGGAAAATAATAGAAATATAACGATAAACTCTACAATATGTCTGTTGACACGAATGAATACAACTGTGGAATTGGTATAAAGAACAGCTACACATTTGCTGCAGATCAGGCAAAACTAATCTCACCTACACTTGCTTCATTTGAGGACAGTTTATAGAGATGGAGTTGTTAGGAGGATGAGGAGAAGAAGAAAGAAGTAAAAAACCTAGCGTGATCTCTGTTCTTCTGTATGGATACGAATGCTGCACAATCACTAATGAAATGGCGAAGAAATTCGAGGCAATGGACACGTGACTGTTCAGTAACAACCATAAACTGAGAATAAAACAATATATTGCCAGTGGACAGTGTTACTGGATGATGCCTCAAAACTAACACAAACTTACCAATGGCATTTATGAATGTGTCAACAGCAGAGATGGAATAGAGAAATTAGGCTTGTGTGGGAAAGTATTAGTCAAGAGAAAACAGGGAAAGGCAGAAGAAAGTGATTTGATGGTTATCGGATTCCTTCCTGAGGAACTAGAACATCGTCATTTTAGGTAGTTTACTTTCTAAGGCTGTGTGTGTGGTTACCGGTTGGGGGGTCTTCTCATCTGTTGGAGACTTTTCTGTCTGTGAGTGAGTACCGGTTGGAGGGTCTTATCTGGTGGAGACTTCTCCGGCTGTGTGTGTGTACTGGTCGGTGTGTCTTCTCATCAGGTTGAGACTTCTCCGGCTGTGTCTGGGTACTGGTCGGTGTGTCTTCTCATCAGGTTGAGACTTCTCCGGCTGTGTGTGGGTACTGGTCGGTGTGTCTTCTCATCAGGTTGAGACTTCTCCGGCTGTGTGTGGGTACTGGTCGGTGTGTCTTCTCATCAGGTTGAGACTTCTCAGGCTGTGTGTGGGTACTGGTCGGTGTGTCTTCTCATCAGGTTGAGACTTCTCCGGCTGTGTGTGGGTACTGGTCGGTGTGTCTTCTCATCAGGTTGAGACTTCTCCGGCTGTGTGTGGGTACTGGTCGGTGTGTCTTCTCATCAGGTTGAGACTTCTCCGGCTGTGTGTGGGTACTGGTCGGTGTGTCTTCTCATCAGGTTGAGACTTCTCCGGCTGTGTGTGGGTACTGGTCGGTGTGTCTTCTCATCAGGTTGAGACTTCTCCGGCTGTGTGTGGGTACTGGTCCGCGGGTCTTCTCATCAGGTTGAGACTTCTCAGGCTGTGTGTGGGTACTGGTCGGTGTGTCTTCTCATCAGGTTGAGACTTCTCCGGCTGTGTGTGGGTACTGGTCCGCGGGTCTTCTCATCAGGTTGAGACTTCTCCGGCTGTGTGTGGGTACTGGTCGGTGTGTCTTCTCATCAGGTCGAGACTTCTCCGGCTGTGTGTGGGTACTGGTCGGGTGTCTTCTCATCAGGTTGAGACTTCTCCGGCTGTGTGTGGGTACTGGTCGGTGTGTCTTCTCATCAGGTTGAGACTTCTCCGGCTGTGTGTGGGTACTGGTCCGCGGGTCTTCTCATCAGGTTGAGACTTCTCCGGCTGTGTGTGGGTACTGGTCGGTGTGTCTTCTCATCAGGTTGAGACTTCTCCGGCTGTGTGTGGGTACTGGTCGGTGTGTCTTCTCATCAGGTTGAGACTTCTCAGGCTGTGTGTAGGTACTGGTCGGTGTGTCTTCTCATCAGGTTGAGACTTCTCCGGCTGTGTGTGGGTACTGGTCGGTGTGTCTTCTCATCAGGTTGAGACTTCTCCGGCTGTGTGTGGGTACTGGTCCGCGGGTCTTCTCATCAGGTTGAGACTTCTCCGGCTGTGTGTGGGTACTGGTCGGTGTGTCTTCTCATCAGGTTGAGACTTATCCGGCTGTTTGTGGGTACTGGTCGGTGTGTCTTCTCATCAGGTTGAGACTTCTCCGGCTGTGTATGGGTACTGGTCGGTGTGTCTTCTCATCAGGTTGAGACTTCTCAGGCTGTGTGTGGGTACTGGTCCGCGGGTCTTCTCATCAGGTTGAGAATTATCCGGCTGTGTGTGTGTACTGGTCGGTGTGTCTTCTCATCAGGTTGAGACTTCTCAGGCTGTGTGTGGGTACTGGTCCGCGGGTCTTCTCATCAGGTTGAGACTTCTCCGGCTGTGTGTGGGTACTGGTCGGTGTGTCTTCTCATCAGGTTGAGACTTCTCAGGCTGTGTGTGGGTACTGGTCCGCGGGTCTTCTCATCAGGTTGAGACTTCTCCGGCTGTGTGTGGGTACTGGTCGGTGTGTCTTCTCATCAGGTTGAGACTTCTCAGGCTGTGTGTGGGTACTGGTCGGTGTGTCTTCTCATCAGGTTGAGACTTCTCCGGCTGTGTGTGGGTACTGGTCGGTGTGTCTTCTTATCAGGTTGAGACTTCTCCGGCTGTGTGTGGGTACTGGTCGGTGTGTCTTCTCATCAGGTTGAGACTTCTCCGGCTGTGTGTGGGTACTGGTCGGTGTGTCTTCTCATCAGGTTGAGACTTCTCAGGCTGTGTGTGGGTACTGGTCGGTGTGTCTTCTCATCAGGTTGAGACTTCTCCGGCTGTGTGTGGGTACTGGTCCGCGGGTCTTCTCATCAGGTTGAGACTTCTCAGGCTGTGTGTGGGTACTGGTCGGTGTGTCTTCTCATCAGGTTGAGACTTCTCAGGCTGTGTGTAGGTACTGGTCGGTGTGTCTTCTTATCAGGTTGAGACTTCTCCGGCTGTGTGTGGGTACTTGTCGGTGTGTCTTCTCATCAGGTTGAGACTTCTCCGGCTGTGTGTGGGTACTGGTCGGTGTGTCTTCTCATCAGGTTGAGACTTCTCCGGCTGTGTGTGGGTACTGGTCGGTGTGTCTTCTCATCAGGTTGAGACTTCTCCGGCTGTGTGTGGGTACTGGTCCGCGGGTCTTCTCATCAGGTTGAGACTTCTCCGGCTGTGTGTGGGTACTGGTCGGTGTGTCTTCTCATCAGGTTGAGACTTCTCAGGCTGTGTGTAGGTACTGGTCGGTGTGTCTTCTCATCAGGTTGAGACTTCTCCGGCTGTGTGTGGGTACTGGTCGGTGTGTCTTCTCATCAGGTTGAGACTTCTCCGGCTGTGTGTGGGTACTGGTCGGTGTGTCTTCTCATCAGGTTGAGACTTCTCCGGCTGTGTGTGGGTACTGGTCGGTGTGTCTTCTCATCAGGTTGAGACTTCTCCGGCTGTGTGTGGGTACTGGTCCGCGGGTCTTCTCATCAGGTTGAGACTTCTCCGGCTGTGTGTGGGTACTGGTCGGTGTGTCTTCTCATCAGGTCGAGACTTCTCCGGCTGTGTGTGGGTACTGGTCGGGTGTCTTCTCATCAGGTTGAGACTTCTCCGGCTGTTTGTGGGTACTGGTCGGTGTGTCTTCTCATCAGGTTGAGACTTCTCCGGCTGTGTATGGGTACTGGTCGGTGTGTCTTCTCATCAGGTTGAGACTTCTCAGGCTGTGTGTGGGTACTGGTCCGCGGGTCTTCTCATCAGGTTGAGACTTCTCCGGCTGTGTGTGGGTACTGGTCGGTGTGTCTTCTCATCAGGTTGAGACTTCTCAGGCTGTGTGTGGGTACTGGTCGGTGTGTCTTCTCATCAGGTTGAGACTTCTCCGGCTGTGTGTGGGTACTGGTCGGTGTGTCTTCTCATCAGGTTGAGACTTCTCAGGCTGTGTGTGGGTACTGGTCCGCGGGTCTTCTCATCAGGTTGAGACTTCTCCGGCTGTGTGTGGGTACTGGTCGGTGTGTCTTCTCATCAGGTTGAGACTTCTCCGGCTGTGTGTGGGTACTGGTCCGCGGGTCTTCTCATCAGGTTGAGACTTCTCCGGCTGTGTGTGGGTACTGGTCGGTGTGTCTTCTCATCAGGTTGAGACTTCTCCGGCTGTGTGTGGGTACTGGTCGGTGTGTCTTCTCATCAGGTTGAGACTTCTCAGGCTGTGTGTAGGTACTGGTCGGTGTGTCTTCTCATCAGGTTGAGACTTCTCCGGCTGTGTGTGGGTACTGGTCGGTGTGTCTTCTCATCAGGTTGAGACTTCTCCGGCTGTGTGTGGGTACTGGTCCGCGGGTCTTCTCATCAGGTTGAGACTTCTCCGGCTGTGTGTGGGTACTGGTCGGTGTGTCTTCTCATCAGGTTGAGACTTATCCGGCTGTTTGTGGGTACTGGTCGGTGTGTCTTCTCATCAGGTTGAGACTTCTCCGGCTGTGTATGGGTACTGGTCGGTGTGTCTTCTCATCAGGTTGAGACTTCTCAGGCTGTGTGTGGGTACTGGTCCGCGGGTCTTCTCATCAGGTTGAGAATTATCCGGCTGTGTGTGTGTACTGGTCGGTGTGTCTTCTCATCAGGTTGAGACTTCTCAGGCTGTGTGTGGGTACTGGTCCGCGGGTCTTCTCATCAGGTTGAGACTTCTCCGGCTGTGTGTGGGTACTGGTCGGTGTGTCTTCTCATCAGGTTGAGACTTCTCAGGCTGTGTGTGGGTACTGGTCCGCGGGTCTTCTCATCAGGTTGAGACTTCTCCGGCTGTGTGTGGGTACTGGTCGGTGTGTCTTCTCATCAGGTTGAGACTTCTCAGGCTGTGTGTGGGTACTGGTCGGTGTGTCTTCTCATCAGGTTGAGACTTCTCCGGCTGTGTGTGGGTACTGGTCGGTGTGTCTTCTTATCAGGTTGAGACTTCTCCGGCTGTGTGTGGGTACTGGTCGGTGTGTCTTCTCATCAGGTTGAGACTTCTCCGGCTGTGTGTGGGTACTGGTCGGTGTGTCTTCTCATCAGGTTGAGACTTCTCAGGCTGTGTGTGGGTACTGGTCGGTGTGTCTTCTCATCAGGTTGAGACTTCTCCGGCTGTGTGTGGGTACTGGTCCGCGGGTCTTCTCATCAGGTTGAGACTTCTCAGGCTGTGTGTGGGTACTGGTCGGTGTGTCTTCTCATCAGGTTGAGACTTCTCAGGCTGTGTGTAGGTACTGGTCGGTGTGTCTTCTTATCAGGTTGAGACTTCTCCGGCTGTGTGTGGGTACTGGTCGGTGTGTCTTCTCATCAGGTTGAGACTTCTCCGGCTGTGTGTGGGTACTGGTCGGTGTGTCTTCTCATCAGGTTGAGACTTCTCCGGCTGTGTGTGGGTACTGGTCGGTGTGTCTTCTCATCAGGTTGAGACTTCTCCGGCTGTGTGTGGGTACTGGTCCGCGGGTCTTCTCATCAGGTTGAGACTTCTCCGGCTGTGTGTGGGTACTGGTCGGTGTGTCTTCTCATCAGGTTGAGACTTCTCAGGCTGTGTGTAGGTACTGGTCGGTGTGTCTTCTCATCAGGTTGAGACTTCTCCGGCTGTGTGTGGGTACTGGTCGGTGTGTCTTCTCATCAGGTTGAGACTTCTCCGGCTGTGTGTGGGTACTGGTCGGTGTGTCTTCTCATCAGGTTGAGACTTCTCCGGCTGTGTGTGGGTACTGGTCGGTGTGTCTTCTCATCAGGTTGAGACTTCTCCGGCTGTGTGTGGGTACTGGTCCGCGGGTCTTCTCATCAGGTTGAGACTTCTCCGGCTGTGTGTGGGTACTGGTCGGTGTGTCTTCTCATCAGGTCGAGACTTCTCCGGCTGTGTGTGGGTACTGGTCGGGTGTCTTCTCATCAGGTTGAGACTTCTCCGGCTGTTTGTGGGTACTGGTCGGTGTGTCTTCTCATCAGGTTGAGACTTCTCCGGCTGTGTATGGGTACTGGTCGGTGTGTCTTCTCATCAGGTTGAGACTTCTCAGGCTGTGTGTGGGTACTGGTCCGCGGGTCTTCTCATCAGGTTGAGACTTCTCCGGCTGTGTGTGGGTACTGGTCGGTGTGTCTTCTCATCAGGTTGAGACTTCTCAGGCTGTGTGTGGGTACTGGTCGGTGTGTCTTCTCATCAGGTTGAGACTTCTCCGGCTGTGTGTGGGTACTGGTCGGTGTGTCTTCTCATCAGGTTGAGACTTCTCAGGCTGTGTGTGGGTACTGGTCCGCGGGTCTTCTCATCAGGTTGAGACTTCTCCGGCTGTGTGTGGGTACTGGTCGGTGTGTCTTCTCATCAGGTTGAGACTTCTCAGGCTGTGTGTGGGTACTGGTCGGTGTGTCTTCTCATCAGGTTGAGACTTCTCCGGCTGTGTGTGGGTACTGGTCGGTGTGTCTTCTCATCAGGTTGAGACTTCTCCGGCTGTGTGTGGGTACTAGTCGGTGTGTCTTCTCATCAGGTTGAGACTTCTCCGGCTGTGTGTGGGTACTGGTCCGCGGGTCTTCTCATCAGGTTGAGACTTCTCCGGCTGTGTGTGGGTACTGGTCGGTGTGTCTTCTCATCAGGTTGAGACTTATCCGGCTGTTTGTGGGTACTGGTCGGTGTGTCTTCTCATCAGGTTGAGACTTCTCCGGCTGTGTATGGGTACTGGTCGGTGTGTCTTCTCATCAGGTTGAGACTTCTCATGCTGTGTGTGGGTACTGGTCCGCGGGTCTTCTCATCAGGTTGAGACTTATCCGGCTGTGTGTGGGTACTGGTCGGTGTATCTTCTCATCAGGTTGAGACTTCTCAGGCTGTGTGTGGGTACTGGTCGGTTTGTCTTCTCATCAGGTTGAGACTTCTCCGGCTGTGTGTGGGTACTGGTCGGTGTGTCTTCTCATCAGGTTGAGACTTCTCAGGCTGTGTGTGGGTACTGGTCCGCGGGTCTTCTCATCAGGTTGAGACTTCTCCGGCTGTGTGTGGGTACTGGTCGGTGTGTCTTCTCATCAGGTTGAGACTTCTCAGGCTGTGTGTGGGTACTGGTCGGTGTGTCTTCTCATCAGGTTGAGACTTCTCCGGCTGTGTGTGGGTACTGGTCGGTGTGTCTTCTTATCAGGTTGAGACTTCTCCGGCTGTGTGTGGGTACTGGTCGGTGTGTCTTCTCATCAGGTTGAGACTTCTCCGGCTGTGTGTGGGTACTGGTCGGTGTGTCTTCTCATCAGGTTGAGACTTCTCCGGCTGTGTGTGGGTACTGGTCGGTGTGTCTTCTCATCAGGTTGAGACTTCTCCGGCTGTGTGTGGGTACTGGTCCGCGGGTCTTCTCATCAGGTTGAGACTTCTCCGGCTGTGTGTGGGTACTGGTCGGTGTGTCTTCTCATCAGGTTGAGACTTCTCAGGCTGTGTGTAGGTACTGGTCGGTGTGTCTTCTCATCAGGTTGAGACTTCTCCGGCTGTGTGTGGGTACTGGTCGGTGTGTCTTCTCATCAGGTTGAGACTTCTCCGGCTGTGTGTGGGTACTGGTCGGTGTGTCTTCTCATCAGGTTGAGACTTCTCCGGCTGTGTGTGGGTACTGGTCGGTGTGTCTTCTCATCAGGTTGAGACTTCTCAGGCTGTGTGTGGGTACTGGTCGGTGTGTCTTCTCATCAGGTTGAGACTTCTCAGGCTGTGTGTGGGTACTGGTCGGTGTGTCTTCTCATCAGGTTGAGACTTCTCCGGCTGTGTGTGGGTACTGGTCGGTGTGTCTTCTCATCAGGTTGAGACTTCTCCGGCTGTGTGTGGGTACTGGTCGGTGTGTCTTCTCATCAGGTTGAGACTTCTCCGGCTGTGTGTGGGTACTGGTCCGCGGGTCTTCTCATCAGGTTGAGACTTCTCCGGCTGTGTGTGGGTACTGGTCGGTGTGTCTTCTCATCAGGTTGAGACTTCTCAGGCTGTGTGTGGGTACTGGTCGGTGTGTCTTCTCATCAGGTTGAGACTTCTCCGGCTGTGTGTGGGTACTGGTCGGTGTGTCTTCTCATCAGGTTGAGACTTCTCCGGCTGTGTGTGGGTACTGGTCGGTGTGTCTTCTCATCAGGTTGAGACTTCTCCGGCTGTGTGTGGGTACTGGTCGGTGTGTCTTCTCATCAGGTTGAGACTTCTCCGGCTGTGTGTGGGTACTGGTCGGTGTGTCTTCTCATCAGGTTGAGACTTCTCCGGCTGTGTGTGGGTACTGGTCCGCGGGTCTTCTCATCAGGTTGAGACTTCTCCGGCTGTGTGTGGGTACTGGTCGGTGTGTCTTCTCATCAGGTCGAGACTTCTCCGGCTGTGTGTGGGTACTGGTCGGGTGTCTTCTCATCAGGTTGAGACTTCTCCGGCTGTGTGTGGGTACTGGTCGGTGTGTCTTCTCATCAGGTTGAGACTTCTCCGGCTGTGTGTGGGTACTGGTCGGTGTGTCTTCTCAACAGGTTGAGACTTCTCCGGCTGTGTGTGGGTACTGGTCGGTGTGTCTTCTCATCAGGTTGAGATTTCTCCGGCTGTGTGTGGGTACTGGTCGGTGTGTCTTCTCATCAGGTTGAGACTTCTCCGGCTGTGTGTGGGTACTGGTCCGCGGGTCTTCTCATCAGGTTGAGACTTCTCCGGCTGTGTGTGGGTACTGGTCGGTGTGTCTTCTCATCAGGTTGAGACTTATCCGGCTGTTTGTGGGTACTGGTCGGTGTGTCTTCTCATCAGGTTGAGACTTCTCCGGCTGTGTATGGGTACTGGTCGGTGTGTCTTCTCATCAGGTTGAGACTTCTCAGGCTGTGTGTGGGTACTGGTCCGCGGGTCTTCTCATCAGGTTGAGACTTCTCCGGCTGTGTGTGGGTACTGGTCGGTGTATCTTCTCATCAGGTTGAGACTTCTCAGGCTGTGTGTGGGTACTGGTCGGTGTGTCTTCTCATCAGGTTGAGACTTCTCCGGCTGTGTGTGGGTACTGGTCGGTGTGTCTTCTCATCAGGTTGAGACTTCTCAGGCTGTGTGTGGGTACTGGTCCGCGGGTCTTCTCATCAGGTTGAGACTTCTCCGGCTGTGTGTGGGTACTGGTCGGTGTGTCTTCTCATCAGGTTGAGACTTCTCAGGCTGTGTGTGGGTACTGGTCGGTGTGTCTTCTCATCAGGTTGAGACTTCTCCGGCTGTGTGTGGGTACTGGTCGGTGTGTCTTCTTATCAGGTTGAGACTTCTCCGGCTGTGTGTGGGTACTGGTCGGTGTGTCTTCTCATCAGGTTGAGACTTCTCCGGCTGTGTGTGGGTACTGGTCGGTGTGTCTTCTCATCAGGTTGAGACTTCTCCGGCTGTGTGTGGGTACTGGTCGGTGTGTCTTCTCATCAGGTTGAGACTTCTCCGGCTGTGTGTGGGTACTGGTCCGCGGGTCTTCTCATCAGGTTGAGACTTCTCCGGCTGTGTGTGGGTACTGGTCGGTGTGTCTTCTCATCAGGTTGAGACTTCTCCGGCTGTGTGTGGGTACTGGTCGGTGTGTCTTCTCATCAGGTTGAGACTTCTCCGGCTGTGTGTGGGTACTGGTCGGTGTGTCTTCTCATCAGGTTGAGACTTCTCCGGCTGTGTGTGGGTACTGGTCGGTGTGTCTTCTCATCAGGTTGAGACTTCTCCGGCTGTGTGTGGGTACTGGTCCGCGGGTCTTCTCATCAGGTTGAGACTTCTCCGGCTGTGTGTGGGTACTGGTCGGTGTGTCTTCTCATCAGGTTGAGACTTCTCCGGCTGTGTGTGGGTACTGGTCCGCGGGTCTTCTCATCAGGTTGAGACTTCTCCGGCTGTGTGTGGGTACTGGTCGGTGTGTCTTCTCATCAGTTCGAGACTTCTCCGGCTGTGTGTGGGTACTGGTCGGGTGTCTTCTCATCAGGTTGAGACTTCTCCGGCTGTGTGTGGGTACTGGTCGGTGTGTCTTCTCATCAGGTTGAGACTTCTCCGGCTGTGTGTGGGTACTGGTCGGTGTGTCTTCTCAACAGGTTGAGACTTCTCCGGCTGTGTGTGGGTACTGGTCGGTGTGTCTTCTCATCAGGTTGAGACTTCTCCGGCTGTGTGTGGGTACTGGTCGGTGTGTCTTCTCATCAGGTTGAGACTTCTCCGGCTGTGTGTGGGTACTGGTCCGCGGGTCTTCTCATCAGGTTGAGACTTCTCCGGCTGTGTGTGGGTACTGGTCGGTGTGTCTTCTCATCAGGTTGAGACTTCTCCGGCTGTGTGTGGGTACTGGTCCGCGGGTCTTCTCATCAGGTTGAGACTTCTCCGGCTGTGTGTGGGTACTGGTCGGTGTGTCTTCTCATCAGGTTGAGACTTATCCGGCTGTTTGTGGGTACTGGTCGGTGTGTCTTCTCATCAGGTTGAGACTTCTCCGGCTGTGTATGGGTACTGGTCGGTGTGTCTTCTCATCAGGTTGAGACTTCTCAGGCTGTGTGTGGGTACTGGTCCGCGGGTCTTCTCATCAGGTTGAGACTTCTCCGGCTGTGTGTGGGTACTGGTCGGTGTGTCTTCTCATCAGGTTGAGACTTCTCAGGCTGTGTGTGGGTACTGGTCGGTGTGTCTTCTCATCAGGTTGAGACTTCTCCGGCTGTGTGTGGGTACTGGTCGGTGTGTCTTCTCATCAGGTTGAGACTTCTCAGGCTGTGTGTGGGTACTGGTCCGCGAGTCTTCTCATCAGGTTGAGACTTCTCCGGCTGTGTGTGGGTACTGGTCGGTGTGTCTTCTCATCAGGTTGAGACTTCTCAGGCTGTGTGTGTGTACTGGTCGGTGTGTCTTCTCATCAGGTTGAGACTTCTCCGGCTGTGTGTGGGTACTGGTCGGTGTGTCTTCTCATCAGGTTGAGACTTCTCAGGCTGTGTGTGGGTACTGGTCCGCGGGTCTTCTCATCAGGTTGAGACTTCTCCGGCTGTGTGTGGGTACTGGTCGGTGTGTCTTCTCATCAGGTTGAGACTTCTCAGGCTGTGTGTGTGTACTGGTCGGTGTGTCTTCTCATCAGGTTGAGACTTCTCCGGCTGTGTGTGGGTACTGGTCGGTGTGTCTTCTCATCAGGTTGAGACTTCTCCGGCTATGTGTGGGTACTGGTCGGTGTGTCTTCTCATCAGGTTGAGACTTCTCCGGCTGTGTGTGGGTACTGGTCGGTGTGTCTTCTCATCAGGTTGAGACTTCTCCGGCTGTGTGTGGGTACTGGTCGGTGTTTCTTCTCATCAGGTTGAGACTTCTCCGGCTGTGTGTGGGTACTGGTCCGCGGGTCTTCTCATCAGGTTGAGACTTCTCCGGCTGTGTGTGGGTACTGGTCGGTGTGTCTTCTCATCAGGTTGAGACTTCTCCGGCTGTGTGTGGGTACTGGTCGGTGTGTCTTCTCAACAGGTTGAGACTTCTCCGGCTGTGTGTGGGTACTGGTCGGTGTGTCTTCTCATCAGGTTGAGACTTCTCCGGCTGTGTGTGGGTACTGGTCGGTGTGTCTTCTCATCAGGTTGAGACTTCTCCGGCTGTGTGTGGGTACTGGTCCGCGGGTCTTCTCATCAGGTTGAGACTTCTCCGGCTGTGTGTGGGTACTGGTCGGTGTGTCTTCTCATCAGGTTGAGACTTCTCCGGCTGTGTGTGGGTACTGGTCCGCGGGTCTTCTCATCAGGTTGAGACTTCTCCGGCTGTGTGTGGGTACTGGTCGGTGTGTCTTCTCATCAGGTTGAGACTTATCCGGCTGTTTGTGGGTACTGGTCGGTGTGTCTTCTCATCAGGTTGAGACTTCTCAGGCTGTGTATGGGTACTGGTCGGTGTGTCTTCTCATCAGGTTGAGACTTCTCCGGCTGTGTGTGGGTACTGGTCGGTGTGTCTTCTCATCAGGTTGAGACTTCTCAGGCTGTGTATGGGTACTGGTCGGTGTGTCTTCTCATCAGGTTGAGACTTCTCCGGCTGTGTGTGGGTACTGGTCGGTGTGTCTTCTCATCAGGTTGAGACTTCTCAGGCTGTGTGTGGGTACTGGTCCGCGGGTCTTCTCATCAGGTTGAGACTTCTCCGGCTGTGTGTGGGTACTGGTCGGTGTGTCTTCTCATCAGGTTGAGACTTCTCCGGCTGTGTGTGGGTACTGGTCCGCGGGTCTTCTCATCAGGTTGAGACTTCTCCGGCTGTGTGTGGGTACTGGTCGGTGTGTCTTCTCATCAGGTTGAGACTTATCCGGCTGTTTGTGGGTACTGGTCGGTGTGTCTTCTCATCAGGTTGAGACTTCTCCGGCTGTGTATGGGTACTGGTCGGTGTGTCTTCTCATCAGGTTGAGACTTCTCAGGCTGTGTGTGGGTACTGGTCCGCGGGTCTTCTCATCAGGTTGAGACTTCTCCGGCTGTGTGTGGGTACTGGTCGGTGTGTCTTCTCATCAGGTTGAGACTTCTCAGGCTGTGTGTGGGTACTGGTCGGTGTGTCTTCTCATCAGGTTGAGACTTCTCCGGCTGTGTGTGGGTACTGGTCGGTGTGTCTTCTCATCAGGTTGAGACTTCTCAGGCTGTGTGTGGGTACTGGTCCGCGGGTCTTCTCATCAGGTTGAGACTTCTCCGGCTGTGTGTGGGTACTGGTCGGTGTGTCTTCTCATCAGGTTGAGACTTCTCCGGCTGTGTGTGGGTACTGGTCGGTGTGTCTTCTCATCAGGTTGAGACTTCTCCGGCTGTGTGTGGGTACTGGTCCGCGGGTCTTCTCATCAGGTTGAGACTTCTCCGGCTGTGTGGGTACTGGTCGGTGTGTCTTCTCATCAGGTTGAGACTTCTCCGGCTGTGTGTGGGTACTGGTCCGCGGGTCTTCTCATCAGGTTGAGACTTCTCCGGCTGTGTGTGGGTACTGGTCGGTGTGTCTTCTCATCAGGTTGAGACTTATCCGGCTGTTTGTGGGTACTGGTCGGTGTGTCTTCTCATCAGGTTGAGACTTCTCCGGCTGTGTATGGGTACTGGTCGGTGTGTCTTCTCATCAGGTTGAGACTTCTCAGGCTGTGTGTGGGTACTGGTCCGCGGGTCTTCTCATCAGGTTGAGACTTCTCCGGCTGTGTGTGGGTACTGGTCGGTGTGTCTTCTCATCAGGTTGAGACTTCTCAGGCTGTGTGTGGGTACTGGTCGGTGTGTCTTCTCATCAGGTTGAGACTTCTCCGGCTGTGTGTGGGTACTGGTCGGTGTGTCTTCTCATCAGGTTGAGACTTCTCAGGCTGTGTGTGGGTACTGGTCCGCCGGGTCTTCTCATCAGGTTGAGACTTCTCCGGCTGTGTGTGGGTACTGGTCGGTGTGTCTTCTCATCAGGTTGAGACTTCTCAGGCTGTGTGTGTGTACTGGTCGGTGTGTCTTCTCATCAGGTTGAGACTTCTCCGGCTGTGTGTGGGTACTGGTCGGTGTGTCTTCTCATCAGGTTGAGACTTCTCAGGCTGTGTGTGGGTACTGGTCCGCGGGTCTTCTCATCAGGTTGAGACTTCTCCGGCTGTGTGTGGGTACTGGTCGGTGTGTCTTCTCATCAGGTTGAGACTTCTCAGGCTGTGTGTGTGTACTGGTCGGTGTGTCTTCTCATCAGGTTGAGACTTCTCCGGCTGTGTGTGGGTACTGGTCGGTGTGTCTTCTCATCAGGTTGAGACTTCTCCGGCTGTGTGTGGGTACTGGTCGGTGTTTCTTCTCATCAGGTTGAGACTTCTCCGGCTGTGTGTGGGTACTGGTCGGTGTGTCTTCTCATCAGGTTGAGACTTCTCCGGCTGTGTGTGGGTACTGGTCCGCGGGTCTTCTCATCAGGTTGAGACTTCTCCGGCTGTGTGTGGGTACTGGTCGGTGTGTCTTCTCATCAGGTTGAGACTTCTCCGGCTGTGTGTGGGTACTGGTCGGTGTGTCTTCTCAACAGGTTGAGACTTCTCCGGCTGTGTGTGGGTACTGGTCGGTGTGTCTTCTCATCAGGTTGAGACTTCTCCGGCTGTGTGTGGGTACTGGTCGGTGTGTCTTCTCATCAGGTTGAGACTTCTCCGGCTGTGTGTGGGTACTGGTCCGCGGGTCTTCTCATCAGGTTGAGACTTCTCCGGCTGTGTGTGGGTACTGGTCGGTGTGTCTTCTCATCAGGTTGAGACTTCTCCGGCTGTGTGTGGGTACTGGTCCGCGGGTCTTCTCATCAGGTTGAGACTTCTCCGGCTGTGTGTGGGTACTGGTCGGTGTGTCTTCTCATCAGGTTGAGACTTATCCGGCTGTTTGTGGGTACTGGTCGGTGTGTCTTCTCATCAGGTTGAGACTTCTCAGGCTGTGTATGGGTACTGGTCGGTGTGTCTTCTCATCAGGTTGAGACTTCTCCGGCTGTGTGTGGGTACTGGTCGGTGTGTCTTCTCATCAGGTTGAGACTTCTCAGGCTGTGTATGGGTACTGGTCGGTGTGTCTTCTCATCAGGTTGAGACTTCTCCGGCTGTGTGTGGGTACTGGTCGGTGTGTCTTCTCATCAGGTTGAGACTTCTCAGGCTGTGTGTGGGTACTGGTCCGCGGGTCTTCTCATCAGGTTGAGACTTCTCCGGTAGTGTGTGGGTACTGGTCCGCGGGTCTTCTCATCAGGTTGAGACTTCTCCGGCTGTGTGTGGGTACTGGTCGGTGTGTCTTCTCATCAGGTTGAGACTTCTCCGGCTGTGTGTGGGTACTGGTCCGCGGGTCTTCTCATCAGGTTGAGACTTCTCCGGCTGTGTGTGGGTACTGGTCGGTGTGTCTTCTCATCAGGTTGAGACTTATCCGGCTGTTTGTGGGTACTGGTCGGTGTGTCTTCTCATCAGGTTGAGACTTCTCCGGCTGTGTATGGGTACTGGTCGGTGTGTCTTCTCATCAGGTTGAGACTTCTCAGGCTGTGTGTGGGTACTGGTCCGCGGGTCTTCTCATCAGGTTGAGACTTCTCCGGCTGTGTGTGGGTACTGGTCGGTGTGTCTTCTCATCAGGTTGAGACTTCTCAGGCTGTGTGTGGGTACTGGTCGGTGTGTCTTCTCATCAGGTTGAGACTTCTCCGGCTGTGTGTGGGTACTGGTCGGTGTGTCTTCTCATCAGGTTGAGACTTCTCAGGCTGTGTGTGGGTACTGGTCCGCGGGTCTTCTCATCAGGTTGAGACTTCTCCGGCTGTGTGTGGGTACTGGTCGGTGTGTCTTCTCATCAGGTTGAGACTTCTCAGGCTGTGTGTGGGTACTGGTCGGTGTGTCTTCTCATCAGGTTGAGACTTCTCCGGCTGTGTGTGGGTACTGGTCGGTGTGTCTTCTCATCAGGTTGAGACTTCTCCGGCTGTGTGTGGGTACTGGTCGGTGTGTCTTCTCATCAGGTTGAGACTTCTCCGGCTGTGTGTGGGTACTGGTCGGTGTGTCTTCTCATCAGGTTGAGACTTCTCCGGCTGTGTGTGGGTACTGGTCGGTGTGTCTTCTCATCAGGTTAAGACTTCTCCGGCTGTGTGTGGGTACTGGTCCGCGGGTCTTCTCATCAGGTTGAGACTTCTCCGGCTGTGTGTGGGTACTGGTCGGTGTGTCTTCTCATCAGGTTGAGACTTCTCCGGCTGTGTGTGGGTACTGGTCCGCGGGTCTTCTCATCAGGTTGAGACTTCTCCGGCTGTGTGTGGGTACTGGTCGGTGTGTCTTCTCATCAGGTCGAGACTTCTCCGGCTGTGTGTGGGTACTGGTCGGGTGTCTTCTCATCAGGTTGAGACTTCTCCGGCTGTGTGTGGGTACTGGTCGGTGTGTCTTCTCATCAGGTTGAGACTTCTCCGGCTGTGTGTGGGTACTGGTCGGTGTGTCTTCTCAACAGGTTGAGACTTCTCCGGCTGTGTGTGGGTACTGGTCGGTGTGTCTTCTCATCAGGTTGAGACTTCTCCGGCTGTGTGTGGGTACTGGTCGGTGTGTCTTCTCATCAGGTTGAGACTTCTCCGGCTGTGTGTGGGTACTGGTCCGCGGGTCTTCTCATCAGGTTGAGACTTCTCCGGCTGTGTGTGGGTACTGGTCGGTGTGTCTTCTCATCAGGTTGAGACTTCTCCGGCTGTGTGTGGGTACTGGTCCGCGGGTCTTCTCATCAGGTTGAGACTTCTCCGGCTGTGTGTGGGTACTGGTCGGTGTGTCTTCTCATCAGGTTGAGACTTATCCGGCTGTTTGTGGGTACTGGTCGGTGTGTCTTCTCATCAGGTTGAGACTTCTCCGGCTGTGTATGGGTACTGGTCGGTGTGTCTTCTCATCAGGTTGAGACTTCTCAGGCTGTGTGTGGGTACTGGTCCGCGGGTCTTCTCATCAGGTTGAGACTTCTCCGGCTGTGTGTGGGTACTGGTCGGTGTGTCTTCTCATCAGGTTGAGACTTCTCAGGCTGTGTATGGGTACTGGTCGGTGTGTCTTCTCATCAGGTTGAGACTTCTCCGGGTGTGTGTGGGTACTGGTCGGTGTGTCTTCTCATCAGGTTGAGACTTCTCAGGCTGTGTGTGGGTACTGGTCCGCGGGTCTTCTCATCAGGTTGAGACTTCTCAGGCTGTGTGTGGGTACTGGTCGGTGTGTCTTCTTATCAGGTTGAGACTTCTCAGGCTGTGTGTGGGTACTGGTCCGCGGGTCTTCTCATCAGGTGGAGATTTCTCTGGCTGTGTGTGTGCGTACCGGTAAATTGATCTTCTCATCTGGTGGACAGTTATAATGAAAAGAGGCCTACTGTATTACGTGATAGATTGACGTCTTTATTGAACCTCGAGAAAAGCCTTTATGATTTAAAGAGAATTCATACTTCATGAATTCTCTTCGGAATGCCTGGATGGGATCTACATATCTATCCGCGTGCATTCCTAGAGATTTCATCTGTTTGACGGGAACCGGTGATTTTCACATATTCCCGTAGGCCTAGACAAAAAGTCCCGAGTAAAAAGAGAAGCGTACTCCTCAGACCAGTCAAATGTGTCATAGACACAGTTAAAGTTAGTTGCACATCCTTTACAGGACGTTGAAGTTAACACCAACATCTTCTGCTGTTGTGATCTCATGGCAAGTTTACGTTCAGTAGATTGCCATTGTTTCTGAACGACCAGCATCCATACCATTTTGTAAAAAATCAACGCAACGCGGTCTGCTGCCAAATCACGCGCATCTGTGTTTCGAACGCGGGTATGCGGGACCACGAACTGCGTCTGTAACCCCATAGACACAAAAGGGCCGAATATATGCACACAGCCTGATCCTCCAAACGACGACATAGACACAGTGGAGGTGAATATTCGAGCAAAGCCTGATCCTCCAAATGACAGCTCCCCTCATCTTACTTCGACGCATGACCAACTAGACACCCCTAAATATGTTTCTTCATTAGCCAGTTTGGAGGTGACGGGTTCAAATCCCGGTCGGTTACATTAGCTTTCAATTTTGTTTATGTTGTCTAGCTCGTCCTCTAGTCTAATTCTTACCCCTACTTCTATGAGCGCCGAACAATACATGTGTGTTTTTTTAATTAAATGTCTTGGTGGCCTCAACGGGTTTCCCTATTGATAAACAAACAGTTGACCTAGTCAGTCCGTCAACAGATCATCATCAATGCACATCCATAAGTGCCCAGATACCCTCTTTGTTTGGTTCTTCCTCAGCTTGTTACCACTGACGACACTAGTTCTGCGTGGGTTGACTTTTTCTTTGGTTTCCCACATGGCGCTCTAGTCTAGCTTGATATCATCCGTCGACTTTTACATGGTTTTGAAATTAATTGAGACTTATGCTTTCTTAAATGGCTGCTTAAGTATCCAGCCCATATTCCCTTGTTGTGGTTTCAGGAGGCTTATAGACCTGGTTATTATGAAAACCTGTTTAGGATAGTATTTGGTCATGCCTCGAAGTACACTTTGTTCATTCGGCGACGAGATGCCACCATTGATAGTCGGCTGTTTGAATACCTGTAAGTCCACGGCTTTCAATTAATATACTATCTAGTACATTCTGTTAGTACATTCTGTGATTACTAATTTGTTTCCTTTCCCCACTTTCAACGTCCATCGTTGCCCGCACAAGTATTTCTGATTGCCTTACTAGAAATTAGCAGTCAGGTGAGAAATGTCCTTTCTATAAAAGAGAGGGATGGGGACGAGTCTCCCCGGCAAGTTAGGCTGGCGTATATAAAATGTAGGAGTATCACGTCAGCCAGTTACGAGCTGTTGTAAGCTGTAGAAGGCGACGCTACACGACACAGCGTTAGTTATTGTTGAACCATTCAACTGTTGCAGCCTCGCTGGTTGAACACAGCCTTACGTCTGCTACCTACCACTACAGACTACAGACTTGTGTTTACAGATTCGGTCTGTCACAGACTCTGCCATTACCGTTCTCATAGATCGCTGGCAAGGTAAGTTTCAGGATAGTTCATGATCCGCCATATTGAATAGATTGTACTTTAGCTTGATGTGTAACAGGTAAACGTGTCTTTCTTTGCAATCTCGACTTTTGGGGATAAGTTTTGGGTCACGACTGGTAATCATCATTTTCATCATGTGCCTTGCCATCTGGCACAGGCGTCCATGTCTCTCCACAGATCTCGGTCCCTGGTGTTGTGGATCAACTCTGCTGATTATATCCTTCCATGCCACCATCTCAGTCCACCCAGCTTCATTTCTCTCAGTCTGCCACTGACTGGACTGAGAACAGTACCGTTTAACCTGTGCTAGAAGGTGTTTGCATGCTCCACTCTCCTTGTTGCTCATAACAACAAACTGCAAACCAGCCTCGTCTTTCCCGACACCCTATTCTGACATTCCAGTAGCCGATTCTGAAGATCTCTCTAGAGAAAGGAATGAAGTCGGCGTTCCACACTTCCCTACAACTGTCTCTGCATCTCTCAGTACTGTGATGTGAGTGAGAGAGTTAGTGAGTGAGGGGGGGGGAGTGAGAGAGAGAGAGAGAGAGAGAGAGAGAGAGAGAGAGAGAGAGAGAGAGAGAGAGAGAGAGAGAGAGAGAGAAGAGAAGAGAGAGAGAGTTGAATTGCATCGCTAATTTTTACGCTAGGGAATGTGTATTTGGGTGGGTGAATCGGTGTGTATTCGATTGTGTGGGTTGGGGGATGGGTGTGTAATGGGTGTGGGGGATGAGTATGGGGGAGGGGTGTCTGTGAATGGGTTATGTCTGTGTGAGTGGGAGTGTGTGTGTGTGGATGGGTAAATGTGAGTGGATGGAGGATGTATGTGTGGGTGGTGAGGATGTTTGTAGGTGGGGGATGTGTGGGTGGGTGGGGATATATGTGTGTAGGTGAGAGATGTGTGGACGGGGATGTGTATGAAGAATGCATGTGGGGGATGTGTGTGTGTGTGTGTGTGTGTGTGTGTGTGTGTGTGGGTTGGGGGAATGTGTTTATGGGTGGAGTTTTGTGTTAGAGGTGAGATGTGTCAGAGGTGTGGGATGTGCAGGTGGATGACGGATGTATGTGAGGATGGGGGATGTGTGTTTGTCTGGTTGGTTGGGGAGTGTGTGGGTGGGAGGGTAGATGAGAGATACACGTGTTGATGGGCGCGTGGGTGATGTATGGGTGTGAGTGGTTGGTGGATTTGTACGTGAGTGGGTGGATGTGTGTGAGAGATGAGTGTATGGTTGCGGGATGTGTGTGTTTGTGGGAAGATGTGTGTGAGCGGCGGATGTGTGTGGGTGGGGTATATGTGGGTGGTGGGGTGTGTGTGGGTGGGAGGTGTGTGTTTTTGGGTGTTTATGGGTGGGGGATATGTGATTGAGAGTAGGGATGTGTGTATAGGTGGGGATGTGTAGTTGAGAGGTGGAAGATATTGGGTGGGTGAGTGGGTGTTGGCTGGCTGATGTGTGTGTGGGTGGGAAAATTGTGATGGTGCGGGATGTGTGGGATGACGGGGGTATGTGTGTGTGGTTTTGTGATGTGTGTTTTGCTAGGTGGTTGCGGGTCTGTGGGTGGGTAGTGGAGAATATTTTGGTGGGTGTGTGCGTGTCGGTTATGGGATGGGTGGGGAATGTATGTGTGGGTGGGGAAATGTGTGTGGGTGGGGGATCAATGGATGGATGGCGGCATATATGTTTGTCTGAGTCTGTGTGAGTGCGTGGAGGTATGTGTGGGTGGGTGGGGGGTGTGGTGGGTGGGTGATGTGTGGGTGGCTTAGGGATGTTTGGGTGGCTGCAGAGTGTGAGTGTGGATTTGGGATGTGTCTCACAACGTTGCAATATGCACTGTTTATGTTTACAATTTTCATTTGACAATGTTTTTTCCCCCATGTGAATGTACCATACAGTAAGTATATGCATTGTTTATGCTTACAAAATCCATTTGACAATGTTTTTTTCCCTATGTAAATGTAACATACACATTTGATGAATGAAATATGAGTGATCGAAATGGCCGAATGTAAGACGGGCCTGCGTGCCCAATTTGTTACCCTTTTAAAATAAAGTTCGTTCTTTCGTTCGTTCGTTCGTTCGTTCGTTCCACACTTCTTCTAGAACAGTGGTTCTCAACCTTTTTTGGCCTGTGCTCCCCTTCACCGTATAGTTAGGACGTCATTCCCCCCTCACCATATTTTTATAACGTCACCCCCCCCCCCATATTCGTATTTCCTCCCTAAAAATTCCCCCCTGCCCCTACACAGTATACGTAATAACTGAAGCTAAATTTAATAGCACATACTAAAACAAGTCTAGACATCTACATAAAACGTGATTTGCGGATCTACTTACGTTATAAAATGAATTTCAGAAGGGTGATACGTACAGAACCGTAAAGTATGAAAAGAAAAACAATAACAAGTAATCGGTTCTTGTATTAACGCAATCTAGAAATAATCATAATTCTCACTCCCTGGAAACCCAAAAATTCCCCACCGGTTGAGAACCACTGTTTTAGAAGATCCTCATTTCGTCTTGGTTTTCTGAGTTTCCTTGTTATTTTTCCTCATTATTGAAAACGTGTTCGATGTTGACCTGAAGTAACGAGGGTATATTACCTACCCGTTATGTCCCTGTATACAGTAAGTATAGAGGTTATGTTACCTACTAGTTGTGTCTCTGTATACAGTAGGTATAGAGGTTATGTTACCTATCCGTTATGCCTCTGTATACAGTAAGTATAGAGGGTATGTTACCAACCAGTTATGCCTTTGTATACAGTAAGTATAGAGGGTATGTTACATACCCGATATGTCTCTGTATACAGTAAGTATAGAGGTTATGTTACCTACCCGTTATGTCTCTGTATACAGTAAGTGTCAGCAACCGATGTTTCAGGCATCACAGGATTACTTCTCTCGCACCACACAAGGAACTTGCAAGTCGTGTGAGAGGAAATGGATGATACATTTTATTTGCCGTTGGCTCTTTACATTTACAAAACCGTCGCTATCAAATCACACACAAAGCCACAGAATTGCCTATCACTAGTTTCCTAAGCCTATTGCTAATCTCTATCTACTTGGCTACAGAAACCCCTATCGACACTAAACGGTGCGCTCGCTAAGAAGTCAGTCCCCAGTCTGATTCTTCTCCTCGCGTAGCTACACAGCACGCGGAAGGACCTTGTGCGTCCTTCGACTTTTTGCGTGCTGTCACACCCAGCACGCTTATAGTAGCCGTCTCCTATTGAGTGGCAATACACTTCTCTGTGGCTATCACGTAGGCGTGATTCTGCCGTGACCAGAGTACTAACTATCTGGTCGACGCCTCCGTGTCTCATGAGAGAACTAGTTAATAGTCCCCCTTCCTATCACCTACACTGCCCTCATACCGGGGCACTGTGTTACCTCTGATCTACTTGAGGTTGACCACTCTTCCCGGTGGTCTTCTATCTTGAGGCAGACCTCAGACCTCTATACTCCAGTCTTTGACACACACCCTCCCCTCCTGTGTTGCGTCACCAACTTTGACTCCTTGGTTGTGACGCAAGAGGTTTCTAAAAAAAATTAGTGTATCTAATTTTTGTCAAAGACTGCTGATAACCTGGCTTTGGGTAATTCAATAGACTTCTGACTATTGTCACAATGTAGTATCACTTTACTTGGCTACTGGCAATCGCCACAAACTTGTCTGGTTGGCGTGAGCCCTCTTCTCAATCGCAATATTATATTAATTAGAGGTATGTCTGAACCGGACCATTGTCTTATAAGACCTGCCCTCAAATAGTAAATTAACTCACTACCCATACAAAGTTGACTTTCTTAGGGTCAACACATGAATTGCTTCATGTCCCCCATATAATATTAAACAACCATTACACAAGCTGTGTGCGACAGGCTTTACCTATCTCGCTTCCGCGTGTAAAGTTATCTTTCACTGTTAAGTTAGTGTTTCGTTGCCTATTGTGTCCCCTGACCCGGAGTTATCTCCCTTTGATCTACCGAAAATGTATGCAATTTACATGTTAGTTTTCCTGGATGTTTGCGTGTTTGGATCTAACTAATAGTATCATCTAACTTCTAACATGTGTGTTTATTTATAATATGTATGTAAGTTAGTTTTCAAGTGCCATAATTCGGTTAAATGTGGCCACAAACCAGTGTATAACACTAATTCGTGACTACGTTTCCGTCTGAGACTTAAAATACTTTCTCTAAGATGTATACTAAGCTACACACAACACATTCAAGACAGCACACTTTCAACATCGAAAGCAAAAATTTGACGCAGACAAAAAATAAAAAAATCGCGCTGAGCGGCAGAAAAAATCCGCTGACTGATCTCACTCTCTCTTGTATAATTTTACATATGCTCTCACTTTTACACTTCTGTCACACATCTTTCACCTTCACAATTATTTAAAAACCTTGGAGTGACACTGTACAAGTTTTGCTCAGTTTGAGAAAGTTGAGCTTCATGACTGTGCGTAAATTGCTGCACGAGTCATGTAGTTACAATATATTTACATGTAAGAAAAAGGGTTGATGGTTTGTACCCTGGTATTATTAACTACTATATTCTACTGAAATAATACTCTAAATACTGAAATACTAATACTAGTTCTATAAATATGTATTTAATGTGTTACCTACTTTAATCTAGTTTAAGGGAAGTAATCTAACTATTTAAAATGAACTTGATGTGAGATGAGTTATGTAACTAACTAAAATGGGTAATATGAAATGTAATAAATTATGTCCCTTTCTAACATGGGTAATGTGAAATGTAATAAATTATGTCCCTTTCTAACATGGGTAATGTGAAATATAACAAAATTATGAATAATGTTTTTAAATGAAAAAAAAATATATGATTGATATTTTTACTCTAAATGGTGTAAATGATGTATGTTTATCTGTATAATTATTTTATCCTATCCGGTGTAAATTAATCATAATACTAAATGAACAAGTTTGTTAAATGGACTGGTTCATTAAGATGGCATGAACTCTAGTGAAATGAACCAAAGTGAAATGTAACAAACTAAATGGTACTATTACTATCTAAACTTTTTATCCTAGTTTATAATTAGATGTTATTACGTTTAAATTACTATCCTAATCTACTTTTAAGCTAAGTAAGTGGGTAAATTAATGATCTATCTAAACTACTAAAAAAAATGAAAATCATTATATTTCCTAAATCTAAATGTATCTTAGAGTGACCTAATCTACCTATAATTTATCACTATATTAAAACGTTATAATACATATCACAATGAGTCTATATATACATGGTATTTAAATACCTCAGGTTAGTCGTTGCCCTAATGTTTAGAAATTGCTTTCATTGGCATAGTATATATCCACAATTGTCCTGGGTATATTAAATACATTACACAGTCATACTTGTGTCCTATGGGTATTGCACCTGTAAAGTTTGCTGGTGTCGTAGACAAGTATTTTCGTGTCTATTATTTATGTACTGTTCTGACACTGTTTTTCCCTGCTTAACACAGATGATTCACCGGAACACATATGGCACTTAGTATGTAACGAGCTGTCTTAGTTCACACGGTGATATACTGGTTCACGGAGTACAGTTCTTATTTTGCTGTCTACGGACACATAGCAGTTCCCTGTTCTTAGTACATGGTTCAGAACATATGTCCATGTATTCATAAAATATTTCATATAGAATATTCTAATGTACTAATTTAACCTCTATTACTCTACACTCTCATGTGGGATATCTGGTATTTCTACCTCAGATGGTCGACTAAGGGTATCTGCCAGAATGTTGTCCTTACCCTTAATATGCTCTATACTAAAAGTATAATTTTGTAGTATTAACGACCACCTGTATATACGGTCATTCCGATGCACACCACTTTGTATGACCGTGATTGGGGAGTTGTCTGTCTGGACAACGAAGTGAACACCCGCTAGAAATCGATGCAGCTTCCTCACCGCATAGATGACGTTTAGGGCTTCCAACTCTGATATGGAATATCTGGACTCAGCAGGTGTGATCTTGCGGCTCACGTAGCAAATCGAATGAAAGATGCCATCATAAAACTGGCCTAGTACTGCAGCGATGGAGATCCTGCTCTAAGATAATAAACGAGCCTAGGATTAGGCAAGCGGAGGATTGGTACATTACTAAACAGGATTTTCAATTTTGACAATGCAGAAATTAATAATGCATCTTTGACATCTAATTTTACAGATGCTTTTAAAACATTTGAAAATACACTTGTAATTTCCGCTAAGTTTGGTATAAACTTGCTATAGTAATTTACTAAACCCAAAAGGCTTCTGACCTGCTTCTTTGTTGTTGGCATGGTCAGGTTCATAATTTTGGTAATAATTCTATTGTCAGTTTTTAGTTGACCTTGTGAAATGACATGCCCCAAAAAATCAATTTCTTGTAGGCCCAATTCAACTTTGCTCGGTTTGACAGTGAGACCGAAGAGTCGCAACCTATCGAAGACATGTCTTAGTTTCAGTAAGTGTGTTGTCCAGTCATCTGTATGGACACATATATCATCTATATACGTCACTGTATTCGTCACTCCATGAAGTAGATCTCTAGTTAAGCGTACGAAAGTGGCAGGAGCGTTTCGAAGTCCGAAAGGAAGAAAACGCCACTCGTAAAGTCCTAAAGGTGTTGAAAAAGCAGTAAGATGAATGGATTGAGTCTTCATAGGGACCTGCCAATATCCCTTAGTAAGATCTAATTTAGAAAAGATTTTGGAGGTGGACATGTCAAGAATAAGATCTTCACAGGAAGGAATTGGTTCTGCGTCGATCTTAGTTACGTTGTTGAGCTTTCTATAGTCCACACACAGACGAATTGTGGAGTCTTTTTTCTTAACTAGGACGATTGGAAAGGAGTACTCAGATGTAGATTTCTGGATGATCCCACTAGCTTCTAAATTAAGAATTTCCTTATTTAGATTTTCTCTATAGCTGAGTGGGATAGAGTACGGCCTGCATTTGATTGGCTTAGAGTCCGAAAGAAGAATGGAGTGCTCGATTCTGTCCGTCCTACCTGGAATGTCAGAAAATATGTCTTTATACTCCGTCACTAATTCTCTTAATTGTCGTCGTTGTACGTCTGTTAGTCCCTGTTCTATCCGTATGCTATCTAATGTCGCAGTCTTGTCTACAATAGGAACAGGTAGTTCCATTCCGTCGTCGTCTACCTGATTCAGTACGGTAGTGGTGCTAAGTGCGTTTTCTGTAATCTCACTAAGTGTATGCATCTCGTCGGATTTGCCAGTCTCGCTAACTAGTGTAGTTGCGTTGTGTACGTCTGTCGTCTCATCACTAAGTGTGGGTGCACTGTGTTCGTCTGTCTCTACTTCTGTCTCTTGTCGTGAAAAGTAGGGTTTCAACATGTTGACATGAAATATCTTTAAGTGTCCGTTTATCGATATTTCATAGTCGACATCTGAAATTTTTCGTACCACCTTGAATGGCCCTTGCCATGAGGTCAATAATAAATTTCGTTTGTCTGGAAGTAACAAAAGTATGTCTTGATCTGGTTCAAGATCAATTGTTCTCGCACCTTTGTTTGCGTATTGGCGGTAGATTTGACCCTCCCTCTCCAAAGATGCCTTAGCTATGATACACGATTTCATGATTTTATCTCGTGTTTCTGTTACCATTTCATAAGGTGTTTTTGGGGTTGGAATTTCAATGGAATTAGTTATTACCTGATGATAAATGGTTAGGGGTCCACGTGGGTTAGCGCCGTATACTAATTCAAACGGTGAGAAACCCGTGCTTGAATGGGGATTCTCCCGATAGGCGACAGCACTGTTGGTAACAGTGTATCCCAATCAGCTGGGTTTTCTGCTGTTACCTTAGCCAGCATATGCTTAAGGTCTCCGTTAATTTTCTCTACTATACCATTGCTGGCTGGATGGTACGCTGTTGTAAAATGTTGTTTAATCCCTAACATTTTTGTAAGGGCTTGCGTTGCAGCCGATATGAATTGAGTTCCACGATCGGATAAGATGGTACGTGGAAATCCGAATCGTGAGAACAGGTGTAGAAATACATTGGCAACATCTTTGGAGGTGATGTATTTCAAAGCTACTGCCTCAACCCACCTTGAACATAGGTCGACCATTGTTAATATGAAGCGATTTCCTTTGCTGGACACCTGATTCAGGGGTCCAACAATATCTACCGCCACACTCTCAAATGGCCTAGAAGCCAGTGTAGAAGGTTGTACTTCAGCTGTAGGATGTTTACCCTTACGTACTAGTTGTTGACAGACATTACAAGAACGACAAAATAATTTTATATCATTACAAAAACCTGGCCAATAAAAATGAGCCTGAATTCTGGCCCTGGTTTTGTCATATGCAAGGTGACCAGCAAACGGTGACTCATGTGCAATCTTTAGCACAGTTAGGCGGTGTTGTACAGGTAACACCGTTTGCTGAATCTCATGGTTACCAGTTGTATAATACCTAGTAAAAATACCATTACTTAGTCTAAAGAACCATGATGCGTTTTTTGTCACTTTGGCTCTTTCTTTCACTAATTTTAAATATGGAGACACACTAGGATCAGCTTTCTGCTGTTCTATAAATTTTTGTCTGGTGGTATCATCCGTGCTAGTTGGTGATAGCAACAGTAGTCTCTCATCTTGTAGTGTGTCTTGATGTTTCATAGCGTCTGCTCTGGTTGTTGCATTAGCTGCATTTAACTTTTCCCATGCAGCTATTTCATCGCTAGTGCATTGTTTCAATTGGGGTAAGCAACCCAAAATTAAATCAGTACAAGGGTTGTCAAGTATTGCACAAGTAAAGGTTCCAGAAAGGAAAGGAGTGTTAATACGGGCTTTGGCCAAAGGGTAGATTTCAATGTTACCCGAAAAAGTTCGGCATTTGACAGAGTCACCTGTATAATCGTTTGGATTCACCAGTTCCTTTCTAAGACCAATAAGGGTGCTGCCGCTGTCCAGCAAACATTGGCATGGTCTGTCGTTGACCATTGCATTGTGGAACACCAAATTGCCTCTGGAGGCTAATGCTGCATTTACACTCTCATTTGAGAATGGTACTGTATGTCCACATTCTAATTTTCCGTCTGCATGAAATTGGTGACATCGCTCACAACTGTCAAAGTTCAATATATCGTTTACACAACACACATCTTCAGCTTGGTTAAAAGGTAATTCATTTTCAACTTCACACTCAGTCTCACTACCACTATCAGAAGATGTATCAATCAAAATAGCATTGTTGGCTTTCATACGTTGGCGCCCCAGGCACTTATTTGAATAATGGCCGTAGCTGGAACAGAAGAAGCATTTGACTGCACGCCTGTATGCAGTTCTTTTGTTTTGTTGCTTCTTAATGACATTTTCAAGATGTGCCGGATAATTAGGCGATTCATCACACATAGAATAAGTGTCATGCAAAAGTTGACAGTAGACACATTTCGACACCTTCTTATCTTTCTTGTCGACTTTATGAAATGGTTTTCTATTACTCTGATAGTTTTTAGGTTGGCCCTTTACAAAAGAAACTATTTCAGAGTCGCTACTTGATGTCTTAAAAATATCTCTATTTGAGGAAAAATATCCAGAGCCTTTCTTTTAAAATTGTTCTATGGTCTCAATGTCTGACTGCTGCAGGAATTTAGCAAAAGGAGATGGTATAGTGGATATCACTTTATCCATGGCTATTAGATTTTTAAGTCTATCAAAGTCTTTTCCTATGTTAGCTGCCTTAAGCCACATATTTAGTACACTTTGGACATTTGAGACGTAATCAATGAAAGTCTCACTAGGTTTTGGTTTTAAATTTGAGAACTGAACCTGATACCCTGGGGCATCAAGTAAAAAGTGTTGCATTATCCTATCATGGATGTACTGATAGTTAGATCTAAGATCAGTTGGTATTGATTCTATCACCTTAAGGGGCTCACCACTCAGGTTCTTCATATAAATCATAGCCCACATCTCTATTGGAACTTGGTGATATTTAAACTGATACTCGACATTTTCTGTCCAGGCTGATATGGAATCTTCTTTACAGAATGGTTTAATAATATTTTTGTATTTATTGAACTTATTTTCTTCTTGTTGACTTTTTAGTTTAGTAGCAGAGATCTCTACGTGTGAGTCTACATCCATACCTTTCATCTTTAACTGTGTTTCTGATTCTACTTGTATTTGTTTTTCCTTCACTCTTGCCATCTCATCTATCTCTCTTTGCTTTAGTTCTTTTTCTTGATCTAATTGTTGTTGCTTTAATTCTTTTTCCTGATCTAACTGTTTTAGCTTAATGTCCTTATCATGTTCTAACTGCTTCTGTTTTAATTCTAATTCTTTATGTTTAATCTCTATGTCTTTCTGTTTTGTTATCTCAGCTAGTTCTGCAATCTCCTTTTGGTGTTGTCTTTCTCGTGCGCGTTCATCTCTCTCCGCATCTTTTGCTTCTTTAAATTTTTGATCAGCATATTGTTCTAGCTCCTTTCCTGTGTATTGTAACTCATTACCTGCTTTTATGAAATCAGCTAAAGTAGCCATGTTGTTGGGTAATTAGCTAGCGTTAACAGGCACTGACCTCTTTAAGCACTTATTTATCTTAGATATGTTATGTTTCTTAATCTGTGAGCACTACCAATTGTACTCTTAGTTTATAACCTGGAAGATTTTATCCTGAAAAACAGAGCACAAAAATATGCTAATACATCACACGCTGAAAAAGAGATGCATTATTAATCACATTGCATGCCAAATACGTTGAGTATACTCATCTTAATGTTCCAGAAAATCAGGGACAATCGTTTGGCAACTCAGGTCTAATCGTTTGGCACTGCGGCATACACACGAGTTACTTTTCTATTCGGCGGTTGTTCACCCTGGTTCACAAGAGCAGCAACAATTAACAAATTGCAAACGACATATTACTTTCGACAAATTGGTACGATCACAATGACATGCCCCCGGACAAATACAATGTAAATTAATTAATATTAAATGTCAATGTCCTGTCTTCGTTCTACCGTTTTATGCCTTTCGTTCCTACTCTAGTTTAATCTATGGAAGTGTTGTGCAGAACAAGTCTAATTTGCATAGCCGAAAGTAGTGCCATCGCGACGGTAAACAAATAGGAAAAAGTACGAAAAAAATTCAATAACTGCTTTAAAATAAATATAAATGTAATAATATTGTTTAAATAAATAAATATATTCATTCACTAACTTAAATAAACAAATAATAGTTAATATAAAGCACAGATTCAGGCGGGCAGCAGCTTGGCGATTTGTAAACACTCAGATGCTGAATGCAAATGGCGTAAAACAACTGTTTGTCAGTCGCAATACGTCAGAGGCGCAGCGCTATTTTTAGCTTGCAAAAATCGATAATGTTGCCGGCATGTGTATCGCTCCGCCATGAATCATATTTGATAATTATTCATAAACAAATCAGTAATTACATAAATAAATGAAAGAAAGTCATAATATCAATACTTACAACTTCGAAGAATACATGAATATAAGTATAGAATATTTCAGTAAACACAAATAAACATTATTTTGTCACGATAGGCACAGCTCAGCTCGCAACTTGTTCTAGTCTGCACACGTCATCAGTCACTGACACAAATTAAACCTTGTAATTGACTACTAGTAACCTTAGTCTAGAGCCGTGGGTGAGTGTAATAGCTTGAACATTTGTCCAAGCCACACTTCTGACACCACTTTAATCCTCGCCTGTCAGCAACCGATGTTTCAGGCATCACAGGATTACTTCTCTCGCACCACACAAGGAACTTGCAAGTCGTGTGAGAGGAAATGGATGATACATTTTATTTGCCGTTGGCTCTTTACATTTACAAAACCGTCGCTATCAAATCACACACAAAGCCACAGAATTGCCTATCACTAGTTTCCTAAGCCTATTGCTAATCTCTATCTACTTGGCTACAGAAACCCCTATCGACACTAAACGGTGCGCTCGCTAAGAAGTCAGTCCCCAGTCTGATTCTTCTCCTCGCGTAGCTACACAGCACGCGGAAGGACCTTGTGCGTCCTTCGACTTTTTGCGTGCTGTCACACCCAGCACGCTTATAGTAGCCGTCTCCTATTGAGTGGCAATCCACTTCTCTGTGGCTATCACGTAGGCGTGATTCTGCCGTGACCAGAGTACTAACTATCTGGTCGACGCCTCCGTGTCTCATGAGAGAACTAGTTAATAGTCCCCTTCCTATCACCTACCCTGCCCTCATACCGGGGCACTGTGTTACCTCTGATCTACTTGAGGTTGACCAGTCTTCCCGGTGGTCTTCTATCTTGAGGCAGACCTCAGACCTCTATACTCCAGTCTTTGACAGTAAGTATAGAGGGTATGTTACCTAACCGTTATGTCTCTCTATACAGTAAGTATAGAGGTTATCTTATCTACTCATTATGTCTCTGTATACAGTAAGTATAGAGGTTATGTTACCAACCAGTTATGCCTTTGTATACAGTAAGTATAGAGGGTATGTTACATACCCGATATATCTCTGTATACAGTAAGTATAGAGGTTATGTTACCTACTCGTTATGTTCCTGTATACAGTAAGTATAGAGGTTATGTTACCTACCAGTTGTGTCTCTGTATACAGTAAGTATAGAGGGTATGTTACCTATCCGTATTGGCTCTTTATACAGTAAGTATAGAGGGTATGTTACCTATCCGTATTGGCTCTTTATACAGTAAGTATAGAGGGTATGTTACCTACCCGTTATGTCTCTATATACAGTAACTAAATAGGGTATGTTACCTACCCGTTATGTCTCTGTATACATTAAGTATAGAGGTTATGTTACCTATCCGTTATGTCTCTGTATACAGTAAGTATAGAGGGTATGTTACCAACCAGTTATGCCTTTGTATACAGTAAGTATAGAGGGTATGTTACATACCCGATATGTCTCTGTATACAGTAAGTATACTTACTCACGCCAAGAGAAACGTTTAAACAGCTTTCATTTGCGGTGTCTGCGAAGAATACTTGGTATTAAGTGGCAAGACAAAATCACAAATACTGAAGTATTGGAAAGATCAGGTTGTGTGACGGTGTATTCCATGCTCAGTCTTCGTAGACTTAGATGGATAGGTCACGTTAGGAGGATGGATGATGGTAGAATACCAAAGGACATCTTTTTTGGTGAATTACAGACGGGTAGGAGATCTCAGGGTCGGCCTCTACTACGGTACAAAGATGTGTGTAAGCGGGACATGATTGATACAGGCATTGATAATGCACATTGGGAGCACGTCGCCGCTGAACGTGTTGCATGGAGGGCAACTATCAGAAATGGAATAAAGACAAAGGAGAAAATGATTGCAGATAAAGCACACACAGAGCGTATGAGACGTAAGATGGTGCAAAATGGTGGAAATGACCATGTTTTCACATGCACCTACTGTGGGCAAACATTTGCAGCAAGAATTGGCCTTACCAGCCACACTCGCCACCGCCATGGATCGTAGTTATTAAGCCATTTTGAAGCACAATGTACCAAACTATCTTCTGTCAAAACGGAAAGGTGCCAATGACAGTAAGTATAGAGGTTATGTTACCTACCCGTTATGTCTCTGTATACAGTAAGTATAGAGGTTATCTTATCTACTCATTATGTCTCTGTATACAGTAAGTATAGAGGGTATGTGACCTACCCGTTATGTCTCTGTATACAGTAAGTATAGAGGGTATGTTACCTACCCGTTATGTCTCTGTATACAGTAAGTATAGAGGATATGTTACCTACCCGTTATGTCTCTGTATACAGTAAGTATAGAGGGTATGTGACCTACCCGTTATGTCTCTGTATACAGTAAGTATAGAGGGTATGTTGCGTACCCGCTATGTCTCTGCATACTGTCAGTAGAAAGGGAATGCTGAATACCCGTTTTATTTCTGGTTAACTACGGGTAAGAGGACATGGACGAAGCTGTATGAGATAGCTAGGGACAGGAGAAAATGGACCGAGCTGTATGGGATAATTAATGATAGAAGAGGTTGTACTGAGTTATATGGGTTAACGAAGGATAGTAGAGACTGGACTGAGTATGGGAAAACAAACATTAAGAGGGTTTGGATGGAGCTGGATTGGATAGCTGGTGGCATGAGGGCTTTGACGGAGCTGTATAGAACAGCTGGGTATATTAGGGCTTCAGCGGAGATGTATGGGATAAGTAAGAATAGGAGGTCTTTGATGGAGCTGGATGGGATAGCTAAGGATAGGAGGACTTGGAGTGAGCTGTATGGGATAGCTAAGGATAGGGGGACATGGACGAAGGTGAATGGGATAGCTAAGGATAGGGGGAGATGGAGTGAGCTGTATGGGATGACTAAGGATAGGAGGACATGGAGTGAGCTGTATGGGATAGCTAAGGATAGGGGGACATGGACGAAGGTGAATGGGATAGCTAAGGATATGAGGAGATGGAGTGAGCTGTATGGGATAGTTAAGGATAGGAGGACACACACACACACAAACACACACACAGAGCCAAACATCGGTTTTCGTCGATATTCCCTCTGAAGACAATCAGCGAAATCTGAAACCGACGAAAACCGAGGCAATTATATATATATATATATATATATATATATATATATATATATATATATATATATATATATATATATATATATATATATATATTGTAATACTATTTTTTAATGTATATATATAGTGTAATACTATTTTTATTTTATTTTTTTGCCCCTAACTTGGCCGAACTCGCTCCTGTGCCGTGCCTAGTAACACTATGTATGCCAGTGCGCTTCTTGAATTTTTCAAACCATCTTCTGCTGACCTTAAAATCGCTAAGTACACTAGCATTCGTCCGAAGCACTTTCTTAATGAGATTGGCATGCAACAGTCTGGCTTTTTCACATATGATTGCCTCCGAAAAAAAAAATCGCCATAGAACTGGTTTTGATTTATCCAACTTAATAATAACTGCTTTACATGTTCAATTATTTGCGGCCTCTGCTCCGTTAGCACATTCATGTCTTTTGCTACATTAGCCTCCTGTATTGCTTCCTTTGTCGCCACAATGGAACTTATCGTGGTTGGAGAATTCCCGTGCATGCTGCCGATTTCAGAAATTTTAATACTACTCTTGTATTTTATTATTGTTTTTTAATTTATTTTTATCTTCCAGGAATTGAGGTCCACTCAAAACTGCAGGATGGCACACACAACTGATAAAATTTCCATCAACTTAATTCTCATTGGGAAAGCTGGTCATGGCAAAAGTGCCACAGGAAACTCAATACTCGGGCGAACAGCTTTCAAAACATCCTCAAATGCAACAACAGAATCAAAAGTAGTGACAGATGCCTGGACAGAGCATGGACCATATGAGATCAAGGTTGTTGACGCACCAGGTTTGGAGGTCACAGATCGAGATGGAATAAAAACCAAGGAACAGATGTTTGAAAACATGACTAAAGCCTTGAGGGTATGCAACGGGGGGATACATGCATTTGTAGTCGTCACAAAATTTGGGTTCAGGTGCACAGAAGAGGAGAGAAGAACTATTTCTGACTTGATGGAGATATTTGGAGAAAATTTTCTAAAAGATCACGGTATTATTGTTATCACAGGAGGGGATAGCTTTTCTGGACAGATGGTGGCAGACGGAACACCAGGGAAATCCTTTAAAGAGTGGTGTCGAGAACAAGATAAAGTTTTAGGAAATCTGATTGAAGAATGCAGTCCCCGAGTTGTATTGTTCAATAACCTATCCACAAGTGAAGATGAAAGAACAAGACAGAGAAACGAGCTGCTATTTCATGCGGGACAACTTCAAAAGATAAAGGCTCTTTATACAACTGAACATTTTCAGACATACGCACAAGTGAGAAGCAAATTTATTAAGGGCAGCAAACTGAAAATTTTGGAAGAAACAATACAGAAAAGGATCTCCTTGTTGTCAGCAGAACGTGGGCGCTTGTCTATAGACTCATCTCTGGAAGATGTTGATAAACTTGATGCTCGTATTACAGATGTGTATACAGAGATAGGAGAGGATAGCCTGCAGGAAGAATCAATGCAGCAGCTTATTGGCAGTTTGAAGAGACTGCGCACTACTACTGAAAAACTGAGAAGATCAATCCAGGAGAAAAACCTGAGCGCAACGAAATCAAATCCAAATAAAGAATGCAGTCCTCGAGTTGCACTGTTCAATGACCTACCCACAAGTGAAGAAGAAAAAACAAGACCGAGAAGCGAGGTGCCATTTCATGCGGGACAACTTCCAAAGGTAAAGGCTCTTGATACGACTGAACATTTTCAGACATACGAACAAGTTAGAAGCAAATTTATTAGAGACAGCAAACAACAAATATTGGACGAAACTTCTCCTTCTTTCGTTCGCTTGAAATGTGTCTATATCTGCAATGTTGTCTCTTATATGAACTGAACTGTCTTTTTAGTTCACTCATTGATCCATAGAGTTTATCTTCCACTGTTGTTTCTCTAGACCAGGTTTGCCTAGATATGTCGTATTTTGGGCAGTCTTGGAGTGAGTGCTCTGCTGCCTGCGACACCAATCAACATGTACACATGGCTGATTCACCAATCTTGAAATTTTTATACATATGGTTGTGTAGTCTATTGTATCCTTTTCTGAGGCGCAGAAGAATGACTTGTTCTGGTCTGTCCATAATGTGGTAATCGTTTTGAGCAGGTTTTGTTGACTTTCTTACGGATTTGATAATTCTTTTCTTTTGGTGGTATGTAACGGGTTTCCGATTCCGATTTGTAGAATAAATAAAAACTTTCCACCTAGTTCAGCCAGTCTCCGTGGCGTTTATTTTAGGTGTGGTGGTTCATGGTGCGGCTTAAGTTTGTTTCGTTTTCTGCACCAGTGTAAGTTGGCTTTTCGATTTTGAAGAGTTTCTGCCTGTGACATCAGCTGGGGAATTGGCCGGCAGGTTCTCCTTTTTGTCAGTTTCATCCTAATTTTCACTTCGTCAGTGTTGGCTCCTGGCTAGTCTGTTTTGATTGGGTGCAGTCTTTGCCTCGCACTCTGAGAAACTCTTCTCTATCATTTGTACAAAATGTGCGCCAGATTATTTCTGTATCTTTGAGATCTTCTTCTCTGGCGAGTTTATTTTTCATTTCAAAGTCTTTGCGCCATTCGGCGAATTCCTCATTATCTGTGCCACAGTCAATTTCAGATGTGTCGGATGCCTACTCTAGGCTTGATTTCGATGGTTGGTGGATTTTTGGTTTCCCCTTCAGTTTCTTGGACATCGTTGGTAGACTGCTGGTCTTGGCTTGCGGTTTCTGGTTTGTGTTTGGCTTGGCTTCAGCTTGCGGCTTCTCTGTAGTCTTTCGCGTGGCTACAGCTGGTTTGTTTTGGGTTAGCTCCTTTCGGTGTTTAGTAGTTCTTTCTCTGTTTTGATGGCTTGTAGAATTTCTTCGTTCTCCTTCTTCATCTTTGCTATACGTTACACCTCTTGCTGGGCGATGCGCTGGATTTCCTTCATGTCATCCAATAGCTTTTCATTGCTGCCGGTTGGTGTCGGAGTCAGAAGTGCCTTGACTTGCACCTCTGTTGTGCTTCCTTGAATGGGGTGTTTGTGATTTTGGCGTCTTTGTGTCTTTGGGGGTACGGAAAGCCCGGGTTTCTTGCTCCGCATTTGCGAAGGCAGTTGACACACTTTCTATTGTCGTTGGGCTATCAGAAGTCCTTGTCCGGTTTGACCAGCGGACATTCCTTGACTGCATGGTGTTCGGCGCAGTATCGGAAGATCTATATCCTGCTGCGGCATGTTGTTCTGCCGTGGCCGGCCTTCTGGCACCTTGAGCATTGTGTGATCCTCGGGATGAATCGTTCAGGCTGTTTAAATTTCTTGTTCATCGAAACTTTGTAGGAATCTTGGAGTATGTCAGATTTTTCTGTTGTAGCTGCTTCTTTATCTGGTCATCTGTAAACTCCATTTGGATGCGTTTTATAACCCATCTGGTCGTATGTAAGCCGGTGTTTCCGACTCTGGTGATTTTCTCCTCCCTCTGCTTCTCAGTAGTTTTTGATCTTGTCTGTGGTGGGTTGTCGTCACCCTTCCTAGTGGTAGCTTCATTTGAGGTTACTGTGGGTTCTGGCGCTTTGCTGCAGCTCGCAGGCAGGTTCTCTCCTCTCGTCTTCTTGGCGGTCTTGGCATCTTCTACACTGCTCATCTTGAACGTCAGGTCTCTTCTGGTTTAGGCTTGGAGCATGCCATTCTTTTCCTCCGCGTATCAGCTTCTTGAACAGTTGGGTAGCTTGTTCTCGATAGCGCTCCGCAGTTGCGCGAAGTGAAACGGATACATCAGGTTAATCTTATATTAATCATTCTTCAGCTAGTCGATCAGCTCTCCTGTTTCCGGGTACTCCACACTGAGAAGGTATCCAATGTATGGTGACCTTACGCTGATTGCCTTGTTGAGAAGGTAGTATCCGTAGCACTGGCAATTTCCCAGACAGGGGCGACTCAAATAATTGATTTTGTATCGGCCAATAGCACCACATGCTGTGTGCCATGGTTGGTATTTAGTAATTTCGCTATTACTGTCTTGATTGCCAGGATTTCTGCATCATAGTCATGGCAGTACTTTCCTGCTGGTACTCTGACCGTATCCCTAGTATTATTTGGGTATTCTATTACACTCCCGCTCCTCATTTCGAGCAGCATTTTGTGCTGACCAATCTGTGTAGACTCGGATCCAGAAATCCCGTGGGTATTCTTCATCAAGGAAGCTGTGAGTGGCTTTTCTGCGCTGTACACTGTTCTGTTCTTTCTTGTCAAATATTCCTCTCACTTGTGTCTGTATCTGTAGTGATTCTCTGTTCCTCTTGCCACTGAGTTCGTTGTGGAATATTTGTCAGGGAGATACCAACTGTGGGCAGATCGGTGGTTTCTCTGCAGAGTCGTTTGGCCTGGTGGATAAAACTACTTCTTTTCAACCGCCCCATAGCTAGGTTTTCAAATCTGTTCTTCATAGGGTGGCCTGGCAAGCTGAGGAACTTTTCTGCTTGTATTAGCAATTCCGTATCTTTGTGCTCTCTCCCCACTTCTCCATCTCCACTATAGTGGTTGATCTCATCCCTCCTGTGGTGACTCTAAGTACTTGATGTTGCACCATGTCCAGCTCTTGTAGTGTTTTTTTTTTTATGCCGAACATCACGCAGTTGACCCGTATTCCAGGTGTGGTCGTATTCTCTGTTGGTAAACTTTGCTAAGTATTTTCCCACTGGCTCCCCATGTGGTTCCACTTAGTTTTCTCAGGATGGCTATTTTCCTTCTGGCTTTCGCTACTGATTTGTTGATGTGCTTTCTCTGTGCTGAATGCGCTACGAGAAGTAAAACTTTTGCGAGAACCAAGTGATGACTGTGAATCTACAACCATGGCCAGACTGCGAGAACAGCAAGTTAAAAGAGGGGTGGCCAAACAAGAACACTACGCAGGAAGCCAAAGAAGATTGATAAACCAACACAGAATTGGTGTCGTTAGCCGCTACACGCTGCGGGATTTGCAGAGGAGGGGATCCGAGCACTTATGGACTGAATGGTTCGATGTGCAATGAGGATGATCTGTCGACTAACTAACTAACTAAGGATAAACGGACATGAAAGGAGCGGTATGGGATAGCTCAGGATAAGAGGACATCGAGTGAACTGAATGGGATAGCTCAGGATAAGAGGACATGGAGGGATCTGTATGGGATAGCAAAAGAAAGGAGGACATTGAGGGTGCTGTTTGGGCTAAGGGAACATGAGTGAGCTGTATGGGATAGCAAAAGATAGGAGGACATTGAGGGTGCTGTTTGGGCTAAGGGAACATGAGTGAGCTGTATGGGATAGCAAAAGAAAGGAGGACATTGAGGGTGCTGTTTGGGCTAAGGGAACATGAGTGAGCTGTATGGGATAGCAAAAGAAAGGAGGACATTGAGGGTGCTGTTTGGGCTAAGGGAACATGAGTGAGCTGTATGGGATAGCAAAAGATAGGAGGACATTGAGGGTGCTGTTTGGGCTAAGGGAACATGAGTGAGCTGTATGGGATAGCAAAAGATAGGAGGACATTGAGGGTGCTGTTTGGGCTAAGGGAACATGAGTGAGCTGTATGGGATAGCAAAAGATAGGAGGACATTGAGGGTGCTGTTTGGGCTAAGGGAACATGAGTGAGCTGGTGTGCGCCAGGGCCCCAATTGAGGGGGTGGGGCGTTTACAAGGTGAATGAATAAGCAACATTTAGCCGAAACATATGGAACCGTGGTACAAGTTATTTTACTTTAGTTACATGGATGATGATGATGATGATGGTGGTGGTGATGATGGTGATGATGATGATGATGATGATGATGATGATGATGGTTGATGATGATGATGATGATGATGATGATGATGATGATGATGATGATGATGATGATGATGATGATGATGATGATGATGATGATGATGATGATGATGATGATGATGATGATGATGATGATGATGATGATGATGATGATGATGGAAATAACTCGTATTATCAGTGTAATGGAAATTGATGAAACTTACACATGTATATGATTGTGGTGACATCATCGTATATTTGTTTTTGTTTTTGTTTTCTGCCAGGAATCCATTCCAATCTGCAGGGTGGCACCGACAACTAATAGAATTCAGTTAAACATACTCCTCATCGGGAAAACTGGACATGGCAAAAGTACCACAGGAAACTCAATAGTCGGGCGAAAAGCTTTTCAAGCAGCCTCAAATGCAAAATCAGAAACAAAAGACGTAACAGATGCCTGGGCAGAACATGGAGCTTATGTGATCAACGTTGTTGACGGACCAGGTTTGGAGGACACAGATCTAGATGCAGTAGAAAACAAGGAACAGGCATGTGAAAACATGGCCAAAGCCTTGATGATGTGTAACGGGGGGATACACGCATTTGTGCTCGTCATCAAATTTAGTTCTAGGTACACGAAAGAGGAGAGAGAAACTATTTCTGACTTGAAGCAGATATTTGGAGACAACTATCTAAAAGATCACGGTATTATTGTTATCACAGGAGGGGATAGCTTTTCTGGACAGATGGAGGCAGACGGAACACCAGGGAAAACCTTTGAAAAGTGGTGTTGTGAACAAGATAACGCTTTTGGAAATCTGATTGAAGAATGCAGACCCCGAGTTGTACTGTTCAATAACCTATCCAAAGCTAACGAAAAAACAAAACAGAGGAACAAGCTGCTATTTTATGCGAAACAACTTCAAATGGAAAAAGGTTTTTATACGACAGAACATTTTCAGAAATACGCACAAGTGAGAGACAAATTTATTAAAGACAGCAAACAGAAAATGTTGAAAGAAACTATACAGAAAAGGATCGACTTGTTGTCAGCAGAACTTGGACACTTGTCTGTGGACTCATCTCTGGAAGATGTTGATAAACTTGATACTCGTATAACAGATGTGTATATGGAGATAGGAGAGGAGAGCCTGAAGGAAGAATCAATGCAGCAGCTTATTGACAGTTTGAAGGGTCTGAGCGCTACTACTGAAGAACTGAGAAGAGCAATCCAGGAGAAAAACCTGAGTGCAATGGAATCAAATATAGTGGTAATGTCACAACATCAAGAGAAGCTGAAACAAACTAGGAAGAATCCATGGGGTCGCCTTGCTGCAAGCATTAGAGTAGGATTAGTAGTTGTTGCTTCTGGGGGTTCCCTGTCTAGTGTAGTATGTTCAATGAGCAGGGTCTTGTTTAGTACTGCTCAGACTTATCTAAGCAATAAATAACAGCAACAGTAGAAGCTGAAGCGCAGACTCGTGTGGTTGTGTGATTTGGGTCATTGTTTCAAACCACTAGCAAGAACGAAATACCACAATGTAATGCACAAGTAAATGGAAATATTCTTCAACAAGTGAATCGGTACAATTATCTCGGAACAGTCATAACACCTGATGGGAGATGCCTTGAAGAGATTAGAACAAGAATCGCCATGGCGAAAGTAGCCTCTAGGAAGATGACCAATAAAAATATGTAAATTGAAACGAGGAAAAGGGTGTTGAGGTGCTACATAGAGCCTGTACTTTTGTATGGATGTGAAACTTGGACAATGAGCAGTGAAGCTGAAAAACATCTGATGGCTGCAGAAATGTGATGTCTGAGAAACATGCAACGAATACCATGGACAGGCAGAAAAACCAATGACCAAGTACTACAGGAGACAAATGAAAATCGTAAATTGATTAGAGAAATTAGACGTAGACAGTCAAAATTTTTTGGACATGTTATGAAAAGAAATGGAGTGGAGAACTTAGTGACAACTGACAGGATCGAAGGGAACAGACCAAGGGGAAGACCGAGAAGTAAATACCTGGATGGCTTGGCTACATGGCATGGACGAGACAGGAACACTGAGCTGATCCATGACTCTGGTGATCGAGTGAAATGGCGAGTTATGACCGCCCACGCTTTCCGGCATTGCACATGATTGATTGATTGATTGATTGATTGATTGATTTGGTGTGTTGTCTAACACGAGAATCTTAGTTTGGATTCCACCTGCCTTCCAGTCAAAGTATTGAACAGCGATCGGAAATATGTTCTGCGAAGCGTGATTGCTAGCATCTGTCGAAAGACCGAAACATGAAATACCACTTAAAGATTTATCCAATTTATCAACAGTATGAGAGTCAATTACCTGGTTTATTATTGCTTTGTTTTTACACAAGCAGCATTTTTAGCAATTTCCGAACCTTCAAATAATGTGTGCATCAAACTAGCTGTGCAGGTCATCGAGTTGTAAGACTGATGATGACAAATTGTATGAAATGCCAAAGTTGCTTCAGCCGCATGCGCTTTCAGCAAAATCTTTCAGTACTTAGGCTGGGAAAAAAGACGTCAATTTGTTAGATGACGCGATGACGCGGACAGTTTGATTAGGTTTCTATGTCTTTGTAACATAACATACAGCATATTTGCACAGTTCGCCAACTCAAGCACATCTAACAGAGATTTTGTCGCACTAAAATGCACAACGAACATCTTACGGCACACTTGACAGATCTATAATTATAACTGTCATCTTAAAATAACCCATTGAAGCGTCTCAGAATAATATACCTATTGGATAGAACAGGACATGTGATCTAAAAAAATAGCACGGAGACGCGGCCAAAGCTTGACCCGTGCATTCTTCGATACAACTTTGGACTGGAAGGATTATGCCGTCTTGTGGTGTAGTTGTAAATTCATTTTCTGTGACCTGTCATCACTGATCTGGGTAAGCTTACCACTCTCAAGATTAATATGACGATCCTGAAGAAGAAGAGATGCCCTATTGCCAACCAGCCCTTTCCGACGTAACTAGGGTTATTGGGATGCGGCTACGTTGACACTCTTTATGAAATGCACGCTGACACACAGTGAACATAACTCATTACCTCAGAATTATAGAATGGCATCATGTATTGTTCCTATGCGACACAATCACTAGTGGATTAAATGTTATTTTAACACACCCAATATTTGTTCACACGCTCATCGTAGCACAGCCTGCTATCCAGGCTACCTAATCATCTACAGTGGTCTACACATACACTCTTCTACCCTACTTACAGTCCTGTTACACATGGCCGCAGGCGCCTACATTCACAGGCCGGCAACCTCTGCACACGGCACACCACTCGACTCCGTGCTGTAGAGTCAACGTGTCCACCCGCCTGGTCGCGGCAACGCTGTTCTCAGCTATCGGTACACGCTTAAGATATCTAGCGTACACTCAGTTACTTGCCGTCGATGTCTCTTGGCGTTTCATTCTGACAGTGAATATTAAGTTCTCGGCTCCCTGCCTGGTCGTGCGATGTGTACCTCATCGTCTCCCACTCTCCGACTGCCGTCTTTGTTTCCCCCTTTCTCGACCTTTCCTATCACGTGGCCTAATCCTCGCAATTCTATTGGTCCTTACGAATAACCGCTCCCCGGTGTATCCTTTCCTCTGATCACCCTGACAATTTATCCTATCGTTCGTTCTACAGTACTTAACCAGACTTTACTTACCCAGACTCATGGCACTTATCAACACAGGTCATCCATCTTTATTTTAGCCCGGACTCATCCATGAACACCTATATTCACAGTGTTCAATATATTTTCCACAGAACATTTTGTAGTTAGAAACAATACAGACAATTTTTCACAGCATCACAAATGGGGAGAGATGAGGAGAATACATGTGTTTGATCATGCATCACTCATGATTTTATATATGATCTATTAATTGAATGCATTGATTTTGTGAACCATGTTTATTCTTTACTCCATATTTCCAACCCAATTTTAGAGTTCATTAAACATATAGAAATTTACTTATTCTTCTGTACAAGTTCATTGTACTGTCATCACTTTTACTTTGTGTTTAATTACTAATTAGTTAACACAATCTAAATTAGCAGGGAACTAGTAAGGCTGGGTGATTTCACATGGGGAACTGACTGTGATTCTCTCATGGTAACGACCCAGGTTCCCAAGTTTAACCAGAGAAACCCTACTTTTATTCTTAACATTGTCCTACTGGACCATATTGGAATCATGTGGACTTTTGGGGGCTTTGAGCTAATTGGGTTCTCTTGGGATGAACAGATTTCTGGTGTGTTTCCTAACTTATCCGGGACTTCCCTAGACCAGCCGAGTTCACTATAGTCAAGTTTCACTACCAAGACTATTACACACCATTAAGAATTAGTCCCAGGTCTCTAGCTAAAAATAGTAATGGGGATGCACATAGTGCTACTGATTCTTACCACATTTTCCCACACCTTACAGTCTCTCACTGTCAACATAGTGCTCCAAGTCAGTAGTTCCTTTGGTGGCAACGGACAAGTAACTATCGCAAATCGTACACTTTGCCTCAATCTCTTTGCGTCCTTCAACGAAGCATGGAAACGTATTTTTTATAGTATTCGAGACTGCATTGTCTCTTTATAGAAGCCATTTTCATAAACATAGACGGCAAAAATTGCAAATTAAGAAACAAAAACAATTTTAAGTTGCGTCTCTGCTACCGGAAATAACATTAACATTTTGACCATAGAGACTACAGCATTGTTAGTGTTGCCGAATAGAGCAACAGTTAGATTCAAATTATACAAATAATTGGTGTTTCACATTTGGTATAAATAGGAGAATTAAATGAATATTATTAAGCAATGGGTTTTAATAAAGAAGTGAAATGTACATTTTAGCAATGTAACCATACGGTAGAGTGTAAGTACATTGTAAGTTGTAACAGCAATATATAAAAAATTATAACATACAATATAAGAAAAGCCGGAGGACTTCCGGTCGCCAACATGGAGGTAAGGCATTGAACCGTTGGGGCCTGTGGCGTGTTTACGCTTGTGGCTACGGTTTGCAATCGCATTTTCCTCATGTTGGACTGGCAGTGCATGGTTCCGTCGCTCTGCTACTGAGTTAGTGTGTGGGCGACACTGTGAGCTGTGAAATTCGCGTGGAATGTTTTTACATCTGTCCTGTACACTGACCTGCATGTTCGGAACAATTGCCACCGGCGGTTGCTGAATTGACTGTTTTGCACTTTCGGTTCACGAGTGCATTTTTCGGGAGACTCCTGGGAGTCGGCGCTGAAGCTGCGGAGTTCGTGCTTTGTGCGACACTTTCGACGGGTCACCCTGCGGTAAGAGACCTAGCCATGTGAGAAAACCCGGGTCAATGAAGTCTTTCTGGTGACTGCCGAGTCCATCGACGATGAACTTTCGTATTCGTGGATGAATTTTGTGTTGGCATTCTGACGGTGGCAATATGCACAGCGTACCTGTGCGGGTTTGATGAATTGCCGAGACTCCTGTCTATTCCACTTTTCACATTGGATAGTAGGGAGCATTTTGAGTGATATTCGCTGGCAGGGGAATGGAGCATAGTGGGGACGACCCGTTGCCGTGAAGTTGGAACCTCGACTAATTAACTATAAGAAAAGCCGGACATTTTAAAGGTTTTTAGTTTTGCCTGCCGGACGGAGAATATTAGGCTAAAAAGGAGGGCATGTCCTCTCTTTGCTGGACATCTGGCAACCCTACCCTAGACTGGCAAGTATTTATGCAAGGGATGAGATGTATTTTTCTAGTCGGGGATGTTGTGTCAAATTCTCCATGTCTGTGGTAATTGACAGCTTTCATATATACTAGTCGAGTAAATAACCCAGGCTGTGTATAATCTTCAGTTAACGCCCTACTTTTACCGCTTCGCTGGATGCTCATCCGTGAAGCAGTACAACTGACTGAGATTCACACAGAGAAATAAAATATATATCAGAAAGAATCATAACAGTGAGAATAAAAGAACAAATAACTACAACATATGTACAAATATATAAATGTAACTATAAATAAATAATATTATGTAATATTATTATTATAGTAAATATAAATGTAATGCAAACAATAATGAGCAAGAATGCGAGGACTTCTACGAAGACATCCGTGTCGTGCTAAATAAAATAGATAAGCAGGACAACATCATAGTTATGGGAGACTTCAATGCAAGATTAGGACATAACAGAGTGGGCATAGAAAAACATCTGGGAGCATTTGGAGATCAGCAAAATGAAAGGAATGATAACTGAAGTAGACTATTAGAGCTTTGCAGCCAACACGACCTCTATATAACAAACACATTCTATAAACATAAGGATTAACAAGTATACACCTAGTATAAATGGAACGATCTAGATACTAAAAGCCAAATTGATGTTATATTAACAAGAAACAACAGAAAGAGAAATATATTAGATGCAAGGGCAGTGCCCAATTTCAGTATAAACACAGATCATAAAGCAGTCGTTGCCACAATAAGAACAATCAGAAGAAGAAAACAAAGAGCAGGAAAATACATGCCATGCGAATTAGTAAACTTAAAAAACCTTAAAGACGAGGCAGTAAGGGAAAATTATGAGAAAGAACTAACTGAACTCTTTGAAAAATTACCTACAAAAAGAAAAACAGTGGAAGTAGAATGGGAGATGTTTAAATCAAGCATTTTAAATACTGCAAAAATAACATGTGGAACCACGAAAAAACGCAAAACACGGATAAAGAAAATAACAAGTTGGTGGAACGCAGAAGTAAAGGAAGCGGTAAAAGACAAAAGGGAAAAATATAAAAAGTGGTTGAAGAGCAAACAGGAATGTGATTACATAGAACATAGAATAGCGAGAAGACATGTGAATAGAATAGTAAAGAGGGAAAAACAGAAAGACTGGGAAGAGTAGGGAGAAACCATAAATAAAAACTACAAGGAGGCAACTAGAAAATTCTACAAAAAGATAGGTGCAATGCGAACCAGAGGAGAACCCTTTGACCCAACTGAAATAATTAACAGCGAAAATGGAGAACCAATAAGTGAACAAAAACAAATCCTAATAAGATGGAAGCAGTATTTCGAACAACTTCTCAACATCCCATCAGATGTCACAGGAATTCAAGAGACCTATACAGATGTCACCGAAGAACTAGAACCAGACATACTAAAAGAAGAAATTATAGAAGCCACCAGATTAGCCCCATTGAACAAATCACCAGGACAGGATGAAATACCAAATGAACTAATTAAAGCAGCAAGAGAAGTAGGGACAGCTTGGCTACATAGACTATTCAATCATGTTTGGGTAGAACAACAGACACCACGAGATTGGGGAAATGCCATAATTATCCCAATTTGGAAAAACAAAGGCAGCAAAAGAGACTGCACACAATACAGAGGCATTTCACTGTTGAGTCATACTGGGCAAATATTTTGCAAAATTCTAGAGAAAAGATTGCGAACTACTTTAGAACCCCAGCTAAGCGAAACAAAGCTTGGATTTAGGAAAAACAAAGGATGCACAGATGCCATTTTTGCTCTTAGACAACTTATAGAAAAATCAATCGAATTCAATGAAACACTCTACTTAGCCTTTGTCGACCAAGAAAAGGCATTCGATAGAGTAGATAGAAACAAGCTGTGGGAAATCCTTAAACAATATGGAGTGAGTACATATCTAACAAACCTATGTAGATGTTTATACAACAACAGTGAATGCATAGTGAGAGCAACTGGAGGACACTCAGAACCCTTCACCATAAGATCTGGATTACGACAAGGTTGTGTCCTGTCCCCTCTCTTGCTCATAACATTTTTTTTTTCTATTTTTTTTTTGCATATCCTTTACAGGACCTCACTGTCAACACCAGCATCTTTCAGCTGCATGTTGATCTCTTGGCAAGATTACGCTCAGTAGTTTGCCATTGCTTTCTGAGAGGCCGGCTCACATACCCCGTAAATTACCGATGCGATTCGAACCACTGCTGGTTCTCACCGTCATCACGTTACCCACGAGAGTATACGAGATTACGGAGAAAAGTCATAACCTCTAAGCCACGACGCCGGCTCATCTTATATATAAAAGGCAATCTCCGTCTGTATGTATGTATGTCTTTTATGCGTTCGCGAACGGTCCATCCGATTGAGATGAAATTTTCTACACGTCTTCCTCTCATTCTCGCGCTGCCAACTGTGATATTTTTTAGTGTGAAATCGGCTGCTTACTTAATATTATTTAATTTTTAATTTGTCATTATAATTTCTTTATAGCAAGGGGACTTAACTCTGTAAAAGTTATTTCAAGGGGCATAACTTTTAATAACTTTTCTGTATACCTTATAGTCATATTGTTGCATTGTTTTCAAAGATTTATAAACTCTTTGTCTACAGTTATGTACCGGCATATGAGTTATAATAAATAATGATACAATCTTTAAGGCATGTTCAAAGTTTTCATAAAAATAATGCACAATGCATAACATTGTAACTCATCTTTCTATGCTTAAGAAGTTATCTACAGTCATGTAGATGATTAGAAACAGTTTTCATTAAAAATAATGGATGGTGTGTGGAAGGACATTCTTTTAAGTTCCTTTTTTTTGTGTGTGTATGAACTTAATGAGACGCTACCCGCCAGAACCTGGGCGAAGCCACGCCGGGTCAGATAGATAGACAGACCCACCTTTTCGCTGCAGTTATCTATAGGCATATGCGTTATAATCCTCCTCCTCTTCTCCCCTCCTCCTCCTCCTACCCTCTTCCTCTTACCCTCCCCCTCCTCCCTCTCCCTCCTCCATCCTCCTCCTCCCTCTTTCCCCTCCTCCTCCTCCTCTCCTCCTCCTCCTCCTCCCTCCTCCTCCCTCTTCCTCCTCCTACCTCCTCGCCCTCCTCCCTCCTCCTAATCACTCCTCTTCCTTCCTCCTCCCTTCTCCTCCTCTCTCCTCCTACTCCCTCCTCCCTCCTCCTCCTACGTCCTCCCCCTCATCCTCTTCCCCCTTCTCCTCCCTCTTCCTCCCTGCTCTTCCCCTCCTCCTCCCTCTCCTCCTCCCTCCTCCTCATCCCTCCTCCTCCCTTCTCCACCTCCCTCCTCATCATCTCTCCTCCTCCTCCTCCTCCCTCTACCTCCTCCCTCCTCCTCCCTCCACATCCCTCCTCCTCATCCCTCTTCCTCCTCCTACCTCCCTCCTCCTCCCTCTTCCTCCTCCTACCTCCTCGCCCTCCTCCCTCCTCCTAATCACTCCTCTTCCTTCCTCCTCCCTTCTCCTCCTACTCCATCCTCCCTCCTCCTTCTACGTCCTCCCCCTCATCCCTCCTCCCCCTTCTCCTCCCTCTTCCTCCCTGCTCCTCCCCTCCTGCTCCCTCTCCTCCTCCCTCCTCCTCATCCCTCCTCTTCCCTTCTCCACCTCCCTCCTCATCATCTCTCCTCCTCCCTCCTCCTCCCTCTACCTCCTCCCTCCTCCTCCCTCCACATCCCTCCTCCTCCTCCCTCTTCTCCTCCTACCTCCTCAACCTCCCTCCTCCTCCTCCTTCTCCTCCCTCCTCGCTCCTCCTTCTCCCTCCTCCTTCCCCCTCTTCCTCCTCCCTCCTCCTCCTTCCGCCTCCTCCCTCCTCCTCCATCTCCCTCCTCCTCCCTCTCCTCCTCCCTCCTCCTCCTCCTCCTGCGTTCTTCTCCTCCCTCCTTCTCCCTCCTCCTTCTCCTTCCTCCTCCCTCTTCCTCCTCCCCCCTCCTCCCTCCTCATCCTCCTCCCTCCTCCTTCCTCCTCCCTCCTTCTCCCTCCTCCTCTCTCCTCCTCCTAATCCCTCCTTCTCCCTCCTATTCCTCCCTCCTCCTCCTTCCTCCTCCCTCCTCTTCCCTCCTCCTCTCTCCGCCTATCTCTTCCTCCCTCCTCCTCTTCCCTCCTCCACATCCCTTTTCCTCCTCCCATCTCCTACTCCTCCTTTTTCTTCTTCTTCTGCTGCTACTGCCGCCGCTCCATTTACCCAAGTTAATTGTTGGGGGCCGGTCTCTCTGGTCGAGGGGTTACAACACTTTCTTCGTAATCCCGTTTATCACGCAGAGTCTCGTAGCGGGAGAGAACTGGGAGCGGTTCGACCCCCGTTGGTGACTTGCGGGATACTGAGCCGGCCGCTCATAAAGCAATGGCAAACTACTGAGCGTAATCTTGCCAAGAAATCAACAGACAGCTGAAAGATGCTGCTGTTGACAGCGATGTCCTGTAAAGGATATGCAAAAAAAAAAAAAAAAAATTGTTGGGGAAGATGTAAAGATCTTTCAAGTGCTCTTTCTAATGCTTTTTGTAAGTTGGTCTTCGTTTATCTAAGGTTGTTCTAACTGCAACCAATAAATTATTAGACAGACAGGCAGACAGACAGACAGACAGACAGACAGACAGACAGACAGACAGACAGACAGACAGACAGACAGACAGACAGACAGAGAGGGAGGGACAGACAGACAGGCAGATAGACAGACAGACAGTCGGGAACGGGAACTTATATGACTACTTATATGAATTAAATGAGATGCTCCCCTTCAGGGGCTGGACGAAGCCGGGCCGGATCAGACAGACAGACAGATAGACAGACAGATAGATAGTCGGGAACGGGAACGGGAGCTTATATGACTACTTATATGAATTAAATGAGATGCTCCACACCAGGAGCTGGGCGATGCCGGGGAGGGTCAGACAGACAGACAGACAGACAGACAGACAGACAGATAGTCGGTAACGGGAACGAGAACTTATATGACTACTTATATGAATTAAATGAAATGCTCCCCACCAGGGACTGGGCGAAGCCGGGCCGTGTCAGCTAGTCTTATATATACAAGGCAATCTCCGTCTGTATGTATGTATGTCGTTTATGCGTTCGCGAACGGTCCATCCGATTGAGATGAAATTTTCCACACGTCTTCCTCTTATTCCCGCGCTGCCAACTGTCATAATTTTTTAGTGTGAAATCGGCTCCTTACTTAATATTATTTAATATTCCATTTTTCATTATAATTCCAATATAGCGAGGGGACTTAACTCTAGAAAAGTTATTTCAAGGGGCATAACTTTTAATAACATCGCTATATAACTTATAGTCATATTGTTGCATCGTTTTCAAAGATTTATAAACTCTTTGTCTATAGTTATATACGGGCATATGAGTTATAATAAATAATGATATAATCTTTAAGGCATTTTCAAAGTTTTCATAAAAATAATGCATAATGCATAACATTGTAACTCATCTTTTTATGCTTAAGGAAGTTATCTACAGTCATATTGGTGATTAAAAACAGTTTCATTAAAAATAATGGATGGTGTGTGGAAGGATATTCTTTTAAGTTACTTTTTGTTGTTGTATGAATTTAATTAGACGCTCAACGCCAGGAGCTGGGCGAAGCCACGCCGGGTCAGATAGATAGACAGACAGACAGACAGATAGTCGGGAACGGGAGCTTATATGACTACGTATATGAATTAAATTAGATGCTCCCCACCTTTTCGCTGCAGTTATCTACAGGCATATGCGTTATAATCCTCCTCCTCCTCCTCTCCCCTCCTCCTCCTACCCTCTTTCTCCTCCCCCTCCTCCGTCCTCTTCCTCCTCTTCCTCCTCCATCCTCCTCCTCCCTCTTCCACCTCCTCCTCCCTCCTCCCTCCTCCTCCTCCTCCCTCCTACTCGCCCTCCTCCCTCCTCCTCGCTCTCCTCCTTCCTCCTCCTCCTCCCTCTTCCTCCTCCTAATCACTCCTCTTCCTTCCTCCTCCGCCCTCCTCCTCCCTTTCCTCCTCTCTCCTCCTCCTCCCTCCTCCCCCTCATCCCTCCTCTCTCCTCCCCCTTCTTCTCCCTCTTCCTTCCTCTTCCTCCTCCCTCCTCCTCCCTTCTCCCCCTCCTCCTCCCTCCTCCTCCCTCTCCTCCTTCCTCTCATCCTCCCTCCTACTCATCCCTCCTCCCTCCCCCCTCCTCCTCTCTCCTCCTCCCTCCTCCCTCTACCTCCTCCCTCCTCCTCCCTCCACATCCCTCCTCCTCCTCCCTCTTCCTCCCTCCTCATCCTCCCTCCTCCTCCTCCTCCCCCTCCTCCCCCTCCTTCTCCCTCCTCCTTCTCCCTCTTCCTCCTCCCTCTTCCTCCTCCCTCCTCCTCCCTCCTCCTCTCTCCTCCTCCTCCTCCTCCTCCCTCTCCCTCCTCCTCCCTCTCCTCCTCCCTCCTCCTCCTCCCCTCCTCCTCCTGCGTCTCCCTCCTCCTCCCTCTTCCTCCTTCCTCTTCCTCCTCCTCCTCCCCCTCCTCTTTGCTCCTCCTCCCTCTTCATCCTCCTTCCTCCTCTTTCTCCCTCCTCCTCCCTCCTCCTCCTCCTCTCTCCTCCCCCTCCTTATCCTCCTCCCTCCTCCTACCTCCTCCTTCCTCTTCCTCCTCCTCCTACCTCCTCCTCCCTCCTCCTCCCTCTCCCTCCTCCTCCCTCTCCTCCTCCCTCCTCCTCCTCCCTCCTCTTCCTCCTCCTCCCCCTCCTCCTCCTGCGTTCTCCTCCTCCTCCTTCTCCCTCCTCCTCCTCCTTCCCCTCCTCCTCGCTCCTCCTCCATTTTCTTCCTCCTCCCTCCTCCTCCCCTCCTCCCTCCTCCTTCTCCCTCCTCCTCCCTCCTCCCTCCTCCTCCCTCCTCCTCCTCTCTCCTCCTCCTCCCTCATCCTCCTTCCTTCTCCTCCTCCTTCTCCTCTTCCTCCTCCTCCTACAGACAGACAGACAGACAGACAGACAGTCGGGAATGGGAGCTTATATGACTACTTATATGAATTAAATGAGATGCTCCACACCAGGAGCTGGGCGATGCCGGGACGGGTCAGACAGACAGACAGATAGACAGACAGACAGACAGACAGACATACAGACAGACAGACAGACAAACAGACAGACAGACGTATAGATAGTCGGGAACGGGAACGAGAACTTATATGACTACTTATATGAATTAAATGAGATGCTCCCCACTAGGGACTGGGCGAAGCCGGGCTGGGTCAGCTAGTAACATATATAGACAACATATGTAAAGAACCAGCCAAGCAGAGACAGCAAGAATACCGCATGACGAGAACACAGAAGAAGAACCATCTGCAAATCTAACCATTAGAGAACTCCTGTTTGCGGATGACCAAGCACTAATAGCAAAATCAGAAGCTGAATTACAATACACATGAATAGTCTAAATGAAATGTATAGGGAACATAACATGAAAATTAGCACAAGCAAAACAAAGGTAATGACTATAACTAAAGAAGAACAAACAACAACAATTCACCTAAACGAACATCCCTTGAAACAAGTAAACAGTTTCAAGTATCTAGGAAGTATAATATCATCAAATAGCAGATCAGAAGACGAGATCGAAAATAGGTGCAATAAGGCAAATCAACTCATTGGACAAATGGCACCAATACTAAAGAACAAACATGTATCAATAACTACTAAGAAAGCACTTTACAACACAATCTTCCTGCCAACTCTATGCTACCAATGCCAAACCTGGTCAATGACAGAAAAAGAGAAAAGACAAATCACAACAGAAATGAGGTTCCTGAGAAGAATACTCAACGTATCAAGAAGAGATAAGATCAGAAATGAAGAAATCAGGACTAAAGTGGGGATTAAAGCAGCACTAGATTTTTATCAGAAAGCAGCAAGTCAAATGGTTTGGCCATGCAAGTAGGTTACCATAATCGGGCACTCGAGGAAATGACCACGTGTTCACATGCACCCACTGTGAACGGACATTTACAGCGCGAATTGGCCTTATCAGTCACATTCGCTACCCCCATAGGTAAAAGTTATTATGCCTTTTTAAAGTACAAACTATCGTCTGTCAAGACGGCAAGGTGCCAATTAATATATCTGTGTGTGTGTGTGTGTGAGAGAGAGAGAGAGAGAGAGAGAGAGAGAGAGAGAGAGCGAGAGAGAGAGAGAGAGAGAGAGAGAGAGAGAGAGAGAGAGAGAGAGAGAGAGAGTTTATTAGGGCTGGTAACGATCAATTTAAATTTAATAGTTAACTTTAGAAAAATTTACGATTAATTAATAGTTAATTTTGATTAAAACAAAAAAGATGTATAGTCACATAACTCACATTATAGTCGTGTTTGTCACAAATCGAAATAACACTTGATTGTCTTGTTCATATGTCATATAATAACCAACTATGCAAACAGGCGAGTATGTTGACAGTATTTAGTTCAAGTGACAAGCACGTCTTATTAACAATATAACCAGCAACATGTCCCGCGTCCGATACACCCATCTGGAGATCATCCGCCACATCCTGCACCCATCTTCTCTGTGGCCTTCCTCTTCCTCTCTTCCCAGGCATATACCCTTCGTTATTTTTCTCTCCAAATTTTCGTGTCGTTTCAAGTGACCAAAATATATCAATTTTCTTTGTTTTATCGTGTTTAATAGCCAACCCTCTTCAATATTTAGGTCTTGAAGTATGGATGCATTTGTTCTTTTCTTTACCAAGATATTCCTAGAACTCGTCTATAACATTTATATTCAAAGGCATTTATGCGCTGTTCAGCTTGTTTAGTAAAGTGTCCATGTCTCACAGGCGTATTTTGCAATCGGAAAGATTGTGTAGAAGCTGAAATTGTGAACAACTAGAGATTAATGATGCATGAATGAATGAAGGCTGCATAATGTCTTGTTGTAGAGCTGTTGTAATATGTTATTGTTGTTAATAAATGAATTATGGCTACATAATGTCTAGTTATAGAACTGTTGTAATATGTTATTGTTTTCAATAAACGAATGATGGCTACATGTCTAATTGTAGAACTGTTGTACAAATGTTACTGATTTTAATAAATAAAATGTTGAGTGAATAATGTCTTGTAGAACTATTTTATGAACGTCATTGTTGGAATGAATGAATGGTGAGTACATAATAACTTAAATAACTTATGTACAAATGTTAATGTTAAAGCAAAAGTAGGTACATGAAGAGCTGAAAATGAGAGACACATTGTAGGAAAATTTGGATTGGGAAACAGAAATGACGCGGGTGACAAATTAATTGAATTTTGCACAGAAAATGAGTTAATGATGGCCAACACACTTTTTAAACAAAATCCAAGAAGACTCTACAGTATTACCAAAAACCAGATAGATTATATTTTAATACAAAGAAGATGGAGATCAAGAATAACATCGGCAAAAACCCTACGAAGTGCAGACTATGAATCAGACCATCAGTTATTAGAAGCAGATGTGAAAGTAAAACTCAGAAAGCTTACCCGAGGACCAAAGCCACTTCGTTTTGATCTCAGAAAAATACCCGGGCATACAGCGTATAATTTAAGAATCGTGTTGGGGTCTTGATGTCTATTCAGGAGGAATTGACACCTGATGAATTGGTAGTACAAGATAGAGATATCTTGATAACTGCAGCCACAGATTTAATTCCGGCCAAGAATAAGCAAAATAAGCCATGGATTACATCAGACACGTTAGAATTAATAAAACAACGAAGGGAACTGAAACAGGAAGGAGGTGAATCCAATAACAGATAAATGAAGTATAAATCTTTAACTCGAGAAATAAGAAAGCACACAAGAGAGGACAACAACCAGTATGTACAAGATTGCTGTACCAGAATAGAGCAATATCATAAGACTGGAAGAGACTAGGAAATGTTCAAGGAAATGAAGTTATTGACAAGAAATGTTCAATCTCAATTGAATGTATCTGTGACAAGTAGGGAACTACCTTAATAGAATCTAAACAAATTCTACAATGATGGCAGAAGTACTGCAGTGGAATGTATGATTTGGATGACTGTGAGGATATGAATGATATACATGTAAAAATGACAGAAGAGACAGAACCTGAACCCTAATTAGATGAAATTGCATGGGCAATAAAGACCCTGAAGAATGGTAAATCACCTGGATGTGATGAGATATCAGCTGAACTAATTAAAGTGGAAGGAGAAGAAAGCACATAAACCTATCAGTCTTTATGTAAAAGGATATGGAAATATGGTATATGGCCGAAAGATTCGAAGATTCCAATACCAAACAAGGGCAACCTGAAATTATGCACCAGCTATGGAACTGTTGCCCTTCTCGGTCATGCAAAAATAATTCTACTAAAAATCATAATGGGAAGACTCCGTAAGACAATGGAAGAAGAAATTAACGTAGTTCAAGCTGGATGTAGACAAGGAAGAGGAACAAGAAAACATATACTCAACATGCGTTTAATAATAGACAATTGTAGAGAATTTAATGTAAATCTATGCTCATGTTTTCTGGATTATTCAAAGACATTTGACTGTGTACAGCATCAGAAGCTTTGGGAAATCATGAGGAATATGAGCTTTCCGTCACATGTAATACAATTCATAAAAATGCACTATCTAGACCAAAGAGCAGCGGTTAGAATAGATGGCGAGACATCAGATTGATTTGGCATCAAGCAAGGAGTCCGTCAGGGATGTGTGCTGTCCCCCTATTTGTGTAACCTGTACGCCGAAAATATAATAAGAAATGTCAGAGATGATATAAACAGGGCGATATATATGACGCCCTTAAATATTAGTGGTCATGACATACCAGAGATTCGGTATGCTGATTATACAGTATTGTTATCCACAACACAGAAGGGTAAAGAACACATAATAACTTCAACCCAATTGAATAGTGAAAATCACACCTTATATCTTAACATAGAAAATATAAAGATAATCCATCCATCCATCATGTGCCATGCCGGTAAGCGTGGGCGGTCATGTTCTGCCATCTCACTCGATCAACAGAGTCGTGGATCAGTTCCGTGTTTCTGTCTCGACCATGCCACAAGGCCAAGCCATCCAGATACTTGTTTCTAGGTCTTCCCCTTGGTCTGTTCCCCTCGATCTTACCAGTTGTCACCAAGTTCTCCAAATCATTTCTTCTCATAACATGCCCAAAAAATTGTGACTGTCTACGTCTAATGTCTCTGATCAGTTTACGATCTTCATTTGTTTCTTGAAGGACTTGTTCATTGGTCTTTCTGGCTGTCCATGGTATTCTTTGCATTTTCCTCAGAAACCACATTTCTACAGCCATCAGATGTTTTTCAGCCTGGCTGCTCATTGTCCAAGCTTCACATCCATATAAAAGTACAGGTTCTATGTAGCATCTCAACACTCTTTTTCTCGTTTCAATTGACATCTTTTTATTGGTCAGTATGTTTTTCATCTTGCTAAAGGCTACTTTTGCCATGGCGATCCTTGTTCTAATCTCTTCAAGGCATCTCCCATCAGATGTTATTACTGTTCCGAGATAATTGTACCTATTCACTTGTTGAAGAATATTCCCATTTACTTGTATATTACACTGTGGTATTTCGTTCTTCCTAGTGACGACCATAATCTGTGTCTTTTTACAATTTAATTCTAACCCTTGTTGTTCACTGTGTGTAACAACCGCATCTACTAAATTTTGCAGGTCCTGTTCATTGTCTGCAATCAAGACTGTATCATCTGCATATCTAATGTTATTGATGCATCGTCCCCCAATGTTGATTCCTTCCATATTTTCAATATTTCTGAAAATATTTTCACTGTACAGGGAAAACAGATCTGGAGACATTACACATCCCTGTCTCACACCTCTCTTAATAGGCTGATATTGGCTTACTTCATTATCAACTCTTATGGCAGCTTGTTGTTTCCAATATATGTTTTTTACAAGTCTAAGGTCTTTCCCATCAATTTGTAGATCTTCAAGCATCCTTATCATGTTGACATGTCTCACTTTATCAAAAGCCTTTGTGTAGTCAATAAAGCAAAGGTGTAGATCTTTGTTTACTTCTATAGAACGTTCGATTACGGTTCTCAGTATATACACAGCATTTACTGTACCCTTGCCTACTACAAACCCACATTGTTCTTCTCCTATTTCAGGTTGTATTTTCCTCCTAACTCTTTGCATGATAATTCTTAGCAAAATCTTCGTGATGTGACTCATTATACTAATTGTTCGATGTTGATCACATTCCAAGGCTCCTGATTTCTTTGGGATTGCAATAAATACAGAATTACATAACTCATGAGGTATATTTCCAGTATCATATATTGTATTAAGCAGACTGGTAACTTTATCTATTCCATATTCTTCTAAAGCATTAATCATTTCTGTTGTGACGCTGTCTGGACCGGGGGTCTTGCCAGATTTCATATGATTAAGATAATGCATTCAAATAAAACTACTTCATTGGCACCTTTCCGTTTTGACAGAAGATAGTTTGGTACATTGTGCTTCAAAAAGGCTTAATAACTACGACCCATGGCGGTGGCGAGCGTGGCTGGAAAGGCCAATTTTTGCTGCAAATGTTTTCCCACAGTAGATGCATGTGAAAACATTGTCATTTCCACCATTGTGCACCATCTTATGTCTCTCACGCTCTGTGTGTGCTTTATCTGCGATCATTTTCTCCTTTGTCTTTATTCCATTTCTGATAGTTTCCCCCCCCCCCCCACCCATGCAACACGTTTAGCGTCGACTTGCTCCCAATGTGCATTATCAATGCCTGTATCAATCATGTCCCGCTTACACACATCTTTGTATCGTAGTAGAGGCCGACCCTGAGATCTTCTACCCGTCTGTAATTCACCAAAAAAAGATGTCCTTTGGTATTCTACCATCATCCATCCTCCTAACATGTCCTATCCATCTAAGTCTACGAAGACTGAGCATGGAATACACCGCCACACAAACTGATCTTTCCAATACTTCAGTATTTGTGATTTTGTCTTGCCACTTAATACCAAGTATTCTTCGCAGACACCGCATATGAAAGCTATTTAAACGTTGCTCTTGGTTTGAGTAAGTTGTCCAGGTTTCACTGCCATAAAGAAGAGTACTAAGGACACAGGCTTGGTAGACGAGGACTTTTGTTTTGACAGTAAGCTTCCTGTTCTCCCAGACTCTTTTTGCTAACATGTTCATTGCTGTTGCTGCCTTGCCAAGCCTGATGTTGATTTCCTGATCGATGGATAATTTGCTATTTACCTCTGATCCTAGATATGTAAAATGGTCTACTATCTCCAGTTCGGCATCGTCAATAAATATTGATGGTACACCTTGTGCACCTTGTGACATAATCCGTGTCTTCTTTTTGCTAATTGTTAAACCAAATTCAGAACAAGCATTGGAGAATGCAGATAGTAGACATTGCAATTCTTCCTCAGAGTGGGTCGTAACTGCAGCATCATCTGCAAAAAGCAACTCTCTGATCAGTACCCTCCTAATTTTGGTCTTGGCCTTCAATCTCTGAGCATTATAGAGGCCACCATCTGAGCGTGAGCGAATGTATATACCGGCATCCTGATCACGAAAGGCATATTTCAGTAGAAGTGAAAAGTATATCCCAAAGAGGGTGGGGGGCTAGTACACAACCTTGCTTAACTCCACTCTTGATTTCAAACTCTTCTGAAGTTGAGCCATCAAACTTGATTATACCCTTCATGCCTGTGTGGAACGATTCCACAATGGACATAAGAGTTGGTGGGCAGCCAATCTTTTTTAGTGCTTTGAACAGACCCTCACGACTGACCAAATCGAATGCCTTTGTGAAGGCAATAAACAGTGGCTGATTTTGTTCCCGGCATTTTTCTTTCATTTGTCGCAATGAGAATATCATATCAATGGTAGACCGGTTCTGACGGAAGCCGAAATGTGATTCGGGGTAGATTTGATCTCCCAGGACTTGAAGTCTGCGCAAAACAATTCTGGCAAATACTTTCCCAACAATACACAGAAGTGAGATACCCCTACAGTTGTTACAGTTGCTCCGATAGCCCTTGTTCTTGTACAGTGTTATGATGCTTGAATCTTTGAAATCCCGTGGGACTTGTCCTTCTCGCCAGCATAGCTCTATTAGCTGGAGGATCTGTAGAGTGAGTGTGTCTTGCCCACTCCTGATAACCTCTATTGGAATCCCATCCTTACCTGGAGCCTTGCCAGACGCAAGTTCATTTATAGCACACTTAACTTCTGTTATGGTGGGAAGTGTGTCTAGGTGGTCAAGAGTTGGTAGAGCCTTTATGGCGTTGAGGGCATCATCCGCTAGCTTGGTCTCACTTGAGTAAAGCTCTAAATAGTGCTCGACCCATCTATCTATCTGCTGTTTCTTATCAGTGATGATTTCTCCAGTCAAGGTTTTCACCGGTGCATTTCTTTTGATCATTGGACCACAGGCTTTCTTTATCCCTTCATACATGCTTCTGATGTTTCCCGTATCACTTGCGATTTGAATGGACTCACATAACTTGATCCAATAATCAATCGCACATTGCCTGGCAGCCTTTTGCACATCCTTCTTGCTTGCTTCAGCTCACTCAGAGTGTTACGCGTTGTTCTTTCCTTCTTTCTTAAGACAGCTATCTTCTTTTTATCAATGAAGGGCTGCAGTATCTGGCTGTTTGCCGCAAACCAGTCCTGCCTCTTATGATCCACAGTGCCGTAAACCCCTACCGCTGTTTTATAAATAATGTCCTTAAGTTTACTCCATTTATCATTTACTATACAATTTTCTGATGTATCAGTGAAAGCGTCTTCAAGTTGCTGTTGAAATTCAAAGCACTTTCTAGGATCCTGAGTGTTAATAATATTAAACCTGGGGTTAGATTTGTGTTTAGATGTGTAGATTCTCTTTGGTTTCAGTCTAACCCTTGCAACAACTAAAGAATGATCTGTATCACAGTCAGCACTGTGGTAACTTCGAGTTAAATATGTATGGTTCAGATGTTGTCTCCGTGTGATAATGAAGTCCAGCTGATGCCAATGGCCGGATCTTGGATGTTTCCATGTGACCTTATGCAGCTCTTTTGTTTTAAAAAAAGAGTTTGTAATACATAGGTCATTTCTAGTGCAATGCTCCAGCAGCCTTTGCCCATTATCATTCATGCGACCGATGTTGTATTTTCCAAGGCACACTGGCCATGAACTCGAGTCCTTACCTACGTGAGCATTGAAATCACCGAGCATATAAATGTAGTCGGATTTTGGAACTGCCTTGATCACAGAGTCTAGCTGTTCATAGAACGTATCCTTCACATCATCAGAGGAAGCGGGTGTCGGTGCATATGCGGTGATAAGAGGTTGCCAAGCACAGGGATAATAATAATAAAACTACTATGGAGATAGAAATATATGTTACAGAGGAAAAATTGGAGGTGGTGGACAATTTCGAATATCGTGGGTCATTATTACCAACAATGGTGACACAATGAAAGAAATTAAAAGACGAATGTGTATTATTCTTCAGAGACGAAAACAACCGAATAAATTGTGGAATAGGACAGATAGAACTACAAACATTAGATTTTTAAGAGCATGCATCCTCCCCATTGCAACACACGCCTGTGAGACCTGGACACTTATTAAATAAGCTGAACAGCGCATAAATGCTTTGAATATAAATGTTATAGACGATCTCTAAAAATACATTGGTTAAATAACAAATGCATCCACACTTCAATAGCTGAATATTGAAGACTGTTGGCTATTACCGGTTGGCGGGGTAGGGGTATCCCCTATCAAAGGAGATGTAAGACGCCTCCTTTCCTCCGTTAGTCTACGGGACACCCTTGGGCAAGGTGGAGTACCCGTTTAGCCCCCCGATCAGGGTTACGTGAAGCCATGGAAGCAGGTGATGGATGGAGTGTGAGAGCAGCCGACAGATTGTTGTTGGTTATGGTCTTGCACTCTGCGGCGATAGGCAGATGATCTCATCAGTAGAGACAATGGTTATGGCCACCGACTAGTACAGTCACTGCCCAGAAGGAAAGCAATGGCAAACTACCTTCTGCAAAACTTGCCAGGAAACCATAGCAACCATGAAAGAAAACATAATAAGAAAGAGATCTGGTGGCGAGACCCCCAGGCCAGGCAGATCAGATAACACTGGGGAAGAGTGTGACACAGGGACCAGTACTAGTAATCGTGATGACGGAGTTAATCCTGACTGTGTTACCAAGGAAATCCCCTGTGTAAGACTAAGAAATAGAGTGAGAATAGCAACGTGGAATGTGAGAAGTCTGTATGAGGGAAAGCTTAGTGTAGTGTGTGACGAGATTGAGAGGTTAAACATTCAAATTTTAGGAATTAGTGAACATCGCTGGAGCGGCAGGGGACATTTTACAACTGAAAATGGAAGTATTTTCATTTATTCTGGTAGAGACGTAGGAGGCCAGAGTGGAGTGGCATTTTGTTTAGATAAGACAACTGCAAAAGCTTTAATGGGTTATAATCCAGTTAGTGATAGAATCCTCACTATTAGACTTAAAGGCCGTCCAAAAAACACAACTCTCATACAGATATATGCACCTACTTCAACAGCAGAGGAGGACGAAATTGAAGATTTTTACAACACACTGCAAGACACATTAAATAAGATTGGTCATAATGATATAGCAATAATACTGGGAGATTTTAATGCAAAAGTTGGTACAGGAAGAGCTGAAAATGAGAGACACGTTTTAGGAAAATTTGGATTAGGAAATAGAAATGATGCAGGTGACAAATTAATTGAATTTTGCACAGAAAATGAGTTAACGATAGCCAACACGCTTTTTAAACAACATCCAAGAAGACTCTTCACATGGAAGTCTCCAGACAGTATTACCAAAAATCAGATAGATTATATTTTAATACAAAGAAGATGGAGATCAAGCATAACATCTGCAAAAACCCTACGTAGTGCAGACTGTGATACAGATCATCAGTTATTAGAAGAAGATCTGAAATTAAAACTCAAAAAGCTTATCCGAGGACCAAGGCCACTTCGTTTTGATCTCACAAAAATACCGGATGCATACACTGTAGAAGTTAGGAATCGCTTTGGGGTCTTGAGGTCTGTACAAGAAGAAATGACACCTGATGAACTGGCAGTACAAGCTAGAGATATCTTGATAACTGCAGCCAAAGATTTCATTCCGACCAAAAAAAAGCAACTTAAGCCATGGATTACATCAGACACGTTAGAATTAATAAAACAACGAAGGGAACTGAAACAGAAAGGAGATGAATCCGATAACAGCAGGATGAAGTATAAATCTTTAACTCTAGAAATAAGAAAGAACACAAGAAAGGACAAAAATCAATATATACAAGATTGCTGTACCAGAATAGAGCAATGTCATAAGACTGGAAGAGATTACGAAATGTTCAAAGAAATTAAGTTATTGACAAGAAATGTTCAACCTCAATTGAATGTTATCTGTGACAAGATGGGAAATACCTTAACAGAATCTAGACAAATTCTAGAAAGATGGCAGGAGTACTGCAGTGGAATGTATTATGTGAGTGACAGTGAAGATATGAGTGAGATACATGAGCCAGTGACAGCAGAGACAGAACCTGAAACCCTCATTAGATGAAATTGCTTGGGCTATAAAGAACCTGAAGAATGGTAAATCACCTGGATGTGATGAGATACCAGCTGAACTAATAAAAGCGGGAGGAGAAGAAAGCATTCACATATATCATGCATTATGTACAAAGATTTGGAAACATGGTATTTGGCCAAAAGATTGGAAGAGAACTATCTTCATTCCAATACCAAAAAAGGGCAACCTGAAATTATGCACCAACTATAGAACTATTGCCCTGATCATGATGCAAGTAAAATTCTACTAAAAGTCATAATGGGAAGACTTCGTAAGAAAATGAAAGAAGAGATTAACGTAGTTCAAGCTGGATTTAGACAAGGAAGAGGAACAAGAGATCACATATTCAACATGCGTTTAATAATAGAGAAGTGCAGAGAATTTAATGTAAACCTATTCTCATGTTTTGTGGATTATTCAAAGGCATTTGACTGTGTACAACATCAGAAACTTTGGGAAATCATGAGGAATATGGGCTTTCCATCACATGTAGTACAACTCATAAAAATGCTCTATCTAGACCAACAAGCAGCAGTTAGAATAAATGGCGAGGCATCAGATTCTTCTTCTTCTTCTTCAGCGTTCCGAGCCATTGAGGTTCTTTGCTGCAAATACAATCCGTCTCCATTCGTCTCTCTGGTGGACCTTCTCTTGCCAGTCGTTGATTCCAAGTGCTTGCAGGTCTGTACATGTATTATCTCTCCACCGCCTTCTTGGTCTACCTCGGGGTCTACGGTCATTTATTTCCTGAGTGTAAGCGAGTTTTGTTTCCCTATTATCTTCCATTCTTTCTATATGCCCCAGCCATTGTAGTCTATTAGCCTTCATGATACCAGTGATTAGCGGGGACTTAAACAGATCATAAATGTCTTTGTTACTTCTTCTTTTCCACTCTCCACTTTGTGTATCCCTAATGGGTCCAAAGATGCGTCTTAAAATTTTGTTCTCAAAGGTTTGTAACAAGGCTTCGTCTCCTTTCGTTGTACTCCAGGTTTCAGAGCCATACAGCACAACTGGTCTGATCAGTGTTTTGTATATTGTGATTTTGGTGTTACGAGATAGCGCCTTTGATTTTAGTAGATGTTGTAGTGCATAGTATATCTTATTTCCAGAGTTGATTCTAGTTTGTATTTCTTCCCTTATGATGTTGGAGCAGTTGAAGATCGTACCCAGGTATTTGTATGTTTCCGTTCTTTTAATGGTCATATTATCTATTTGTATGTGGCCAGAGTTTCTAGCCATTCCGTCTCTTGAAATTACCATATATTCTGTCTTATCTTGGTTGATAACCAGCCCCATCTGTTGGGCTTTTTCCTTTAAGTGAGTCAATATTTCCAATGTCTTTTGTTCACTTTGCCCTATAATATCTATATCATCTGCATAACCAAGCAGCTTGGATGTTCCTCCAATATCACATTCCTCCTTTACCTTCCTTACAACTTTCTCTAGAGCCAGATTGAAGAGTAGCGGCGATAGTGCATCACCCTGTTTCAAGCCAGATGTTATTTGGAAGGGGTCTGATTTCCTGCCTTTATATGTTACTATATTATAAGTATCTTCCATGCATAGTCTGGTCATGTTGATTAACTTCCTTGGTATTCCAAATTCCTGCATAGCATTCCATAGACTATTCCTATGGACACTATCATAAGTCTTTTTAAAATCCACAAAAATGTTATGGAGATCTCTTTTATATTCCCAATGTTTCTCGGCTATTTGTCGTAAGAGAAATATCTGATCTATTGTTGATCTGTTTTGTCTAAACCCCGCCTGGTAGTCACCTAATATGTCTTCTGAATATGGTTTTAGTCTATTTAGTAATACTGCGGATAGTATCTTATAGCTTGTGGACAGTAGTGATCCATCCATCCATCATGTGCCATGCCGGTAAGCGTGGGCGGTCATGTTCTGCCATCTCACCCGATCACCAGAGTCGTGGATCAGCTCCGTGTTTCTGTCTCGACTATGCCACAAGGCCACAGTAGTGATATTCCTCTATAATTTCCACATTGGAACTTGTCTCCTTTCTTAAAGATAGGTATCAATAATGACTCTTTCCAGTCATGGGGTAATTCTTCTGTCCTCCAGATTTTTATTATTAGTTCTTATAGCTTTAGATGTAATGCATGGCCACCTGCCTTTATAAATTCAGCAGCAATTCCATCAGTCCCAGTTGCCTTATTGTTTTTAAGTCGTGTGGAGGCATCAGATTGGTTTGACATAAAGCAAGGAGACCGCCAGGGCTGCGTGCTGTCACCCTATTTGTTTAACCTATACGCCGAAATGTAAGAGATGATATAAACAGGGAGCTATATGATGCCCTAAATATCGACGGTCATGACAGACCAGAGATTCGATATGCTGATGATACAGTATTACTCTCCACAACACAGGATGGCATAGAAAATCTAATAGCCTCAACCCAACTGAATAGTGAAAATCACAACTTATATCTTAACATAGCAAAATCAAAAATAATGCATACAGATAAAACTACTATGGAGAAAGAAATATACATTAATGGGGAAAAATTGGAGGTGGTGGAAAATTTTGAATATCTTGGATCATTGATTACCAACAACGGCGACACAATGAAAGAAATTAAACGGCGACTATCAATTGCTCTTCAAAGACTAAAACAGCTGAATAAATTATGGAGTGGGACAGACAGAACTACAAAAATTAGATTTTTAAGAGCATGCAT
>OY992892.1:2137057-2199557 GCA_963921405.1 Cepaea hortensis
ATCTGTGAGTGAGTGTTTGTGTATGTGTGAGTGTTTGCGTGTGTGTGTGTGTGTGTGTGTGTTTCCACAGTATTATTCTTGTATCGTTGGCTTGAAATGTGTCTATACCTGCATTGTTGTCTTTTGTATGAATATACGATATTAAAACATGAATATGAATTGTTTACATATAGGGCATTAATAGCTGTTTGTGTCATTTAATACTGTCATATCCTGAAGCATTCCATATCTTTCTGATTCGTTATTTGAGAAAGATGGAGGTCACGACACCACAACCAGCAAACATCAAACACGCGGAACAAGTTTCTGTAGTGTAGGAGGCCTCTGTGTCAGCGTGATAATTTACAGTTGTAATGGTGGATTGTATGTCGCCTTACACCGTTCTAGACAAGATGGCAGAGAAAAACAACAGAAATATAACGACAAACTCAAAAGCATGTTTTTTGACACTGATGAATGTAACTGTGGTGATGGAAAACATAACCGCTAAACATTTGCTGCAGAACAAGCAAAATTAATCTCATCTACACTTGTTTCATTTGAGGACAAATTATGGAGATGGTGGTGTGAGAAGGAGGAGACGAAGAAGAAAGAAGAATAAACGTTGTGTGATCTCTGTCCTTCTGTATGGATGCGAAAGCTGAACAATCAGCAATGAAATGACGAAGAAATTCGAGGCAGTGGACACGTGACTGTTCAATAAAAACCATAAACAGAGACTGAAACAGTGTATTGCCAGTGGACAATGTTGCTGGATGACACCTCACAACCAGCACAAACATACCAATGACATTTATGAGTCGTACCGGTCCGTTGGTCTTATTATCTGGTGGAGACGACTCTGGCTGTGTGAGTACCGGTCCGTTGGTCTTATTATCTGGTGGAGACGACTCTGGCTGTGTGAGTACCGGTCCGTTGGTCTTCTTATCTGGTGGAGACGACTCTGGCTGTGTGAGTACCGGTCTGTGGGTCTTCTTATCTGGTGGAGACGACTCTGGCTGTGTGAGTATCGGTCCGTTGGTCTTCTTATCTGGTGGAGACGTTTAATGAAAAGAGACCTAGAGTATTACGCTGTAGGTCGACGTCTTTATTGAGAGGCGAAGAATTGAATACAACTCGTCTTTAGCGACCCTAGACTAATCGTGGATTCTCCTTATCGGGCCTGGATGTTATGTCCGAAGAAAATTCTGGGTTCGGAACATGACCTCAAGAAAAGCTTTAATGAATTAAAGAGAATTCATACTTCATGAATTCTCTTCTGAATGCCTGAATTGGACCTACATATCTATCCTCGTGCATTCCTGCAGGTTTAATCTGCTTCACGGGAACCCGTGATTTTCACTTATTCCGGTAGGCCTAGACAAAAAGTCCCGAGCGAAAAGGGAAGCGTACTCCTCAGTCCAGTCAAGTGTGTCATAGACACAGTTAAAGTTAGTTACATATCCTTTACAGGACGTTGAAGTCAACACCAGCATTGTTTGCTGTTGTGATCTCGTGGCAAGTTTATGCTCAGTAGTTTGCCATTACATTCTGAACGACCGGCATCCATACCATTGTGTAAAACACCAACACAACGCGGTCTGCTGCCAAATCGTGCAAAGCTGTGTTTCGAAAGGCGTATGCGGGACCACGAACTGCGTTCGTAAGCTCATTGCCACGGATCCGGCTATAGACACATTGGAGCCGAATATTCCCGCACAGCCTGATCCTCCAACCGACGACATAGAAACAGTGGAGCCGAATATTCCCGCACAGCCTGATCCTCCAAACGACGACATCCCCTCGCATCGTACTTTGACGCATGACCAACTAGAACTACTGAAATATGTGTCTTCACTTGCTAGTGTGGAGGTGACGGGTTCGAATCCCGGTCGGCTACATTAGCATTCAATTTTTATGCTGTGTAGTGCGTCCTCTAGTCTAATTCCCCTACTTACCCCTACTTCTATAAGCCCCAACCAATACGTGTGTCATTAAATGTCTTGGTGGCCTCAAAGGGTTTCCTTATTGATAAACAAACAAACAGATGACCTAGTTAGTTCGTCAACAGATCATCATCATTGCACATCCATAAATGCTCAGACCCCTCTCCCCCTCAGTATTCCCTCAGCGTGTAGCGACTGACAACACCAGTCATGTGTGGGTTGACTTCTTTTTTGGTTTCCCGCATGGCGCTCTAGTCTAGCTTGATATCATCCTTTGACCTTTACATGGTTGTACAAATTACTGAGACTTATGGTTCCTTAAATGCTGGTTAAGAATCCATCACACATTCCCTTGTGGTTTCAGTAGGATTATAGACCTGGTTGCTGCGAGAACCTTTTTTAGGGTTGTACTCGTATTTGGTCATGCCTGGAAGTACATTTTGTTCATTCGGCGACGAGATGCCACCATTGATAATCGGCTGTTTGAATACCTGTATGCCCACGGCTTTCAATTAATATACTATCTAGTACATTCTGTTAGTACATTCTGTGATTACTAATTTGTTTCCTTTCCCCACTGTGAAAGCCCATCGTTGCCCGCACAAGTATTTCTGATTGCCTTACTAGAAATTAGCAGTCAGGTGAGAAATGTCCTTTCCATAAAAGAGAGGGATAGGGACGAGTCTCCCGGGCAAATTAGGCTGGCATATACAAAATGTCGGAGTATCACGTCAGCCAGTTACCAGTATATTGTCAGCTGTAGAAGGCGACGCTACACGACACAGCGTTAGTTATTGTTGAACCATTCAACAGTTGCAGTCTCGTCGTTTGAACATAGGTTCCACATCTGCTGCCTACCATTACAGACTTGTGTTTACAGATTCGCCTGTCACAGACTCCGTTCTGAGACATCGCTGGCAAGGTAAGTTTCAGAATAGTTCATGGTCCGCCATATTGAATAGGGTGTGCTTTAGCTTGTTTTTGCAATGAACCCTGTAAACGAAAGCATTGACGGGGATACATGAGATAGATAATGATAGGAGAACATGGGGGGGGGGGGCTGTATATGATAATTAAGGATAGGAGGACACTTACGGAGCTGCATGAGGTAGCTAAGAGTAAAAGGAGATGAAGGGATCTGCATAGGATAGCTAAAGATGGCAGGGGATGAGTGGAAATGCATGAGATGTGTAAGGATAGGAGGACATGGAACGAGATGTATAAGATAGTTAGGGATATAAGGACAGAGGGAGCTGTATGAGGTAGTCAAGGATAGGGGGACATGGAGGGATCTGTATGGGGTAGTCAAGGATAGGGGGACGTGGAGTGCGCTGTATGGGGTAGTCAAGGATAGGGGGACATGGAGTGAGCTGTATGGAGTAGTCTAGGATAGGGGGACATGGAGGGATCTGTATGGGGTAGTCAAGGATAGAGGGACATGGAGTGAGCTGTATGGAGTAGTCTAGGATAGAGGGACATGGAGGGATCTGTATGGGGTAGTCAAGGATAGAGGGACATGGAGTGAGCTGCATTGGGTAGTCAAGGATAGGGGGACATGGAGTGAGCTGTATGGGATAGCGAAGGTTAGGAGGACATGGACGGAGCTGCATTGGGTATTTAAGGATAGGAGAACATGGAGGGTGCTTTCTGGGATATTTACGGATAAGAGAACATTGAGAGAGCTGGATGGGATAGCCAAGGATAAGAGTTCATTGACGGAACTGAATGGGATAGACAAATATAGGTGGAAATGGCGATAGCTGTACGGAATATCGAAGGGTAGGAGGACACAGACAGAGCTGCATGGTATAACTAATAATAGGAGGATATTGAAGGAGCTGCATGATATAATTAAGGATAGCAGAAAATGGAGTGAGCAGTATGGGATAGTTAAGAATTTGAGGACATGGAGTGAGCTGTATAGGATAGCTAAGTATATGAGGGCATAGGTGAAGCTGTATGATATAGCTATTGAAGCAGAGGTAAAAGTCAAGAAAAGACTTAAGTTTTCTTTACTACGGTGATATGAGGTAAAGAGCGAAATTATGACTGCATTAGGGCCAAAGAGAAGAAATAGAATAAAGAGAGAAAACCTCTCACCCCCCCCCCCCCCCCCCCCCCGTCCCCAACTAACAAGAACGGGGATAGTAATTAGAGAGAAGATCCAAGATTCTTGGACAGAGGTCTCAACTATTGCTGATATTCATTCAGAAACTATCACGTTTAACCCAGGCAGTGAATTAAGGTGTTAGGTTGAAGTAGAAATAGTGAGTATAAACTAAAAGTGACTAAACAAACAAATCAAGAACAATACAAAAAAAATTTATTTATCAGCTACTACAGCTTCGGTGACAACATATGTTCAAATATATTGGATCATACATTGAAGTTCAATAACAGATACAACAGACAACTGCAGATATAATAAAACAACAGTGGGTAATGCCCAGCCAGCTACCAGAACTTAATTAAGACGACAAGGTAAGCCAAGTACCACAAAACATGTGTTCCAAACAAAAGCTGAGTAGACGACACAATAAAGAACTTTGGCATTTACAACAATAAGGCACTACAAAGACATGGGAATATGCGATAGCTAAGGATATTGGGAAATGGAGGGAGCTGGTTGTGCGCCAGGCCTCCATATGGGATAGAGGGTGAAGGATGAAGCAACATCAACCCGGAACATCTGAAGCAACGGTAAAGGGTCGTTTACAACACTTCCATCCATAATATGAGAAGCTGCTAAGCCATCTCACTCGATCACCAGAGTCGTGGATCAGCTCGGTGTTCTTGTCGCGATCATACCAAGTAGCCAAGCCATCCAAGTATTTACTTCTCTGCTTTCCCCCTGCTCTCTTTCCCTCGAACACCAAGTTCTCCAATTTATTTTAGTCTCTTAACGTGCCCAAAAAATTGTGAATGCCTGTGTCTAACTTCTGTAATCAGTGTACAATTTTCGTTTGTTTAGTGTAGGCCGTGGTCATGGTTTTTCTGTCTGTCAGTGGTATTACTGTAGTTACATGATGTCAACAACCTGATTTCACACACACATGCTGGTTCCTTCATTCACACCTCATAATTACAAACACGTCTTTGTGTGAATGGTAGACGAAGAATCACGCTTTATTCTATATATTATACAGCTCGTCTTACGAGCATACACAACTGACATTCAACACTCAAATACATTCTCTATATTCACTACGTATAACTATGCCCTCTCTAAACTACACAACTGGCGAGGGTAAACACACAGGTCTTGTCGCTCTGACTGTCGGTCCCGGTCTGCCTGAATTCACAGGTCTAGTCCATCTATTCGTCCTCCGTTTCTCGTGCGGTCAGCCGCACGGCGTGCTGAGTCACTTGTCACGTAGTTTAGTGGTCCAGTCCTCGTAGCCTGCAGCTGTACTACAGTTCAGTCTCTTTAATTACCGTACTCTGTCCTATATCGGGAGTTAATCCCGTTATGTCCTCGTCATGTCCTAGCTATGACACATACGTGTCCTGTCTAGGTCTGGTCCTAACACTGGTTTGGAGTTCTATCTCCTTCTACTGTCTTTCTCTATATATTCTCTTGTACAGGTCCTTATTATGTCTTGTCTCTGTCCTTTACTTTCCTCCATCCTTGTCCTACTTCTGTCTATACCTATCCAGTTTCTTGACACGCTCTCCTTCCCCCCCCCCGTATTGCGTCACCAAATTTAGCTCATGGGTGTGGCGCAATCTGTCGTAACATCTAAAAATTAGTTGGGTCTAATTTCGTCAAGTGCTGGTAGGGTTAAATTCTCATGTCCTGGGCATAATCACTAATCCTGACCGTCTGATGTCACATTGTTGTATTTATCCACTGGCTTATTGATCAGTGTTGCACAACTGTAGTGTTGGCCAGAGTGAATACTCATTCACATTACATATATGAGAATATGAGAGCTGTAACGAACCAAAGCCATTGTCTATCCGACCTGTTTTTCAAAATGTCGATTAACCGACACCCCGGTACAGATTGTACGTTTTACAGTACAATGTATGAATATAAATTCATGCTTTCATGTAATGTTTCTCCAACTCTATTACATGTTATGTGTGTGCTGATGTTCACCTGTCTAACTTCCGTTTGTGGCTAAATCTTTCAATGTATAATCAGAGTTTTAGTAAGTCTGTGATGTCCCCTGTTTATGAGTTATCCCCTCTTTCGTTTTAATTGCTGTCTGCATATTTATCTGTAAGTATATCTGGTTGTTTGCGTGTTTAGTTACATTTAATGTATGTTTAAATCAGAAACATTGGTGTATGTTTATAATTTACTGAATGATGTTTTTCAAGCGTCGTAGGTTGGTTTACGCCGTCACGAATTAATGCGTTAGCGTAATTTGTGACTGCCTTGCCGACCTAGGAAACTTAAAAATGTGGCTATACATGTAATGCAATAGTGGCAACTACACACATAAATCACAGAAACACATGTGTTACATTCAAGACGCAGACAAATTATAAAAACTCTTGGGCGCGGAAAAAATTCGCCCGCTGTTCACTCGCCTTGTATTTAATCCATTCACTGTGTCCTTGCTCTCGTCTTTCTCACACACATTCGTTCTCACATGTTTAAAAAGTCATGTTATGTCATTACATTATTTGTGTATCATTCTAATGACACAAAGAAAATAAATACTGAAAAATATAAATAAAATAATACCATAAAATAATGAGAAACAAATGTAAAATAGTTTTGGCTCAGCTTTAGACGAGCTTTGAGCCGATTAATAGTGCGATATATTGGCACTGTATATATATTTACAATATTTAAAAGTTAAATGGGTTGTTTGCCCTTATTCTAAGTATACTAACTAATATTTAATTAAGTTCTAATTTTGTGTACTGAGATTTACTGACTAAGGGAAGATAATTTGAATAACTAACTGAAATGGGGTGAAATGTGTTGTTTCCCTTAATTCAACTATAATTCTAGATGGTAAAAAATAATTACTGATGTTATATTTCTAAACTTCTCTGTGTTAAATAAATAGATTGTCCTAACTATTGTCTAATTACTTTATGGGATGATAGTCTCTTAGGAGACTGATAGGATGTGATTAACCTACGGTGCTTATTTTTAAGAATAATTATCACTGTATCTAATTGGGGATTGGGAAAAAGGTGTTATTACTCTACAAAACGTAAAGTTGTGGTGTTCCTACAAGCTAACTACATATACGAAAATTATATGAAACTGCAATAAAAAATATATATTATACATTACAATTACATACATTGATATTCATATAGTGTTTATATACATATTACTACGTACATTTCTATTTATTACACTAATTAACTAATCTATTCCAGGCATTGTGTAGATGTCGCGTCCTTTCCTTTACGAATATCTAAAGTTAGTATCATAGTTTATATTACATAGTCCAATGCCACGTGATGTTCCTGAAGTGTATTCATAATGTATCAATAATACTGTCGATAATAATATCTTGACTCGACGTAGATAGTCAGTCATATGTGTGGACAGTTTTCTTCATAATGGCACATCTGTCTGATCACACTCTGGTACCAATGTCAGAGACGATGATGGCGTTACGTCGTCTTTCTTTGGCAATTCAGGTACCTCAAAGTTCGTAGGCCTACTCAGCATGTCAGCGAGTGTATTACATTTGCCTCTGATGTGTCTGGCCGAGAACGAGTAATTTTGTAGTATCAGGGACCATCTGTAGATCCTATTTTTCTTGTGGACACCTGTCTCCATGACTGTGAGCGGGGAGTTTCAGTTTCGATGACAAAGTGTGTCCCTGCCAAAAATCGGTGTAGTTTACGGACACAGTACATTATAGCTAATGCCTCCAATCAGAGACTCCATATTTGGCTTCAGTTTGAGTAATTTTACGACTTACATATATTACAGGATGTAGGATGTCGTTATATTTCTGGCCCAGTACGCCCGCTATGGATACTTTGCTGGCATCAGTCCTGAGAAAATATTGTAAATTGGGATTAGGCAATCGAAGGATTGGGACATTGCCAAAAAGATGCTTAAGTTTTGACATAGCATTAATTAGAATAGCATCTATTACATAAATTTTGATATTCGACTTAAACAGATTTGAGAAAACACTGGTAATTTCTGCTAAATTGGGAATGAACTTATTATAATAGTTTACTAAGCCGAGTAAACTTCTCACTTGCTTTTTGGTAAATGGCATAGTGAGGTTTAGAATTTTTGTCACAATTTTGTTATCAGTTTCTAAGTGGCCTTTTGATATAGTATGGCCTAGGAAGTCTATTTTCTCTCAGCCCAGCTCCACTTTGGTTGGCTTCACTGTAAGTCCAAATATCTTTACCCGTTCGAAGACTTGTCTCAGCTTTTGTAAGTGTTTTGTCCAGTCTGTTGTATGTGACCAAATGTTGTCTATCAGTTTTGCTTTTTCCTGTATGCTTTCCCTTATTGTAGTTAATTCTATTGTTGGTTCTGGTTGTTCTATATTGTCGTCTTCTGTTTGATGCACTATTGTGGTTGCGTTGAGTGCGTTTTCTGTCTAATTGATAGGTGTATTTGCATTGTGGTTCTCTTCTATCTGGTTACTGTCTGATGTGGTTTCATTGTGTTCGTCTAATGTCTTATTAATTGGTGTAATTGACTTGTGTTCGTCCTCTGTCTGATGTTTCTGTTTAGAGGCCATTGTTGTGGATTGGTCCTCTGCTGTCAAGTATTTACACTTCCTTTCTAAGTGGTGATATAAGATACCCGGAGAAGACAAATATTTAATATCTTTAACAAGTTTTTGCCAGTCAAATTGAGTTAAAGTTCTGGCTCTTGTATAGTTATAGTGTAACAGAGTAGCAAACGCCGAATCGTCTGAGATTCGTGAGATTGTTTGTCGATGTTTGACTTGTAACGTTTGCTGAGGTTTATGGTTGTCTCTCTTGCAATTTCTAATGTGACTACCATTATGTGATTGAGAATAACATGACGCGTTTTCTGTCATGTTTAGATTTTCGCTTACCCCTCTGAAAAATGGTGAGGTGGATAAGTCGGCGCGATGCACCACTGTGAAATTTACTTTGGTGGTGTTCTTTACTATACCACTTGGTGTTATCAGGTGTAGCATTTCTTCTTGCAGGTCGTCTTGCTGTTTTTATGTTTCTGACCTGGTTACCGCATTAGCCTTATGGGTTTCTCTCCAGGCTAATATTTCTTTTGCTGTACAATTTTTTTTGCTGTGGTAGGCATCCAATTATCAAATCCGTACACGGATTGTGCAGGATGGCGCACGTAAATGTGCCGGACAGGAATGGAGTGTCTGTACGGGCTTTTGCCAATTGGTATTCCTCTATGTTACCCGAAAAAGTACGGCACTTTACAAAGCCGCCCGAATAATCTTCTGGCTTGGCCAATTCCTTCCTAAGGCCAATCATGGTACTTCCGCTATCGATTAAACATTGACAGTGTAAATCATTTACTATACCGTCATAGAATACTAATTTACCTCTTGAGGCCATTACTGCATTTGCGTTTTCTGTAGAATATGGTACTGTGTGCCCGCATTTTAGCAATCCGTCTTCATGAAAATTATGGCAGGTAACACAATTATCAAAGTTCAATACATCACTCGCAGCACCAACATTCTCACTGTATGGTAACATTTCTCCACTCTCACTTTCATGTTAACTTTCACTTTCAGATGAAGTATCGACAAGTACAGCATTACTGGCTCTCAATCTCTGACGTCCAACACACCTGGAACTATAGTGACCATACGCCCGACAAAAATAGCATTTGACTGCACGTCTATACGTGTTTCTTTTGCTTTCTTGTTTCTTTATCATCATCTCCAGGTGAGATGAATATCCTGGGGTTTGGTCACACATAGAATACTGGTCATGCATCGAGTGACAATATGGACATTGTGGTGGCTTTGATTTAGGTTTATCCCTCATTTGAAATGGTTTCTGAGGTTAACTTTTGGCAAAAGCTACTATTTAAGCCTCTTCTACAGATGATTTAAAAAATATGCAGACCCCCGTTTTTCTAATTGTTCTAATGACTCAACATCAGCTTGCTGCAGAAACTTTGCAAAGGGAGTAGGTACAGTGGAGACGATTTTGTCCATTATCATCAAGTTTTTGAGTTTCTCAAAGCTTTTGTCTCCCTTTGCAGCGTTTAGCCGTTTGCTGAATACACTTTGTACGTTAGAAACATAGTCAATGAACGTTTCATTTGGTTTAGGTTTTAATTTAGAATACCGAATTTGGTAACATGGGGCGCCTAGCAAAAAATATTGCATAATGCGTTGTTTAATATAGTAATAATTACTTCTAAGCTCTTGGGGGATAGATTCTATCACTTTTAAGGGCGCCCCGAGAGGTTCTTCATATAGACCACCGCCCAGTGTTCTCGTGGCACTTCTTGGAATTTAAGCTGGAATTCCACATTCTCAGTCCATGCAGATATGGAGTCGCCTTGGCAGAAGGGTTTGACCAACCCTTTGTACTTGTTGAACTTATTCTCCTCTTCTTTACTCTTTAATTTAGTGGTGGCAATCTGTACGTGAGATTCAATTTCTAATTCCGCCAGTTTCACCTGCGTTTATGCCTCAAGCTCAAGTTGTTTTTCTTTTAATTTAGTTTCCTCTATTTTCTGAGCTAGTTCTAATTCTTTTATTTTTGTAGCGTCAGCTATTTCTTTTAATTTTGTGGCCTCAGCCAGTTCTACTTCTTTTAATTTTGTGGCCTCAGCCAGGTCTACTTCTTTTAATTTTGTGGCCTCAGCCAGTTCTACTTCTTTTAATTTTGTGGCCTCAGCCAGTTCTAATTGTTTTAGTTTGTTTGCCTCGGCTAATTCAGCAAGATCTTTTTGATGTTGGCGTTCCTGTGCTTGTTCATCTCTTTCAGCATTTTCAAATTGCCCATTGTTCTAATTTTTCCCCAGTATATCCAAGGTCTTTCCCCGCTTGTATACACTCTCCTAATGTTGACATCTTTGTTACTATTTGTAAACACACTCAAATATACAATCAATCACCAGTAAATTTTCTATAATAATAGTAATTGCTTGCAGCATTTAAAATTAAGATGCCAATCTAATTTATGTTTATCAAAACTATATGCATACTTATCTGAAAACCTTGTAACTTTCTTGGGCCTATCGGTAGTTCTTCTCTATTTCAGGTCGAACTGGTGTTCTGAATGCCTCTCTTCTGCATTCTGTTTCATAGAGCAGCAACAATTAATATTTTGAAAATATAAACACATACACCAGATGATATCGCACTTAAACAATTTATGTGTAGTAATTCGCTCCGACGGGATGCTGAAATGCGAAATAACGTATTAAATTTTGTCTGTCGTTCGTCGTTGTCAAATGTCGTCGAGTCTTCACCTCTGTTCGACCTCACCTGAAACGCCCTGTGAAACATGTTAATATTTATTATTTCACAGTTGTTATAGTTTTCCACACAAAATCTTTCTTACATCAGCGATTTTATCTTCATATTTTACACAATTGTACTCTTGCTAATATTAGTGAGCAATGAGATCTTTCACACCGTTCTATTCACCAACAAACATGATTACGTTTATCTCAATAAGTTACACACAATATGTCGACACACACTCTAGCGTAGGTTTATAAACCACTCTCTTTCGTCATTCTTGCCTTCTTGTCAAGGATTGCAAACGTTTCAAACTAGTACGCTTCGTTTTCCAATTAATCGCGCTTACACACTTGTCATAGGTTCATAAGAACTTCTGACACCATATCGAACCGCTTGTCAACAAACTGATTTCACACAAGCATGCTGGTTCCTTCATTCACACCTCATAATTACAAACACGTCTTTGTGTGAAAGATTAGACGAAGAATCACGCTTTATTCTATATATTACACAGCTCGTCTTACGAGCATACACAACTGACATTCAACACTCAAATACATTCTCTATATTCACTACGTATAACTATGCCCTCTCTAAACTACACAACTGGCGAGGGTAAACACACAGGTCTTGTCGCTCTGACTGTCGGTCCCGGTCTGCCTGAATTCACAGGTCTAGTCCAGCTATTCGTCCTCCGTTTCTCGTGCGGTCAGCCGCACGGCGTGCTGAGTCACTTGTCACGTAGTTTAGTGGTCCAGTCCTCGTAGCCTACAGCTGTACTACAGTTCAGTCTCTTTACGGGTAGTCCCCGTGATTACCGTACTCTGTCCTATCTCGGGAGTTAATCCCGTTATGTCTTCGTCATGTCCTAGCTATGACACATACGTGTCCTGTCTAGGTCTGGTCCTAACACTGTTTTGGATTTCTATCTCCTTCTACTGTCTTTCTCTATCTATTCTCTTCTACAGGTCCTTATTATATCCTGTCTCTGTCCTTTACTTTCCTCCGTCCTTGTCCTACTTCTATCTATACCTATCCAGCTTCTTGACACATGATGATAATGATAATTGTGGTGGTGATGAGATGGGAATAACTCGCATTATTCACTGAAATGAAAATTGGTCAAAAGTGCACATGTAGATGATTGTGTTGACATCATATATATATATGCCAGTAATTCAAGTCAACTCCACCCTGCAGGATGGTACAGACAACTTATAGAATTCCTCTAAGCATAATCCTCACTGGGAAAGCTGGACATGGCAAAAGTGCTACAGGAAACTTGCTATTCGGGCAAACAGCTTTCAAACGGTACCTACATTTACATTCAGGAACAAAATTCGTGCCAGATGCTTCGGCACAACATGGACAATATGAGATCAAAGTCGTTGACGTAGCAGGTTTGAAGGTCACAGATCTAGAAGGTGTTAAAAACAAGCAACGAATGTTTGAAAACATGACTACAGCCTTGAGGATGTGTGACAGGGGGGGGGGGGACACACGCATTTGTGCTCGTCATCAAATTTGGTTTCAAGTACACGGAAGTGGACAGACAAGGTATTACTGACTTGAAGCAGATTTATGGAGAAAACTACCTACAAAATGAAGGTATTATTGTTATTACAGGAGGGGATAGCTTTCCTGGACAGATGCTGGCAGATGACACACCAGGGAAAACCTTTAAAGTGTGGTGTCGTGAACAAGATAAAGTGTTAGGAAATCTGAATGAAGAATGCAGTCCCAGAGTTGTACTATTCAATAATCTATACACAAGTGAAGAAGAAAAAGCAAGACAGAGAAACGAGCTGCTATTTCATGCGGAACAACTTCAAAAGGTGAAGGGTCTTTATAAGACTGAAGATGTTCAGACATTCGCACAAGTGAGAATTAAATTTATTAAAGACAGCAAACAAAAACGTTTGGAAGAAACAAGACCGAAAAGCGATGTGCTATTTCATGCAGGACAACTTCAAAAGGTAAAGGCTTTTGACTGAACATTTTCAGACATACGCATAATTTAGAGACAAACTTATAAAATACAGCATTCAGAATATGTTGGACAAAACTGCTCCTTCTTCTTTCGTTCTCTTGAAATATGTTTATATCTGCAATGTCGTCTTCTGTATTGAATATTGGAGTCGGTTGGCTATTAAAGACGATAAAACAAAGAACATTTATATATGATGGTAACTTGAAACGTAATGAGAGTTTGTAGAGAACAATAATGGAGGGGTATATGCCTGGAAAGAGAGGAAGAAGAAGGCCAAAGAGAAGATGGTTGCAGGATGTGGCGGATGATCTCCAGATGGGTGTTTTGGATGCCGGACATCTTGCTTGTGATCGAGAAGTTTTTCGGAAGGTTATTATGGGTGCTAGGTTCTGCAACGGCCATGCTACTGAATGAATGTCTCCTGTATGAATTTAACTGTCTTTTTAGTTCACTTATTGGTCCAAAGAGTTTATTTTACACTGTTGTTTCTCTAGGCCAGAAGGTTTGCCTAGACATGTTATATTTTGGGCAGTCTTGGAGTATGTGCTCTTCTGTCTGCGACGCCAATCCACATGTGCACATGGCTGATTTACCAATCTTGAATTTTGTATACATGTGGTTGCGTAATCTATTGTTTCCTGTTCTGGGTCGCAGAATAATGATTTGTTCTGGTCTTGTCCATAATGTGGCAGTCATCTTGAACAGGTTTTGGTAGCTTTCTGACGGATTTGATCATTCTTTTCTATTGATGGTATGTATCGGGTAGATCTTGCTGTTCTTCTTTTGGTTGCACTTAGTTTTCTCGGGATGACTACTTTCCTTCTGGCTTTTGCTACTGCAGTGTTGATATGCTTTCTCCATGACAGCCTATCATTCAATGTTACTCCAAGATATTTTAAGATATGTCTTCTTTTAATGATATTCCATTTACCTGGATGACGACTGTCTTTGGTTTTGGAGATAAGATAAATAGAATTGTGCTGCACTTATCTGTGTTTATGCTGACACACCATCTATTTGCCCATGCAACTAATGCATCTACAGCTTTTTGTAGCAATCTGGTGACCACTGATACATGTTCATTTGTGCCCCATAAGACCAGATCTCAACGTACATTGCCACTTTCATTCCATGTGGTAGTTTAGCAACAAGATTGATAAAGATTTTAAAAATGAGTGTGGGGGACAGGACTCTACCCTTAGGAATCCGTGACGCAGTAGTACTTTCTTCCTCTTGAATCCGTCAATATCTGTACTTAGACTCTTCTGTTGTGCAAGTATGCTTTCACCCAGTTATACATTTTTCTATTGACTTTGCAGTTTCTCGGTTTCTTCATCAGACCTTCTTTCCAGACTTTGTCAAAGGCTTTCTTCAGATCTATCCATGCCGCAAGCACCATCTTCTTGGAATGCATCCTCAATGTCTTGAGAGAGGGAAGTTGTCTAATCTTCCGTAGAGTAACAGCCTAAAATAGAGTAACACAGCCTAAAGTCAGTCTGCTGTGGCACAAGGATGTTTTCGTTGAGATGAGTTTCTTACAAGCAACATATATTTACTTGATCTTGATTGAAGATATTTTCTAGATCTTGTTTATGTGCGGCTGCCGTGGTGTTACTTTGGGTGTGGCTGGGCTCGCAGATAATAAATGCTGGTGTCTAGGTTGTATGTTTTGGCATGTGTTTTTACTGTGACATTCCCGTCACTTGCTCTTACATAAATGTCGGTTGACCGATGCTCTCGACAGAGTGAACAAAACAGCTCGGCAGCTCAAACAGTTTTATTTCACGCGGCACACCATTCCAGGCTTCACTAGCCAAGCAGTCGATCATACACTTCCTGTGCTCGCGCCTGTCCATTGTTTCACCAGTGTCTGTCCGTTCTGTGGCAATCTGTCTCCTGTACTGATACGTTCTGTGTTCACTCCTGTCCATTGTTTCACCAGTGTCTGTCCGTTCTATGTCAATCTGTCTCCTGTACTGATACGTTCTGTGCTCACGCCTGTCCATTGTTTCACCAGTGACTGTCCGTTCTGTGGCAATCTGTCTCCTATACCGATACTTTCCCAGGTGCTGTTGTCAATCACTTGTCACAAACTCATGCGATGGCAATAATGGAATATAATTGTTCTTAACAGTCAAATGGAAAGTCTTGCGGTTCAATATTGACTGTTGGACTGAACTAATCTTTGTCTGAATCGGCTTCAGTTCTAATGTTGTAAATTATTTATGATTTATTATTATTTAGATGGCTTATATAGTGCTTTTGACTTCATCCGAGTGTGCGTGAGTGTGCGTATGAGTGTATGTGTGTGTGTGTATGTGCGTGCGTGCGCGCGAGTGTGTTTGTGTGTTATGTAAGCTAGCCAGCGCCAGATTGATTGATGATTGATTGATTTAGGAATCGACATCACAGCATTCGGGACATTCCCATAAGTCCTCCGTCCCCATCCTCAGCAGCCAGCGAAGAGTTCCAACACTGATAGTACCAGTAGCAATCTGATTATAAGTCCGTCTTGCCTTTCCTCTGAGCGTTGAGCGTCGGCCAGATCCCTTCGTCACTCCTCGTTGTCTCATTCTTGCCAGACCATGGTAATCTATTTGCTCCTCCGAGGTGTGCACATGCTCCCACAAGGCCGCAACCACGTCTTCTTTGTCATGCATCAATATTCCACCAAGTTCTGCAGAGCTAGCCAATCTGTCCGCCTGTTCATTTCCTAGCACACCGGCATGCCCCGGAGAAAAGATCCAGGCGATGCTTGTCACCCGTGACCTCCGAAGCAAAGCAAGCCACTCCGCACGAAGTCTGCCCGTCCTCACCCTCGTCAGCATGCTTTCTGAGTCAGTTACAATCACGATGTGTGTGTGTGTGTGTGTGTGTGTGGTGTGTGTGTGTGTGTGTGTGTGTGTGTGTGTGTGTGTGTGTGTGTGTGTCGTATTCTCCATCCAGCGGAACACCGCAGTGACTGCCTCCACTTCCATTCTTAAGCTAGATGTTGTGGTATCATATGCCAGGCTTTCCTGCACCAAACATCGACCATTAGCTTTGGCTATGAACCCCCAGCCACTTCTCTCACCTCTTGACACCGAACCATCTGTGTAGATAATCACATCACCTGAGTGAGCATTGTCCTGAATTAGTTGCTGGACTTCCAACTCCGTGGCCCCTGAGGGCCACTCCCTGCACTCCCGGCTTAATGTGATTATAACTCTGCACAGGTCTGATTGCTCCGCTGGCACTCTGACCCACTCCTCTCCACGCCTAATGTTCTCCAAGGGGCACACCTGTCTGATCGTATCCTCCGCCTGAGCCATCCATGATTTCCCTCTTATCAGTCTCTGACCCTTAACTACGTCCAGCGCCTCATGCAGTGGGTGGTCTGTGTCTGCAGCTACTCTGAGATATGCCTTCGCCTGCATCACCTTGAGCCTACCAGCAACAGTCGGCAGACCAAGGATGTAACGCATACACACTACTGGGGTGTCTCTAGTGCATCCCAGAATGACCCGCATAGCTTCGTTCTGTATGCGCTCTAACTTCACCAGCTGACTCTCTGAGACAGTGAGCAGACCTAATCCATAATCAATTACTGAGAGGATCAAGTGCTGGTATAGTGTGAAAAGCATTCTCTGCTCTGTGTCCATTGCAGCCATAGTTTTAAGTGCATTGAGTCCCTTTTGAGATCTTGTCACGACCGTCTCCACATGGTCCTTGAAGGATAGGCTCCTGTCAAATGTGATCCCCAGATACTTCAGTTTGTTCTCTCTGCTGACATTTCTACCATCTATCGCGAGGCTTGGGACATCAGCTCTTACAATCCTGTTGTCCAGAGAGCACCACAAAACATCCGCCTTTTCCGGGTGGATGACAGCACTCATTTCTGTGCACCAGTAAATCACTTTATCTACTGTCGCCTGTAACTCCTGGGCTGTTTGCTCCCTATCTCTTCCCTGCCTATATGCAAGAATATCATCTGCAAATGTTAGTATTCTTCCAACCCCTGGTGCTTCTATGTTTGCAATCTTGCTCGTATACACATTAAAGAGCACCGATGAGACTGCAGATCCCTGTGGCAGTCCCGGGGTTAACATATGTGGCTCTGAGGTCCATGCACCCAGACAGAGAGCAACCCGACGAGAGTGCAGGACGGCTGCTATTCAGTTCACCAACCAGGGATTGACCTCCTTCTCCATCAGTGCGGTCATCAAAATATCATATCGAACTCTATTGTACGCATCCTCGAGATCAAGCGCTACCGCCATCGTTTTCTGTCTACTCTGGAACCCCTCATAAACATCAAAGGCAAAGGTAGCTGCATTTGACCAGGCATCTTTTCCTGGCGTGTAGCTCCCCAAGCCTCTTGGAAGAAGCTTCCCCCTTTCCAAAACATCCTGCAGCTTAACAGCGACTATCTTCTCTATAAAACCTTCCCAAATTTATTTTGAAGGGTGATGATCCTAAAGCCGCTAAGCTTTGACTCATCCTTGAATGGTTTTGGGAGAGGGATGAGATAGCTGTACACCCAATCCTGCGGTACTGATGCTGTCCTAATGCTCTGGTTAAAGCAGTCGGTCATCTCCTCCAGGTCTGCTTCGCTCAAACCCTTCATGTGGCCATACCTGACCCCATCGGGCCCTGGTGCCGTGTCTTTTGCCTTTTTCAAAATGTGTTTAACATCTTCCACACGTATGATGTCTTCATACTGCATATTCTTCGTGGTGCCAGATAGCTCCTTTCTAACTGCATCCCTGGTGTCCGCATCATTATGATTGGTCTGCTCTAAAAATCTCTGGAGAAACGCCTCCCCTTTCTCTTTGTCTGTTGTCACGCGCACACCATCATCTCTTTAGATTGTTCCCACTGTCATCGGCCGATCTTTTTTCTGCATTTGCCTGTGCAGATTCCAGAATTTTCGCAGTGTTTTATCACTTCCAATCTCCTTCATGAAACATTCCCATTTTGCCTTCTTGGCCTCTGCCCGCGCCAGAATGACGAGTCCAGCTATCTGTCTCGCTGAGGTCGCTACCTGCACTTACCTTCCCGTGAATCGATGAGCTGTTTGAATGTTGTTTACTCTGTCTTTGTTCCAGTCAACCTTTAGTGTTAACCCTTACTGTTCCTGTCTTGCTGGTTGTCGTGAGTGACTACCATTCTAATGTTCTCTCAATGTTCTCTCAATTCTAATGTTTCTCTCTTGCCATACGGCCCTAACAAACATGATAGAAAATTGGCACCAGAATATAAACAACAACAGTCTATGTGGAACTGTGTTTATTGATTTCAAGAAAGCATTTGATATGATAGACCATGTTATTTTAATTAAAAAACTCGAGACAATGAAAATTGGCCTTAATGTAGTCACTCTAATATCATCTTTTCTATCAAACAGAAAGCAAGTAGTATCACACAATAAATCTCTGTCTCAAACCACTACCTTCAATATTGGAGTACCGCAAGGCTCTATTCTTGGCCCTCTATTGTTTGCCATATATATTAACGATCTCCCTTTACATCTTTCGTCGTCCTGCGATCTATTTGCAGATGACTGTACGGTGTACACAAACGCTGAAAACTATATTTTACTGGAGTCGTCTTTACAACAAGAATTAAATAATGTAGTTAAGTGGAGCTATTCAAACCGTATGCAAATTAACATCACTAAAACAAAAGCAATGTTATTAACAACCAGACAAAGACTTCAAACTCTAAGCCCACACACCTCACTTCAACTTCACATCGATAACATGCCAGTAGAAAGTGTAATTGAGCACAAAACATTAGGCCTAATCATTGATAGAAACCTAACCTTTAATTCCCATGTTCAAGCGCTCATTAAACAAACAGCGAAAAAAGTCTACCAACTCGCCAAGATTAAAAACTTCCTTGATGAGGACACAAGGAAACTATTCTATACTTCTCATATACAGGCACACTTTGACTACTGCTCTACAATCTGGGACGGTTGTTCTAATTCAAACACCAAGCGACTTTACTCACTCCAGAAACGGGCCATGAGTCTAATTTATAGCAAACATTTATCTGACAATCCTAGCCTGTACAAACGCCTTCAGTTACTACCATTCCGCAAACGCCTGCTTTTCTATAAAGCTAAACTAATTCACAAAATCCTGCAACGGAATGCCCCAAATTACCTTTGGCCTTTGTTTAAATATAATGCTAGACACAGTAAACGTTTAAATATACTACACATTCCGAAGCCTAGAATTGATTTATACAAAACAAGCTTAACGTACTCTGCATCTCAGCTGTGGAACAATCTTCCACAAGAAATCAAAGACATCACCAATCCCTATAATCGCAAATTATTCGAACACTATCTCAATACGGATTACCTTCCCCCTTAATAATTGAGATAATAATATTAATAACAAAACCCTAGTATAACAGCCAATCACCTTTTTGTAGGCCAGTATATTCCACATGGCTAATAACAAGTGTCAGACCATTATCTAATATTACTGAGTGGTGTAGTTTTGATGTTTGCATTTTGCCCATGCCTTTGTAATGCATATCTTTTATATTGTTACTGTTCTTTGTTAGCCTTGAATGATGTGTGAATGAAATAATGTATGAAAGAGAGTGATAGAAGGGCAGAATGTTAGACGGGCCTGCGTGCCCAATTCTTAACCCTTTGAAAATAAAAGTTTGTTCGTTCGTTCGTTCGTTCGTTCAACCTGTGTCTGTTTTAACCCCATTCTGTTTATGACAGCGGCCTCCCTCCGCATTCCAGTGCATCATTTTCAGTCTTTGTATAGCCAGACACTCTATTCTCAGGTCTCCTGGCTCCACGGGACGTCTGAGAAGGACCTCCAGTCCTTGTAGATGGGCCTTTCGAGGCATGGGTTCCAGAACTGCACCCGGTACTGTACTGAAGACGTGGTTTTATAGAAGAATGTGGCGGTGATGGTGACAATGATTATGATGAAGTGTGTCAATTCAAAGCAAGCGGAAGGACTTCATTGCGCCAGGTTTTATCCCATATGACTCACAGAGTACGAATTCTGGGGTTCCATAGCAGGGCGAGCACCATAACGTGTTTCAGTGATCGACATATTCCATGGCGAGATTGCGTGGAACCCTGATGTATGTGACTGAATCACCAAACAACGAGAAGTAGACTGTGAACTTTACTAGAAAACGATTACAAGATAGCTTTTTCATGATTGCCATTATTTGCCTTGCTCTTGTTCGATCTTTCTCAATATGTGTCTTCCATGCCAGGCGACGATCAAAGGTGACTCCTAGATAGTTTGGATTTTCTTCGTGGCCTAATATTTTCTATTCAATACCAGCTTAGGTTGCTGAGTTTTATTTGAGAGGGAGAACACTGTGCATGTTGTTTTCTCCTCACTTATCTTCACTAGCCATGATTTTGACCATCCTCTAGCGCTAATAGGGCTTGCTGTATTCTGCTGTTAGCTGTACTAATATATTCTTCAGATATCCATATGGCAAGGTCAGCTGCAAAGGAGGATGTGTGTACTCTGGCTGGAAATGTTTCCGTGATGTCATTTATATATGTTAGGAATAATCTTGATGAAAGATCTCCTCCTTGGGGGACACCTTTCTCCAACAGTATCATTTTGCTGGTTTGTCCTTGTACTTTTGTCCGGCAGTTCTGTTCTCAAGGTAGTGGCTGATCCATTTGTACATTTTCTCACAAACATGAATATTTTGCAGTTTTACTTTCAGTCCTTCCTTCCATACTTTATCAAATGCTTTTTCTAAATCTATCCCGTGTGTGTGCATTTTCTCTTGGAAGGCATCCTCTGTTTCCTGAGCTATATAGGTTATTTGATCCTCTGTGGATCTGTACTTTCTGAATCCTGCGTGCTGTGATGTTATGACTTTGTTTTCTTCCAGGTGCCATGTTAGCCTGCCATTGATAATGCGTTCCATTAATGTTCCTACACAGCTAAGTACACTGATAGGTCGATAACCGTTCGGTTCTTCCAGGTCTTTTCCTTTCCTTGGGACTTGTATTATTATAGCTTCCTTCCATACTTGTGGGATTATTCCTCTCTTCCAACTGTAATTTGGGATTGCTAGTAGTTTCTATTTTACTTTAGTGCCTAGTCCTATTAGCATTTCATTTGTGATTCCATCCTTTCCTGGTGATTTCTTCTTTTTTTATGGTATTTATTGCCTGCTCCATTTCTTCCATATTTAGATTTGCCATTATATATCCTACTGCTGTCTCTGTATTACAGTGATGTGTCTGTTTATCATTGATTGCTTTCTTATGTTCGGTTGTAACATCAATGTAGTATGTACTAGCATAGTGTTCCATTAGTTCATTTGTAGTCCTTTTTTTTTCTGTAAGAAAATCATTTTCTTGTTTAATTGTTATTTGTTTGTTTCTAGGTCCTTCATTGTTCATTGTTTTCACTATTTTCCATAGTTTGTTTCCATGCCTGTCAAAGTTCAGGTTTTCTGTTTTATTTTTCTCTCCAACAATCTCTTGTTGTTGATTTACTATTCTTTAATATTTTGCTGAGATGGCTTTGAGAGAGATGTTCGCTTCAGTTGTTTGTTCTCTCTGTGCTGTCTTCCTGGCATCTTCAACTTTGTCCTCCAAAATGTATAGTTCTTCAGTCCAGTATGGTTTGTAATATTTCATCGTTCCTCTTGGATTGGATCAGTGGCCGCCTGTATTATTGCTTTGTTTAGACTTTCCACCATTTGTTTTATGTTGCCATATAGTGTATTTATGTTTTCACTATATTTGTCTGATACGAGTAGTATGGCAATCTATCCCAATCAGCTCGTTTGTAATTCCAGCGAGGCAAAGGTTTTTGCTCCTGTGCAACATACTCCATATTCGTTACAAGCTTGATTGGTCTGTGGTCACTGCCTGCTAATTGGTCAAGCACAAAGCGATCGATTTTTTGCAGAAAGCTAAGTCTTGAGTAGAAATGGTAAGCCATCTTCTAGGGTAGAAGCTCGGTGTGTCATCCACTTTGTTGAGTAGATAACGATTAGAAATTTCCCAGTCGCCCTCTGTTGTTAGTATCTGGGTATCCCGATTTTTCTGAACGGCTAGTAAAGTCTCTGAGAATAATGCAGTTTGTGTCAGTTATTTTCGCGTTTGAAAGTGTAAGGTCCTTATCTGCTGAGCTATTTTTTCCCCGCATATCCTTTATAGAACATCGCTGTCAACATCAGCATCTTTCAGCTGATTGTTGATTTCTTGGCAAGATTACGCTCAGTAGATTCCTCCGAAGTCGGAGAATGTCTGCCTGCATGGCGGGGAATCACCAGTCTGCACACCAATAAGCCAGACATGGGACAACAGATACTCACGCAAACCTCAGGTCCTGTATGATATCACACTGATGTTGGACAACAGGATGTCTTCATCCGACATACAGGACTTCACGCTGGAGTTCATAGTCCGCGAACACAAGCAAGCAAACAAGCAATGCGCTCAGTAGTTTGCCATTGATTTCTGCTCGGCCAGCTCACGTACACTGTAAGTTACCAACGCAGTGAGAACCGCTACCACTTCTCGTGAAAGTTACGTTCCTAAAGTGGATATAAGGGATTACGGAGAAAGTCGTTAACCTCTGCGCAAGGGACACCGGCCTGCTGGGCTATACAGATTGTAAATTCTTATTTTCACGTCCTTTATCAGTATATCAACACCTATAATTTCTGTTTGGTTGTCAGAGATCACAGATACGTCGCTGCAAGGTATTGTATTTCGTGTAAGTATTACAACTCCTCCTTTGTGTCCTTCGCGGTCGAAACGTGTGGCCTGATATCCTCTGACTAGAATCTGTGGTGGGCGATGAGGTGTGTCTCTTGAATGCATGCTACATCTATTCTATCTTTATGAAGACGATTTATGAAGTCCTTCCATTATGATGTTTAGTAGAATTTTATTTGCATGACTGATAAGGCAACAGTTCTATATCAATCAATCAACCAGGTGCCGTCTCCACAGTGAAGGTTGACTGCAATGAATCTCCGACACTGTCTGTCTCTCGCCTTGACTGTACATTCTGTCAGACTGACGTTCGTCCATCTCTTGATGTTATCCTTCCGCTTGTATCGTTGTCTACCTCTTGCTCGCTCGCCCTCAACCTTGCCTTTCAGTATGGTTTTTATAAGAATATCGGGTCTTTTAACGTGGCCGAAATAGTTCACTTGCCTCCTCTTTATTTCTTTCATCAACTCTCTCTTCATTCCCAGTTTTTCTAGAACCTCTGCATTTGATTGTTTTTGTTTCCATGAAATACGACATAATCATCTGTATATCCACATCTCCAGGGCTTCTATGCGACTTTCTAGTTGTTTGTTCAATGTCCAGGCTTCCGCCCCATACAGTACCGTTGAATATACGCAGTATTTGACAATTCTCATATTTAATGCGTTATTAATCTCTGTAGATGTTAATACTGATTTCACGCCATTGAAAACATTTTTGGCCATTCCTATTCTCATTTTGATTTCTATTTCACTTCTGCCATCATCTGTTATTGTATGTCCAAGATAAGAGAAACTTGTTACCTGTTCTAGTATCTCCCCGTTTACTGTGATCTTGATCGATGACCTTTCCTTTTCACTGCTAATTATCATAGTTCATGTTTTTTGGATGTTAATATATAAGCAACATTCTGCACTGTGCCTGTTTACTTGTTTCACTAGGTCATGTAACTCTTGTTCAATTTCAGCTAGTAACACGTCAGCATATGTAGGATTGTTTATGATTCTTCCATTGATACTAAATCCAGGCATTTCAACTTGTTTAAAAGTTCTTTCTGTGTATAGGTTGAAGATACTTGGGGACAGTACACATCCCGGTCGTACTCCTCTTTTTATCTCTATAGGCGACTGTGGGATGTGGATTTTAATCTAAGAGAATATTGGCTAATTTATGTCTAGGGGATTTAGGTTTTCTCTTCTCACTTCAGGATGCAAGGTGATCAGGGAAATTTACCACAAATACAAGGAGAAAAACACTTCAATCCTTGAAACAATGGTATCTGTGTGTAGGCTTCCCCTCCCACTTCAACACCCTTTAAATTTTATACAGTGCTAGAGGACATTGATTGTTTACAACATATATATAACAAACACTGTTGAACAAACATCAACATTTAATTGACGTAAACATCAACATTTTTGGACAAACAGTTCAGGCATTAAATCAAGATCTGGAGTAACATATGTGAAATTGTATTGGCCACATTGAATTTCCAGAACAGGCATAGGAATTATTTTCAATTTTTAAAAAATACATTAACCCCACTGTCCCAAGAGAAAAACAATGTTATTACAAGCTTCGGTAATAAGGTTATCAAGATTCCGTGCTTGATATGGGTGTGTACGTTCCACGTACCAATTGTCCTTCTACTTTTCAGGTAGGTATTGTCAAAATAGCCGGCTTCGTGGCTTAGAGGTTATGACTTTTCTCCGTAATTTCGTATACTCTCGTCGGTTAACGTGATGACGGTAAGAATCAGCAGTGGTTCGAATCGCACCACTAATTGGGTCTAAATCTTTGACCTATTTTACATAAATAAAATCAAAACAATGGTCTAAGTTCAGAAAAACCAAACATATAAAACCATTGTTTCTGACACCATGTACAATTCTCATAATTAAAAATATTAATGAGATGGTGTCAGAATATTCAACCAAAACACAACCACTATTTGGGTATACCCTCATTGAAAAAAATTCTACTCAACTTACACATCCACTGCATGAAATAACCACATTGAAAGCATAATTGGTACTAATAATTAAACTAATTATTTAATTATAGTCTTTTTCCTTAGGTGTTGCTGTCGGTTATTCTTCTCCAGTGCGAAGCAGATGTCTATATTTATCCGGGACAGAAATAAATGTACTCACATCCTGTTCTACTTACATTATGTCCACTGAAGTTGGCTGGTGAATATTTATAATCCATATTCGGAAATAAATTTATCACATATCCCCTCCATGGGGCTGAATTCACGAATCTTCTGTTGCAAGTGGCTCGGTGCCAGTGTGAAATTGAGGCCTCAGGTTGTTTATACCTTCAGGAGATGCATCTTGAGTCTTGGGCACAAGGATCTTCCCTATATCACCATATCCGATGAAAAGGATGACAGCCTTTCAGCTTCTAGGCTTCTGATATCCGATTCCCAATTGTGTTCACACAGATTTTTCACCTACCTAGTCTTAATCTATAACCTATTCCACACTAGATGAAGGCATGTAGGCTGACATACGACCAGCAAAGAGTTCTGAATCAGTCTTTCCCTTTCCTGTGTAGGACATACAATGCTGTGAGTAATTCTTTCTTTTCATCTGGAATTATGGCCAGGCTTGGTCTGCTGCAGGCATGGAACTGAAGAATATTAATTCCAACACACAAACTGGGAATCGTAAAACAATAAGATGATTCGTGTGGTTGCATGCGTAGAGGCATTTACTCCGCTACTTTCTATCGTATGACCTTTCTGATGGTGTTTTGGTTCTGAGATCTCACGTGGATCTGGCTGCTTTCAAGGTGTTTCAGTTGGTCTTCAGGTCTATGACCTGATGTGGATGATTTGTTGTTATGATGTATTTCAGTGTAGTCAAGTTGGTGTTAACATCTATAACATGTTGTTGATCTTGCCACTGCGAGACTTTTTGTTGAAGGATTATTCGATGCTGAATAGAAAACTGGGAATGTCCAATGGTTGCATTGACCTCACGGATTGATGGTGCTCCAGGCAGTATCTCCCAGACGTAAAAGTAGACGCTGCTCTGGTGTCGGTGTATTCTGAATATCCATTTATCTTGAAAGACAGTTAAATACAGAGATCTGTCCTGGATATCCTAACAGAAGTAGGGTTAGCAATCGCTGAGTGTCTCATCTTCAACGTGTCGTTCGCTGGCTAGGCAGTTGATAATTTTGACAGTTAACGTTGGTGCTTAGATCCAGAATGTATGTATAGGATATTTAGTCCCGACTCACCTTCATCAGCCTGTTGACCCAGGATCCTGATTGGTGATACATCCAAATTCGCCTCCTGCTACTCTTCTAGAACTGGAAATGCCAAAATAATACAAACACAGGCATTAATACCTTGTGGTGTGATAACATTTTCACCGTACAAATACACACAACAAAATTAGAAGGAGAAAGGAGTGGGTTTCCAAGTTCCATGTCCCTCATCGCTTGTTGTTGAGCTATTCTAGCTCTTATTGAGAGTAAGGTATCCTCGCACTCAATATTCTATTCTGATGTTGTTACGGGAACTATTTGATGGATCTAAGAGTTTCTGACCATTCAATCCATCTTGACGTTATATCTGGCATAACCTGACAAGGATATCTGAGCCATAGGCCGTTTGTTTCATAATTTCCCATCTCCTTTCTACAACTGTAAACTATAGGCCACAGCTATTCAACCTATCATTTCACACATCACCACCATCGTGTCTCCCACATGGGTAACATTAGCATGAATATTCCCACAGTAATAGTAACAAACATGAACAGAATATATATATACATATACATCTCACACCGAGAAAACAAAACATGTACACCCCTCATGTATGAATAACAATCATGACAGTGTATATATATATATATATATATATATATATATATATATATATATATATATATATATATATATATATATATATATATATATATATAATAACAGAGAAAACATGAATCCTTCATATAATCCTACCAATCATCATAATAATAATGATAATCATAATAGTAATGCAGGAGCCATTTTTGGATATTTCCTAACATTATCCACCCCATAAAACTAGAATAACTATTCTGTTCTTCCCGCCTGCCTATAGTAGCATGGGGTTTGTGAACGCTGTGATATAATTTGCCAATTGCTGCTAGTATTCGAAGTGTTATTTATCAGAAATAACTTATGCCGCATGGTCAAGTCTTCTGAATATTGCAAGCAATTTATGAACATCAATCTTCGCTTCTGCCCCTACCAAAGTGAGGTGATGCGGATTGAAGGCACATCCTATCAGAACATTCAATTATATCATGCGTTTTCTTTCTGGGGGATTTTACTTCTCAAAGATGGCATTTTCCTAGGATATTTATGAAAATATTACATGTCCACCACCCATATTGAGTACTTAATAATATGTTAACAAGAAGATTGTACCAAAATTTGGCACGACAGCTCAGTTACAGATTAGTAGATAGTAAAACAATTTCTCCAACATAAAACTAGAGTCTATAAGATATGTTATCAATATTTTGCTTCCACATTGACAAAAAGTTTCTGAAATGTGCTTAGAGTTGAGTACTCTACAGTACACATACTATTTACAGATTCTAAGCATTGATAGTGAGATATAGTTTCACAATGCCTAGAAGATGTTTTAACATAGGTATTAGAAATTGTAAGTATGGAAATTTGGCAGCGTGGCACAGCATAGCCCTTTAGTAGTAAATATCAATCAGCCTCTAGTTTACAAGAATTGTGATTTTTTTTTTCATTTTAACCAATTCTTAATTAACACAATGGTATATGTACCTTATCACAATACATAATTATTTTTTTTTGTTTTAATTTGCATATCCTTTACAGGTCATTGCTGTCAACACAAGCATCTTTCAGCTGTATGTTGATTTCTTGGCAAGATTACGCTCATAAGTTTGCCATTGCTTTCTGAGCGGCCGGCTCACATACCCCGTAAGTTATCGTAAATTATCGGTGCGATTCAAACTACAGCTGATTTTTTATCGTCATCACGTTAACCCACGAGAGTATACGAGATTACGGAGAAAAGTCATAACCTCTAAGCCACGAAGCCGGCAAATACATAAATGCATAATAATAATGTATATTTACATACCAATTACTGCAGAGAATGATGTTTTTAGGGCAAAACTACCCTTCCCCGCGCGGGAGAAGGCTGACGCGTCTCCTTAGTTCGTTTAACACAAAATGGCTTACTAATCCTTTTGTTTAAAAACTAGCCGCGGTCTTGGCCAGGTATTTGTCCAATCTTGGTGCTAAGCTTTTAAGCTAAGGCCAAATAGATTTGGCGGGTTAGTTTAGCTGTTTTCTTCCCCAAAAAGTAAGGTACTTAAACAGTAACAACTAGGGATTGGTATTTTTAAAGCTTCAATAAAAGGATGTTGATAGAGATGTTTTAGTATATCACAGTGACGAGTAGTTATTTCCGCATCTAATAGACGTCACTTGTTCCCAGTACAAGTTACTAATACGTCTGATGTTCTTTCGGTCTACTCCTATATCTTGAAGGCACATAATTAGTCGTTCATGGTGTACTCTATCAAATGCTTTCTAGTAGTCTATAAAACAAATTATATAATGAGAGAAGATTACATATTCATTAACTCAGGAGGAGAGCTTCACTAGATAAGAGTAGGAATTTAAATAAAATGAAATTTAGAGAAAAATATTAGTGGATATTGGATTCATAAAGATAGAATTATACTTCTCAATATATACTTTATTAAAGTCTTTATTGAACTTTTATATATTTTTCAATTAACATCCTCAAACGAAGCCTTGTTACAAACCTTTGAGAACAAAGTCTTAAGAGGCATCTTTGGGCCATTTAGGGATACACAACGTGGAGAGTGGATAAGAAGAAGCAACAAAGACATTTATGATCTGTTTAAGTCCCCGCTAATCACTGGTATCATGAAGGCTAACAGGCTGCAATTTCTGGGGCATATAGAAAGAATGGAAGATAATAGGGAAACAAAACTCGCTTACACTCAAGAAATAAATGACCGTAGACCCCGAGGTAGACCAAGAAGACGGTGGAGAGATAATATACATACAGGCCTATACGCACTTGGAATCAGCGACTGGCAAGAGAAGGTCAACCAGAGAGACGAATGGAGACGGCTTGTATCTGCAGTAAAGAACCTCAATGGCTCGGAACGCTGAAGAAGAAGAAGTAGATCCTCATACAGATAATTGTTTCTCTGGTGACGCTGCTTTTGAGGAACCCAAATTTTGTTAAGCTACGTCTTCATCTATTTATGTTGGATTCTTTCTTGTATGACCTTGAGTAGTATCTTAGTTATGTGGCTCATTAAGCTAATAGTTCTGTATTCCTCACAATCAACAGCTCTTGGCTTCTTCGGTAGTGTGATGAAAATGGATGTTTTCAAGTTCTTGGGGATGTACCCAGTATTATACATATCATTACATAATTCTGTGATAGTTTCAATGCCAAAGCTGGATAAGGATTTTATCATCTCTGTTGTTATCTTGTCAGGACCTGCAGCCTTTCCTTCTTTCATCTTTTTAATAGCCTTTTCTACTTCAGTCTTTAATATTTTTGGTACATTTTGAGTAATATACAATGTTGGTTTATTGACCCTGTTGTCCCATAATAAATCTTCTGTGTACTCTGTCCATCTTTTTATTATTTCAGTATTATTAATTACAATTTTTCCATGTTTTACTCTGATACAACCTGTTATATTCCTGTTTCCTGTTATATTATTTATCTTCTTTGTAAATTTTCATGTAATTCATTCGACCTTTGTTTTATTTCAAGATCATCTATTTCTTTGCATTGTTTCTGCAACCACTCTTCCTTGGCAAATCTGCACATGTGACCTATTTCGCTATGACAATCAGCCATCATAAAACTCGTCGTTGCCACAGAATCAGATTTCTGGCTCCAAATGTTGGACGCTCCGCACAAACATGTTGAATTCCTAGGAGGGCTCACTCGATGGTCAGGCGAACATCCAGGAGCTGCAACGGGTATCGGTGGGTCGCCAGACATGGAGAGCCATGACGTCTGCCCTATACGCCGCCTTAGGCTCAGAAGGAAAGACTAGACTAGACTAAATAAATGTTTTGCATATCCTTTGCAGGACATCGCTGTCAACATCAGCATCTTTCAGCTGTATGTTGATTTCTTGGCAAGATTACGCTCAGTAGTTTGCCATTGCTTTCTGAGCGACCGGCTGCATACTCTCATAAGTCACTAGCGTGACTCGAAGCACTTCTAATTCTCGTCCGCTCACGTTGACTACGTGAGAAAGCTGCTAACCCCTCGGCCAGGCAGCCGGCTAGGCTAGACTAGATTAATATGTACTCTTGAGTGTTCTTTGCTTTCTTTCTTTGAGTCATTTTATTCAAGATTTCATCGGTTATCCATAATTGTTTTTTCTTATTTATCTTCATGACAAGGTGGTATGTGCAATCTGTATACTGGTTTTTACACTTTCCCATTTTGTATTAATTTTATCTTCAGGATTTTCACGTCTATATTGTTCCATACTTTCATCGATTAACCCATCATATCTATTTTTTACTTCAACCAGGTAAAGTGGACTTATCTCTGGTTGTTTCAATGCCGATATATCTACTTGAGGTATCTCCGATGTCTTTATTCCTGGGTTATTAAGTTTTATTTGTAATTTTAAGACTTCAGGATTGTGACCAGAGGTGATATCAGCGCCAGGGTATGTTTTGGCATTTTAAACATTGTTTTTAAATCTATTTCTAATCATAATTTAGTCAGTTTGGTTTCTTGTTCTATCGCCAGGGTTTGTCTCATGTATACAGTTTCCTAGGGTTATGTTGGAAAAATGTGTTACGAGCAATGAGAATGTATTTATTCTTCACAGAACTGTATCAGCCGGTCTCCTCTGTCGTTTCTGTTTCCCATACCATACTTCCCTACTATCTGCTTGTCAGGGTCTTGCAAAAGGCAAGTATTAAGGCTCGTTTGCTGGCAAGTGAGAAACTAATTACTGTTACTAAATAACTTGACGTGACCCACGGCAATAACGATTCAAATACTTTATTCGCGTAACGCACACTTTACAATCAATGCATACATCGCGCAATCACAATTCATAATGTCATCATATAATATATCAATGTAATACATCAATGCAATACACTTACAAGTCAATCACACAGGCATTCGGTCTCCAACACTCGTACAGGTTAACTCTCGGTTCACGCTCAAACTCCATTCATTACCAGCAACCATTCAAACCCGTCTGTCCAATACGACGTCTCAAGCCAGTCTGCTGGCCGTTCAGTATTCTCGCCAGTCGGAGTACAGTCCCCCTACGTGAGCCACTCGTTTCACGCAGTGTTCCGACTGACCCGCCACAGACTTAGCGTTGCTCAGGGCTGAGCCTGGCTGAATCTTGCTGGCGTCGTCGAAGACGCTGCGTTGTACCTGTCTTGTCTAGCATCGCTCAAAGTTGAGCCCAGTTGCTTTCGTCTGGTGTTGGTACAGACGACGCGTCGCAACCCTGGGTGAGAATCTGACATCCTCCCACCCTTCTTTTCATGAAAGGGGGTCCTTTCATGTACTTTATACAGTGTTTGTTTACCCTGTCAGATTCGACTCTTGTCGTACATCTTTGATTTAAAATGTATAGGTAATTGCAAGCTATATCTACACAATCGTCAATGTTAAACCATCAAGCCTCCCCGTCAAGTACAATCACAAGGATGGATATTACCTTGGCTGACATATGACACAGCCAGTCCGGTAGGTTACGACTGACAAGCCCCTACCTCTCAACCAATAAGAAAAATTCAAAAAAATCAGGTCAGACTGCGAGTATCTCCCTGTAAGATACTTCCAACCTCATTTAGTCGGAGAGTCCATTGAAGGTCTACAGCTTTGGCAATTATCTCCAAACACAACTGACGTCATCTTGACGTGTTACCGATCAGGCAACATTACGGTGGTTTCAATACATGTTACACATTACCAATAATTTTTAGTTATGTCCCTTTTGTTGTAATACAAAAGTTAGGGACGGTAATTTTACCTTGCTTCCAACAAAATAAATTACAATTATAAATTCATTTCTTAGTGTCATAATTTGATGTTCACTGACAAAAGTGAGCACAATGTCACTGTTGTGAATGAGTAAATCAACTTACGATGCTGAGATTACATCTAGCAAAAACCCTCACATACAATTACGTATATGGAAACGTTTTACACACAAAGTTCATTACAACTGTCAAAGCTTTGTGGCATTTTTAGTATCATCTGCTAACTTTCAAATTAATATGCAAAAATACCGGAAGTTTATAGCTGGTGTGTTGTTCTAGTATGTTCGGTTGATCGTCACACCACGTTTTTCCGTTTTGGGATGGATTTTCACTCCACGGAGTAACCAGTTCTTGAAAACAGCTGTTGGATAGTTTCTTCCGTGTGGTCTACAGTGTTCTTCTAGGATTCGGTTGTCGCAGTCTCTTTCACACTGATTAACATGCGGTGGACATTCTGTGGTGTAGTTACTCAGGATTACTTGAAGCAGTTCAGTTCAGTAAGTTTTTGGATCCTGTAGTACTGTCCTGTGACGCTCATGTTACATGTTTAATACATATTTAAAATAATATACACATTCTATCACATATCTCACACATATTCGACACACACATTCTTATAATAATAATATATACAATGTATTTACAGTGGGAGATTAATTCATCCCTATCACATCATTCTTCACAGCGTTACTGATACAATGTCAAAATTGGCTGTGGTGTTGAGCACTATTGCTTTGAAGTTTGCACAATATCTGCAGTGTGCTCAGGTGTTACCTGGCTACTTGATGGGTCGTACGGGCATCTAGATAGAAGGTCTGCCAATGAATTTTGTGAGCCACTTATGTGTCTTACGTCAAAGCTATAATCCTGCAGAAGAAGGGCCCATCTTGCCACTTTGTGATTACTTGGCGTACCCCTGGTGATAATGGTCAATGAACTATTGTCTGTTTCTACAATGAAATGTTTCCCTAAAAGAAATCGAGAAAGTTTACGTACCGAAAACACAAGAGCAAGTGCTTCAAGTTGCGGCGTGCTGTACCTTCGTTCGTTGTCTTTCAGCTTACGGCTAACGTAGTAGACAGGGTGTAGAACTTGGTCGTGTTCTTGAAGAAGTACACCTCCGATCGCTACGGAGCTCGCATCACATCTTAACCTCAAAGTATTGTTAAGATCAGGCAATTTGAGAATCGGTTTCTTTGAAAAATACGATAATACTTTGGAAAAAGCAGGCCTTAAGCATTTTCTGTTCACAATAACATTTGGATGGTTCTTTGTTAGTAAGTTGGTGAAACATTAGGTCAATTCAGCAAAATGAGGAATAAATTGTCTATAATAATTTAAGAGACCTAATACACTTCGCAACTCTTTCTTAGTTGTCGGAAGCGACAATTTTAGAATTCCGGTCATGATGTTATCGTCAGTCGAGATGAAGCCGTTTGAGATCTTGTAGCCCAAAAAAAGAAATTTCTTGAAAGGCTATCTCGACTTTAGATGGTTTAACAGTTAGTCCGTGTTGTCTGATCCTGTCGATTGTCTGTCGTAATGTCGTTACATGGTCTGTCATGTTGCTTGTGTGTATGCAAATGTCGTCCTGGATTGTTAGAAAAAAATAGTGCTATATTCTTGTAACACTTGTCTGCAACTGTCGGTCTGTGTCTGCGTCAGCTTGGGGTTAATCTTGATGTCTTGTAGGTTGGTTGTCGTGTCAAGTAGTGGTGTTAGTATTTCGTCAGTATCGTCGTCATCTATTTGGTCCACTATCGTCGTGCTTGCTGTAGTTTCTATATGGTCCTCGTCCCTGTTGTAATATGGCTTTAGCATGTTTATGTGGAATATCTTGTGTTTGTCTTTAACTGCAATTTCGTAATCTACCGTCGAAATTTGTCGTAAAACTTTGAACGGTCCTTGCCATGAGTCTGTCAGCAGATGTCTGTCGCTTGGCAATAGAAGAAGCACGTCCTGTCCTGGCGTCAGTATTATTGTTCTGTTTCCTCTGTTAGCATACTGTCGGTAGATAGCACCTGATTGTTCTAGTGCTTCTTTGGCTAACACACAAGATTTCATTATTCTATCACGTAATGATGTTACATGTTCATACGATGAAATGGGTTTATGTATAGATTCACTTTCAGTCAACATTGATGGTACATGGATAATGGGCCGCGTGGTTTGGCACCATACACAATTTCAAATGGTGAGAACCCAGTGCTGGAATGGGGCAATTCCCGGTATGCAAATAAAATAGCAGATAGATACGTATCCCAGTTTTCGATGTTATGTGTTTAAGAGGAACAACTATATCGACAGAGATCTTTTTCAAAAAGTCTGCTTGCCAAATCAGTGACTAGCAGTTCAGCTTGCGGGTGTTTACCCTTTTTAACAAGCTTTTGGCACAAGATCTGCAATACTGTTTGGTATCACTGCAGAATTTAGGCCAATAGAACTGAGTAAGTAACCTAGCTCGAGTTTTGGCGTAAGCCATATGCCTTGCAAATGGTATGTCATGCGCTAGATATAATCCTAGGTTACGGTTTTCTGATGGTAGCACCGTTTGTTCTGTAGTGCTAGAACCTTTGGTATAGTACCGTGTCCGAATTCCTTTTTTTTTTCAGAGCAAAATGCCATCTGGCGTTCTTAGATACTCGTGGCTTTTGGCCTATTAATGTAAAATATTTCTGCAAAGATCGATCGGCTTTTTGGGCTGTTATAAATTTCTCCCTAGTTGTTTCAGGAGATGTTACAACTGGGCTTACTATTTGTAATGCCTCTGTCTGATCGATTCGATCTTGCATTTGAGCAGCAGATCTTGTTACTGCATTTGTAATCTCAAGGTTATCACTCACATTACAAATTGGTGTTATCTTTCGCTCAGTACATTCATTTGCTGCCGTTAACGAATTGGCATACATGCATTCATTCACAGGTGGTAATACATTCTGAACAGTGACTTGAGATGAAGGTGAAATGGTGTTGTCAATGTTACAAGTGACAGGTGATGTTACAATGTCATGTGGCATATCATTTACCTCAGGAAGGTTACCAATAATAATATCGCAACAAGGATTGGTTAATGCTGCGCATTTGACCTTTCCTGTAAGAAATTGTGTCTGTATATATGTCCATGCAAGAGGGTATTTCTCGATGTTATCTGAGAAAGTTCTGCATGTAACATGTTTACCAGTATATTCTGATGGTGAAATATAGTCTCTTTTAAGACCAATGAGAGTACAGCCGCTGTCGCGTAAAACAGTGGCAGGTTTATCATTAGCATACCCATGGTGGATGTTCAATTTACCTTTGGAGTCAATAACTAAGTTGGCCTCCTCATTTGTGACAGGTATGGAATGGCCGCATGTTAAAACGCCATCCTCATGAAAACGATCACAGATGGTACATTTTTCATGGTGAAACACATCAATGGAATGTGCTGAATTTACAGGATGATCTTCTCCACTTTCCTCATCTGAGGAAGAGCTATCAAACATGGCTGCATTAGCCTTTCTAGTTATTTTATTGCCTCTACAATCCTTGCGCCAATGGCCATACGCTTTACAGAGGAAGCATTTGGTGTTACGTTTGTAGCTCCTTCTCTCCTTATCTTGCTTAGCTATGTAATTCTGCAAGTAAGAGTTGTACCCTGGGTGTTGATCACACATATCGTTTTCGTTGTGTGAAAACCGGCAGTATCTGCATTGATAATACTTCTCAGCAGCTTGTTTATATGATTTCTGCTTATTGTAAGGCATTGACTTGGATCTATCATATGTAGCTACCGCTACAAAGTCTGTGCTAGTCAATTCATTATTGAAACATTATTTATTGGCTGAAAAATAACCAGCGCCACGACTTTCGATCTGTTGTACACTCTCACACTGACATTCCAATAGAAATTTCGAAAATGGTGGTGGGAGAGATGTAATAATTTTGTCTCTCATATTTAGATCTTTCAGTCTCTCAAAACTATCATTCACATTGGCTGCTGACAGCCACTTCTAAAAAATATTCTGTACTACTGAGATGTAGTCAGAGAATGTTTGTGTTGGTTTAGGTGACAATTTACTGAACTGTTCCCTGTAGCCTGCTTCATCTAACAGGAAATGAGACATAATATTAGCTTTAATATACTGATAATCTTTCTTTAGGTCATTGGGAATAGACTCTATTACTTTTAGAGGTTCCCCAGAAACACTTCTCATATATATCATATGCCATTCAGTCTTTGGGATTTCATAATGCTCCATAATGCATTCAAAATTTTGGGTGAAGGCTGCTATGCTATGTGTAATTTTTAACAATCCCCTGGTACTTTTTGTACGGTTGTTCTTTATCTGACTTTCTATTTTCCTTCTCTGTAGAAGTTTCAGCTTTCAGCTGTTCAATTTTCAGCTGCATTTCCAGCTCTTCTCGTTTACTCTGCACAGCAATTTCAGCTTTTCTTGATTCTGCCTCAGTTTCTGCCTTTTTAAGTTTCAACGCAGCATCTGCATCTGCTTGTTTAAGTTTCAAAGCACTCTCTAATTCAGACTGTTTCAGAGCTCTATCTGATTCTGCTTTTCTTGTATCTAATTCTGCTTGTTTTAAAGCACTATCTAACTCAGAGTGTTTCAGAGCTCTTTCGAAGGCTCTATCCTCACGTTCCCTAGCTTTTTCCTGTAATAGGATATATTCGGCAAACTTTCTCTCACTCCAGTCTCTCAACTCCTCACCGGAAAGATTCATTTTTAAACCCATTTCAATGAAATCGTTTAAACTTGACATGGTGAAATGTGTTCGATGAAATGTGTATACACCAATGTAATAATGTTGTTAGTAATTTAGAATTTTTACTAATACAGCCTATGCTTTGACCTGATTAACCAAAAGTATAAAGAGGAGAAAAAATTGTATACTCAAGTATTTCTTGAATGATGTGTCGGACAATGGCTGTTCGTTACTGCCCGAAACCACACTGTATCTTATTTCAGGTCGACAAAAAAATGGATTTTACAAACAACAGGTACGGATGACACAAAACAACCTGTTGTTTTGGGAACAAGAGAAATTAGAACATGTGCAAGTGTGTGGTGTATGCGATGTCAACTAAGTTTTTGTAGGTTTGTATGAAGTCAAGTATTTTTGTTAGTCGTTCAGTCGTCTTTTCACCGCAATCAACAACTCACTTTCCAACCTTTCAAAACTGTCCGCTTACACTACCACTCACTCCTAAATTACAACAACTGATTTAAACTGCGTTCGCACTTCTTTTCTTACTCAATGAAAGTTCAAGGGCATGGGCGCCATGTTTGTCCTTTACACTTTTTCTTATAATTTCAATCGCCTAAATTTATAAATGGTTCAAATCCAATGAGGACGAGCTACCCACGTTCGCACTTGTCAGGGTCTTGCATAAGGCAAGTATTAAGGCTCGTTTGCTGGCAAGTGAGAAACTAATTTTTTTTTTTTTTTTTTTTTTTTTTTTTTTTTTTTTTTTTTAGCATATCCTTTACAGGACTTAGCTGTCAACACCAGCATCTTTCAGCTGTATGTTGATCTCTTGGCAAGATTACGCTCAGTAGTTTGCCATTGCTTTCTGAGCGGCCGGCTCACATACCCCGTAAGTTACCGATGCGATTCGAACCACTGCTGATTTGAACCGTCATCACGTTACCGGCGAGAGTATACGAGATTACGGAGAAAAGTCATAACCTCTAAGCCACGAAGCCGGCGAGAAACTAATTACTGTTACTAAATAACTTGACGTGACCCAAGGCAATAACGATTCAAATACTTTATTCGCGCAACGCACACTTTACAATCAATGCATACATCGCGCAATCACAATTCATAATGTCATCATATAATATATCAATGTAATACATCAATGCAATACACTTACAAGTCAATCACACAGGCATTCGGTCTCCAACACTCGTACAGGTTAGCTCTCGGCTCACGCTCAAACTCCATTCATTACCAGCAACCATTCAAACCCGTCTGTCCAATACGACGTCTCAAGCCAGTCTGCTGGCCGTTCAGTATTCTCGCCAGTCGGAGTACAGTCCCCTTGCGTGAGCCACTCGTTTCACGCAGTGTTCCGACTGACCCGCCACAGGCTTAGCGTTGCTCAGGGCTGAACCTGGCTGAATCTTGCTGGCGTCGTCGTCGAAGAAGCTGCGTTGTACCTGTCTTGTCTAACATCGCTCAAAGTTGAGCCCAGTTGTTTTCGTCTGGTGTTGGTACAGACTACGCGTTGCAACCCTGGGTGAGAATCTGTCCTACTATCTGCTTACATTAATTTTTTTTTAAACTTTTGCGTTCATGTCTCCCATGACAATTAGGACCTTTGATGATTTTAAAACTGTCAGTGTTAGCTGTAGGTCTTCATAATATTCTTCTAGCTGTTCAATACTTGTAGTAATGAAGAATTACTATCTTGAACGGTCTTGCCTTAATTTTGAGAAGTATAATTCTATCTTTTTGAGTCCAATATCCACTAATATTTTCCTCTAAATTGCATTTTACTAAAATTCCTACTCCTCTCTGGGGATGCTTTCCTCCTGAGTTAATGAATATGTAATCTTCTCTCATTATATAATTTGTATCCGTCCATCTGGTTTCATATAGGCCTAAAATATATAAATTCATGTTTTTTTGCTTCGGTAATAAGGTTATCAAGATTCCATGCTTGATATAGGGTGTGTACGTTCCACGTACCAATTGTCCTTCTACTTTTCAGGTAGGTATTGTCAGAATAGCCGGCTTCGTGGCTTAGAGGTTCTGACTTTTCTCCGTAATCTCGTATACTCTCGTCGGTTAACGTGATGACGGTAAGAATCAGCAGTGGTTCGAATCGCATCGGTAACTTACGGGGTATGTGAGCCGGCCGCTCAGAAAGCAATGGCAAACTACTGAGCGTAATCTTGCCAAGATATGGACATACAGCTGAAAGATGCTGGTGTTGACAGCGATGTCCTGTAAAGGATATGCAATACACAAAAAAATTGTCAGAATGCACCCTTTCAAAAGAATGTGGGCGTCATTCGTCATTATGCACTTCCTTATTCACTGTAAGAGTTCTCACTTCCCTCTGAATATTTACAACAGGCTAATCTCCAGGGGCCAAGAATTACCCATATCTCTGTTTTCTTCTTGTTGAATTACCATTGTTGTCTTTGGGATATTACGTGGTGAGGTTCCAATCGCTTCCACGAAGGCCAGCAACATTCACTATCGTGTCCTGAACAGGCCTCATGTGTGCCACACACTCTGCTGTTTCGCTTTAGATTCATCCGCCGTCTCCACCGTCCCAGTCTTTGTGTACTAGGGATGGATATTCCCTTAGGAGGATATTACCCCTACTTCATTCATGTAGTTTAGCCAGCCAGCCAAGACTGTTGCCCGTTGTGTGGCCACCGCCGTACACAAGCGGCATTCGTGGAGCCATACATGAGCTAAAAAACAAGAGATGGGAACCAAATAGGATCCTGGTCTATCCCTAGGAATATGGCTGCCACTCACTGTGAGGTACTATCCCTCTCTCTTTACCATACACCACAACAGTTCTAAAGTTGGTGCATAATTCCAAGTTGCTCTTTTTTGGTATTGGAATGAAGATAGTTATCTTTCAATCTTTTGGGCATATACCATATTTCCATATCTTTTTACATAATGCGTGATCAATTCGTATGCTATCGTCTCCTCCCGCTTTAATTAGTTCAGCTGGTATCTCATCACATCCTGGTGATTTACCATTCTTAAGGGTCTTTATTGTTCATACAATTGCATCTAATGAGGGTTCAGGTTCTGTCTCTGCTGTCATTGGTTCATGTGTGCGATTTATGCCGTCATAGTCTTTCATTTAACACATTCTAATGTAGTATTCCTGTCAATTTTCTAGAATTTTTCTAGATTCTGTTAGAGTATTTCCAACTTGTCACAGATAACATTTAATTGAGGTTGAACATTTCTTGTCAATAACTTCCTTTCTTTGAACATTTCATAATCTCTTCCTTTCTTATAATATTGGGAGGGACCTGTATGAGATAGCTAAGGATGGGAGAACATGGAGAGAGCTATATGGGATAGCTAAGGATAGGAGGATATGGGTGGAGCTGCATGGGATAGCTAAGTATTTGAGGACATGGAGGGAGCTGTATGAGATAGCCAAGGATATGAGGGCTTGGAGGGAGCTGCATGGGATTGCTAAGGATATGAGGGCTTGGAGAGAGCAGCATGGGATAGCTAAGGATAGGAGGATATGGATGGAGCTGCATGGGATAGCTAAGTATTTGAGGACATGGAGAAGCTGTATGAGATAGCTAAGGATATTAGGGTTTGGATGGAGTTGCATGGGATAGCTAAGGATAGGTGAGCTTTGAGGGAGCTGTGTGGGATAGGTAAGGATATGACGATATGGACGGAGCTTATGGGATAGCTAAGGATATGAGGACATGGAGGGAGTTGAATGGGATAGCTAAGGATTGGAGGACATGGACGGAGCTGGTTGTGCGCCAGGGCCCCAGTTGGGGATATAGGGTTAAAGAAGATTGATTGATTGATTGATTGATTGATTGACTGATTGATTGATTGATTGATTGATTGATTTAGGAACCGACATCACAGCATTCGGGGCATTCCCATAAGTGCTGCGTTCCCATCCTCAGCAGCCAGCGAAGAGTTCCGACACCAATAGCACCAGTAGCAATCTTATATGTCCGTCTCGCCTTTCCTCTGAGCGTCGAGCGTCGGCCCGATCCTCTCGTCACTCCCCGCTGTCTAATTCTTGCCAGACCATGGTGATCCATTTTCTCCTCCGAGGTGTACACGTGTTCCCACAAGGTCGCAACCACGTCTGCCTTGTCATGCATCAATACTCCGCCAAGTTTGCAGAGCCAACCAATCTGTCCGCCTGTTCATTCCCTAGCACACCGGCATGCCCCGGAGAAAAGATCCAGGCGATGCTTGCTGTGACCTCCGAAGCGAAGCAAGCCACTCTGCCCGAGGCTTGCCTGTCCTCACCTTAATCAGCATGCTTTCTACGTCAGTTACAATCACGATGTGTGTGTGTATCGTATTTTCCATCCAGCGGAAAGCTGCACTGACCGCCTCCACTCCATTCTTAAGCTAGATGTTGTGTTATCATACGCCAGGCTCTCCTGCACCAAATTCCGACCATTAGCTTTTGCAAGGAACCCCCAGGCACTTATCCTACCTCTCAACACCGAACCATCCGTGTAGATAATCACATCACCCGAGCGAGCATTATCCTGAATTAGTTGCTGGATTTTCACTTCCGTGACCCCTGCTGGCAACTCCCTGCACTCCAGGCTCAATGTGATTATAACTCTGCACAAGTCTGACTGCTCCTCTGGCACTCTGACCCACTCCTCTCCTCGCCTAATGTTCTCCAAGATGCACACCTGTCTGATCGTATCCTCCGCCTGAGCCATCCATGATTTCCCTCTCATCAATCGCTGACCTTTACCGGCATCCAGCGCCTCATGCAGTGGGTGATCTGTGTCTGCAGCTACTCTGAGGTATGCCTTCTCCTGCATCACCTTGAGCCTACCAGCAACAGTCGGCAGACCAAGGATGTAACGCATACACACTACTGGGGTGTCTCTAGTGCATCCCAGAATGACCCGCATAGCTTCGTTCTGTATGCGCTCTAATTTCACCAGCTGACTCTCTGAGACAGTGAGCAGACCTAATCCATAATCAATTACTGAGAGGATCAAGTGCTGGTAGTGTGAAAACCATTCTCTGCTCTGTGTCCATTGCAGCCATAGTTTTAAGTGCACCTTTTGAGATCTTGTCACAACCGTCTCCACATGGTCCTTGAAGGACAGTCTTCTATCAAATGTGATTCCCAGATACTTCAGTTTGTTCTCTCTGTTGACCGCCTATCGTGAGGCTTGGGACATCAGCTCTCACAATCCTGTTGTCCAGGGAGCACAACAAACCAGCCGCCTTTTCCGGGAAGTTGATAGCACTTATTTCAATGGACCAGTCAATCACTTTGTCTGCTGTTGCCTGTAGCTCCTGGGCTGTTTGCTCCCTATCTCTCCCCTGCCTATATGCAAGAATATCATCTGCAAATGTTAGTATCCTTCCAATCCCTGGTGCTTCTAGGTTTGCAATCTTGCTCGTATACACATTAAAGAGCACCGGTGAGATTGCAGATCCCTGTGGCAGTCCCGGGGTTAAAATATGTGGCTCTGAGGTCCATGCACCCAGACGGAGAGCAACCCGACGAGAATGCAGGACGGCTGCTATCCAGTTCACCAACCAGGGATTGACCCCCTTCTCCATCAGTGCGGTCATCAAATTATCACATAGAACTCTATTGTACGCATCCTCGAGATCAAGCGCTGCCGCCATCGTTTCCTGTCTACTCTGGAACCCCTCATAAACGGCAAAGGCAAACGTGGCTGCCTTTGACCAGATATTTCTTCCTGGCCTGTAGCTCCCCAGGCTTCTTGGAAGAACCGTCCCCCTTAAAAAAAAAAAAAACTATTGCAGCTCGACAGCGACTATCTGCTCTAGAACCTTCCCAAATGTATTTTGAAGGGTGATGATCCTAAAGCCGCTAAGCTTTAAATGATCCTTGAATGGTTTTGGGAGGGGGATGAGATAGCTGTGCACCCAATCCGGCGGTACTGATGCTGTCCTAATGCTCTGGTTAAAGCAGTCGGTCATCTCCTTCAGGTCTGCATTGCTCAAAGCCTTCATGTGGCTATACCTAACCACATCGGGCCCTGGTGCCGTGTCTTTTGCCTTTTTCAAAATATGTTTAATATCTTCAACACGTATGATGTCTTCATAATGCATATTCTTCATGGTGCCAGATAACTCTTCTCTAACTGCATCCCTGGTGTCCGCATCATCATGATTAGTCTGCTCTAAAAATCTCTGGAGAAACGCCTCCCCTTTCTCCTTGTCTGTTGTCACGCGCACACCATCCTCTTTATAAATTGTTCCCACTGTCATAGGCCAATCTTTTCTTTGCATTTGTCTGTGCAGTTTCCAGAATTTTCGCAGTGTTTTATCACCTCCAATCTCCTTCATGAAACATTCCCATGTTGCGTTTTTGGCCTCTGCAGCACATCGCTTGAAAACCACCACCTTGTCTTTCATGTCATTTTCCGCTGTATCCACTTCCTCTCATGAGCTTCGGGGTGTCTGTCGCACCTTCCTTAGCTGCTTCACTGCAGAGGGGGCTGCAAATAAAGGAGTTTTAACAGTCTTGTTGCATGCCTCCTGTCTGAGGCGTCCAAGAAGGCTGTTTGTCCACTCATACTGGAAGGTCTTGCGCGCTATCCTAATCTTAACTTTCCTGGATTTAGAGATCAGGACTGAGCATGGCATGTGATCACTCCCACGGTCATTCAAAACAGTCCACTTTACATCAAGTACTGATGACTGGGATACAAGTGCCAAGTCAATAGCTGTGTCTGCATCGCCAGGCCTCATTGCCATTCTAGTCGGCCTCCCATCATTTATGCAGACCACATCGGAGTCCACCATGGCATCCACAAGGGAAATTCCCTGTAGGTTTTCTTCACTACTGTCCCAATCTCTATTCCTTGCATTGAAGTCTCCACATATGAGTAGCCTATCACCTGGTAATTTCTCCAGTTCCTTTCTGACAAAACAGTCCACTGTGGCATATACATTTATGATGTTCCAACTTAAGCCACCAATCTCCATTTGTATACCTTGGACCTCTCTTGCACTGTGATTCCACTGGCTCAAGTCAAGTACCACATGCTTCACTCCTTCCTTCATCAGCAGACCTTGCCCATGTATCTTCTGCCCAGTAGGGTTTATATAACTGGCGTACCCAGGGCAATGGTATTTGTCTGTATTTAGCTCCTGGAGCATGAGGATATCAAAATCATATATTAGTCTCTTCAATACAGGACCTCTCTGCCTGGCACTACGACAATTCCAGTATCCCACTCTTACATGGTTGAAACCTAGTCTCTCCACTTTTCGTTAAATTCTCCTGGCGCCTTCCCTCGTATTTATATGCCTTCATCTCACACCATTTCCTCGTCTTCTCCTCCTCACTCTCTCTTCACTAGCCTCTGAAAGATGTGTCAAGCACAGAGCACTTGCTCCGTAGCTCCGGCGACGATTCCCATGTTTAAATAATTCCATAAGCAAAGTTTGAAAATTGCAGGAAATAACCGGCCACCCTAGCATTGCCTGCTTGCTAGGGGAGAGGCAGGAGATGTCCCACAGGTGTCCATACGCCTGGTGCCGCCCCGCACGCCTGCCAGACGTCCAACATTCACGACCAGTTTACCCATGGCCATCCAGTTCCTCAGCACGCTGGTCCACCTTGAAGTTGGGGGTTTATATTTAGAGTATTCCGTCTCCTAAATGGACTGCTGTCCAAAGCTAACGGGTTCCACCTACCCGGGGAAGGGGTTAGAGCGCCCATGACTCGCTTGGCAGGCACGTCTCCGAGCATATGAGGTATTTTCTAAGGAACTCAGATCCCACCTCGCCCTCTGTGCCCACCGCCAGCTGGTCCGCGGCTGCTTATTGGGTATTCGCAGCTAAACTCTATCTCTAGAGGCCGTCCCACGATCCGCCACCTGTGGACGCGCTGTGTTAGGGATGGTCGCCCCAGCTTTACCCAGGTGAAAGAAGAAGCAACATTTACCCGAAACATCTGGAGCCGTGGTACAGGGTCGTTTACTGTACTTGCATTATGATGATGATGGTGATGATGATGATGATGATGATGATGATGATGATGATGATGATGATGATGATGATGATGATGATGATGATGATGATGATGATGATGATGAGACTGGAATAACTCGCATTAATCAGAGCAATGAACATTTAACACAAGTGCACATGTAGATGATTGAGGTGACAACATCTTATACATAAATTTGTTTGTATTTTTCTGCTAGGAATCCACTCCAACCTGCAGGATGACACAGACAACTGATAAAATCCCCCTAAACTTACTCCTCATTGGGAAAACTGGACATGGCAAAAGTGCCACAGGAAACTCAATACTCGGGCGACAAGCTTTCAAAAGCGCCTCAAATCCAGAATCAGAAACAAAAGAAGTAACACATGCCTGGGCAGAACATGGGCTATATGAGATCAAGGTCGTTGACGGACCAGGTTTGGGGGATACAGATTTAGATGCAGTAAAAGACAAGGAACAGGCATGTGAAAACATGGCTAAAGCCTTAATGATGTGTAACGGGGGGATACACGCATTTTTGCTCTTCTTCAAAATGGGTACCAGGTACACGAAAGGGGAGAGAAAAGCTATTTCTGATTTGAAGGAGATTTTTGGAGAAAACTATTTAAAAGATCACGGTATTATTGTTATCACAGGAGGGGATAGCTTTTCTGACCAGATGGAGGAGGACGGAAAACCAGGGAAGATCTTTGATGTGTGGTGTCGTGAACAAGATAAGGATTTTGGAGATCTGATTGAAGAATGCGGTCACCGAATCGTACTGTTCAATAACCGTTCCATGTGTGAAGAGGAAAAAGCAATACAGAGAAACGAGTTGTTCTTTCTTGCTAGACAACTTCAAAAGATGAAGGGTCTTTATACGACTGAACATGTTCAGATATACGCACAAGTAAGAGAAAAATTTATTAAAGACAACAAACAGAAAATCTTGGAAGAAACAATACAGAAAAAGATCTCCTTGTTGTCGACAGAACTTGGATGGTTGTCTATACACTCATCTCTGGAGGATGTTGATAAACTTGATGCTCGTATAACAGATGTTTATACAGAAATAGGAGAGGAGAGCCTGCAGGAAGAATCAATACAAGAGCTTATTGGCAGTTTGAAGAGACTGCACACTACTACTGAAGAACTGAGACGAGCAGTCAGCAAGAAAAACCCGAGAGCAATGAAATCAAATTTAGTGGTAATGTTACAACATCAAGAGGAGCTGAAAAGAACTAGGCAGATTCCATGGGGTCGCATTGCTGCAGGCATTGGAATAGGATTAGCAGTTGTTGCTGTCGTTGGTGCTGGTGTTACTGCCATTGTTTTGTCTGGGGGTGCTCTTGTTCCGGCAGCACTTTCACTGGGCAAGGTCTTGTTTGATATTGCTAAGTCATATCTAGACAAGACATTTCAGCAGCAGTAGACGTTGAAACACAGACTCATGTGATTGTGTGATCTGGGTCAAGGTTTCGAAACAAGTAATATTTACAGTGGTGGGTCAAGTTTGAAGATATGGACTCGTTCTGAACATTGTCGGCAGGGCTTGTGATGATGACTAAGCAGTGCTGTAAGCTAAAGAAAGACAAGTCAGTGAGAATAAGAGCTGGGCACCACATCTTGTAAAGTTGTTGCTAGGTTTACAAGCAATTCTGGGAATAACAGGGACTTCAATCAACTGTGTGGTCGTCGGTCTCGACAATGCCTGACTTCCATTAGTTGTGTGGTCATTAAGATGTGAATTCTCGATGATGCTAGACTTTGATCAACTGGTGAAGCTGTATGGGATAGCTAAGGATAGGAGGACATGGAGGGAGCTGTATGGGATAGCTAAAGATAGGAGGACATGGAGGGAGCTGTATGGGATAGCTAAGGATAGGAGGACATGGAGGGAGCTGTATAGGATAGCTAAGGATCGGAGGACATGGAACGAAGGAACGAACCAACTTTATTTTCAAAGGGTTAAGGCTCGTCTGACATTTTGCCCTTCTTCTCTGTTTCCTCTCATACATTATTTCATTCAACATCACTTGTTAAACTAATCTTAGACAACAAAGGAACAATACGCATTAAAACTCATAAAAAAATAATCAATAATACATGACTCACTGATGCAATGTTTAACATGGGCATTACAAATACCCAAGGAAGGTGTAACATACCATACATATGGGAATGTTCATTGGCTAGTTGTCGATTGAGATAATTGTACATTATTATTGTGTGTTTATTTTGCGACTGAATGGTGACTTTACGGACAACAGACTTCCGCAGCGACTCAGTCTACTGTCTACGTACAGCTCCAGCTTCGACCTTCTGAATCATGCTCATTGAATCACTTAGTACACACACGTTGGTATATGCTATGATTCCAGCCATAGGAAAGCCTGTGTTACTGCCATTACTTCCATCGTCATGCTGCTTGTGGGCATAGTGTTGGCACCACTGGATTCTTGGACGGTTCGGCCCGCTGAGCGGGCTGTAATTACCCATGCACTTCTCTGCTTCTTTACAACAGATCCATCTGTATAGATGAGTACTTGGGGGTTGTCTGAGTGTTCATAGATGAGCGCGTTGACCTATGCATTGACACGGTTCTGTTCTCTGCACCGTCTGTCAAGTGTGATAATGCAGGAGAAAGTGTACTTAAAACCTGGAGGCACCGGCACTCATTCCTTGTCGGGGTTGATACTGGTAAGACTGCAGACCTGTCTGATGATAATCTCCGCCCGACCCATCCATGATTTGCCCCTCTTTAGCCTGTTGCTCTTTTCTCTTAATATTTCCTCCTGCAGAGGGTGCTGCTCATCCGTACTTATTTTCAAGTATGCACGAGCTCTCCAGAACTTGATCCTGTGGTTCATTGTCGGGAAGTCAAGAAGGTATCTCATCCCTACACAACTGGTGTCTCTCGTGCAGCCCAAAATGATGCACATGGCCTCGTATTGTACCTTTTCAAGACTTCCAATCTGTGTCGGGCTGACAGTAAGGATGGCCAGGGCATACTCGATGCGTGAAAGCACCTGTCCTTGGAACAGAAGTATTAGCAGTCTTTGCTCGATATTAGTAGTCGCCATGACTCTCATTGCTGACAAACCTTTTCGAGCTTTAGTTATGACATAATCGACATGATCTCTGAAAGACAGGCTACGATCAAGCCTCATCAACTGGGTTCTACTCAAATTTCTCCCATCCATTCTCACTGCCGGCAGGTCTGTGTTCACAATATGGTTGTTTAGGGAGAACCATGTAACCGATGCCTTTGCAGGGTTGACAATGGAACTGGCATCCGCACACGATGAGAAAATTCGATCTAGTTCGCCCTGCATATCATTGGCAACTGCCTGTCTGTCTCGACCCTGTCGATACACGAGAATGTCGTCAGCAAATGACAGAGTCCTACCCCTCCCGTCCAACTGTTGTTCAGTGATCGGCACCGTATACACGTTGAATAGTACTGGTGACAGTGGTGAACCCTGCGGCAATCCTGGACATATCGTTATCGGCTCAGAAGACAAACTCCCGCATCTTAGCACCACCTTCCTTTGGAGCAGAACTGCAGCTATCCATCGTACAAGGTGAGGGTGCACTTTCAGTCTGAAGAGGGTTTGCATCAAGTGCTCGAAGGATACTTTATTGTATGCGTCCTCTAAGTCTATGGCGGCCTCACATGTCTCTTCTCTGACCTGAAATCCTTCGTAAACATCTTGAGCAAAGACCGCCACATTCAGCCATGACTCTTTGTTACGTCTGTATCCTCCAAGTGTGGGCGAATTGTTCCAAGGGAGTCTCTGTGGCGAAGTGATCAAGCCGTTTGACTCGTGCTCCGAAGGTTGTGGGTTCGATTCCGGACCGCGTCCTTCGGTTTACGAGTTAAATGTTTTAAAGACTCCTGTGGGTCGTCGCTAAGAGCTACGGAGTTCGTGCTTTGTGCGACGCTTTCCGTGCTGCGGAAAGAGATCGAGCCATATTGAATCAAACCCGGTGCAATGAAGTCGACCCTGTCGACTTTTAAGCGACTTTTTTTTATGCCAGGGCGTCCTCCAGATTTTCTCCCTGTCTATTAGTGATTCTATTCCCCCATTAACTACCTCTGGCATTGAAGTCCATTCACCGAATCTACTCATACGATGAGTGTACATGACAACATCAACACGAGGCCTGCCAACCCACCAGCGCTCTTGGCTATTGAATACCCAATGGAGCGTATCCAAAACAACATAGAACCCAATGTTGACATTGTTGAAGAAGTACCTGCCTCAGATAACAATAGCATCTTAACTATCAATGGACATTCGTGCGACTGTAAACAGCGCATTGAGGAACTAGAACAATCACTAAAGGCGCTCATTGTCACTGTTTCAACCAACATTGAAGCAAACAACAAGATAAGCAGTGATTACAATGCTCTCAAGACAGAAGTTGCACTCCTGCGAGACGAAAATTTGCTGCTGAGAAATACAGTTCAAATCTTACAGAATGCGTCCTCTACAAACCAAACCGATGAAGCATGTAATTCTCAAGCAACCGCTTCATCCTTGGGAAATCTTGGGGAAGCTCAATCCCACCCAGAACAGATAATCACTATGAAAACAACTCAACGCGCAGAGGAAGATAAAAAACAACAAACACCTCAATGTGCAGACGAAGATAAACAACAACAAGCAGTCTACCCCATTGACGTCAAAATAAGCAATAGGTTTGAAGTACTTCAAGAAAAGTCACCAGAAAAATTACAGTGCTTTAACATGCTGCAAACGGGCAAGACAAGCCAACAAGATACATCGGGAGAACCACATGGAGACATAAAGACTGCTGATAATCGGAAATGGATGAAACAACGGTCGAGACGTGCTGACAACCAACATGTACAGACAGCACGACCTGACTGTACACATATTATACTAGGCGATTCCTTAATGAAAGGTTTATACAGCGACAGGATGGCCACATCAGACAAAGACATTGTTTCAATAATCCCACTGCCTGGGGCTGGTGTAGACCGGCTAACAGACAAGATTAGCAGGTTGGCTGTAAATCATAGCGTCAGAAGGGCAAGCGTACATATTGGCATCACCGACACCATGAACAACCAACAAATCACAGGGTCTCAACTGCTGGCACTCTTGAACGGATTACGTCAAACTTTTCCTAACTCATCCATTTTCTTCTCCTCCATCATATCACCGAGTTATGGACACCAGCGCCGTCTAGCTGACATAAATAACAACATGTTGCAGAAGTTCTGTTCTCAAAACAAGATACAATTCATCAACAATACAGCATCATTCACTTCACAAGCTGGTGCATCAAAAAAGAGTCTTTACAAGGATCAAATACATTTATCTACATTGGGCACCAGTTTTCTCGCCAAGAATTTAAAATATCCAGAACGGACATACCATACATCCAATACGGGATCACGCCGGACACTTTTAGCTACTCCTGAAACTCAAGCCAGACGACATACTCCCGTCACATCAAGTACCAATAGGACAGAAATGTGCAGACCACTCATAACCACTGCACCTGAAATCCAAGCCAGACGGGACACTACCACAACACCAAGTCCGTTAAATACGTCGTCTTTCACACAGGAGGGTAATAATTACGAAGATATGATTCCTATTCTCCCCAGAAAGGATCCGACTCTCAGCAACAACGACGTGCCAGCACAACCTCCTGTTAGCCACCAACCAGAGGCTCTAGTTGGTAGTCATTACATACCCATGAGACATCATCAGTACCCATTTAATTGTAATCCAGAATGGTTGCACCTCACACGGTATAGCCCAGCTACACTTCGTCAAGCACTTATAATGTCGCTATACCAACAACCAACACAACCTGGTATTTACTAGCAACTTAGGACAAAGCTACACCGGATCTCGGTACAAGAAAGAGCTTCTCCTTAAACGTTTATCTGCATATTTGGTTATAACTTGATCTAGTAACGTATTAGGTTATAAGTTATTACAAACATTGACTGGTTTTGACTTTATATTAATTGATAGTACTTAGCTGTATAGCTTTTATAATAATTCTAATTGTGTTTTCACGGTGAGTGAGGGGGTCTTCACTGCTCTTCCTTACGGATCTGTGTACGTATTTTTATATATTTACAGAGATATTACTGTTTCTCTGTACTTTAGAGTGTGTTTTTGTAATAAGGGACGTAAGTTGTATTCACTTTGTGTGTGTGTGTTTTGCTTTTAAACTTGTGATTACGCATTGTTGAAATGTCTAATAAGTACGAACACTGGCTCAGGAATAATGGGCTCAGAATCGGGCATGTAAACATATGCCATCTATTAGGGAAGCTGCCCGAACTGTCACTTATACTTAATCAAAATTTTCACATGTTTGGCGTTAGCGAAAGTCGATTAAATGGCAACATCTCAGATGATGACATCGCTATCAGAGGTTTTAAAACCATTAGAAGAGATCCCTATCAGAAACAAGAGACGGGTATTGCAGTTTATATTTCCAACTCGCTTAACGCCCACCGCAGGCTAGACTTTGAAACCTGTGAGATTGAGTGTGTATGGATAGAGGTTAAACTTCAAAATTGCATACCACTAGTAGTTGGCTATCTTTATCGAAACCTCAGTGCAGGAAATATCTGGTATGAAAAATTCACCACTATGATGGATGTAGTCTTTAGTAATGCTAGGGAAATAATATTGCTAGGTGACTTCAACATAGACGCTAACAAATCAAACAAAACATGGGAAAACATAATAGAGTCACATAATTTCCAAAAGTTAGTCAAACAAGCCACTAGAATCACTAAATCATCTGCAACACTTATAGATCATATTTATACTACGTGTGCTGATAACATCACAGAATGTAGTGTACCTATCAATGCAATGAACGATCACTATCCAGTATGTTGCACGTGGTCGAAAAGGGGCACCAAAACTCCCAAACACAAACATATAAGCATAAAATATAGAAATTACAAAAATTTCAATCGAGACGTCTTCTTACAAGATTTGGTCAACTCATCTCTAGATTATGTTTACCAGCTTCCTGACCCAGACGATGCTCTGGACCACTGGCTAAAGACCTTTCTAAGTATATTTGATAAACATGTTCCATTTAAGGAAGTTCGTGTTAAACACAGGATCACACAGGAGGTAGTTGAACTTATGAGAGATCGCGACAGGGCTCACAAAAATAGAGATCTAACTATGTACCGTAGTCTGAGAAACAAAGTTCAATATGTTATTCGGAAGGAAAAGAAAAACTATTTTAAGAACATAGTAATAGATAAAACCAACACTAAAGATATATGGAAAGCAATTAATACCTTGACAAACAAACACAAATCATCACAATCATTACCATCAAATCAGGTTACATGTGATCAATTCAGTAGATACTTTCAGTCCGACATAAACCAACTGAAGGCTGCAATACCAGATGCGCCTCATGACATATCTTTATTATCATCATTCTGTGAGAACAAATGCCATGGACACATTTCCTCCAACATACCGCTAATGACGACAACTGAAGTATTTACTCATCTCCGTAATCTAAAAAACAATAACTCATCAGGACTAGATGGAATTAGTAGTCGGATCCTTCGCCATGCTGCACCGGTGATCTGCGAGTCACTAACTTTTATATATAATCAATGTCTAACCAGAGGTCACTTCCCATCAGCCTTTAAAATCGCTAAAGTGTATCCTCATTTAAAAGCTGGTCCTCTAGACGATCGTCTCATGAGTAATTATAGACCAATTTCCATATTATCCTCATTATCCAAACCGCTAGAAAAGCACATCCACAAAACAACACTAGATCACTTAGTTCGCCATAAACTGATAGTTGACAGTCAGTCAGGATTTCGGCCAAAATATTCTTGCCATACGGCACTAACAAGCATGATAGAAAACTGGCATCAAAATATTAACAACAATACTCTATGTGGAGCGGTGTTTATAGACTTTAGGAAAGCATTCGATATGATAGATCATACTATTCTAATTAAAAAACTAGAAACAATGAAAGTAAGTTTTACTATAGTGACATTAATAAAATCATTCTTATTAGACAGAAAGCAAGTAGTATCACACAATAAAGTTTTATCTCAAGCCATTACCATTAATATTGGAGTACCTCAGGGGTCTATTCTTGGCCCTCTATTATTTGCCATTTATATAAATGATCTTCCATGAAATCTGTCGTCGTCCTGCGATCTATTTGCTGATGACTGCACAGTATATACAAACGCTGTTGATCGTAATGTGCTAGAATTATCCTTGCAACAGGAAATAAATAGTGTAGTTAACTGGAGTCATGCAAACCGCGTGCAAATTAACATTACTAAAACAAAGTCTATGTTAATAGGAACCAGGCAAAGACTTCACACTCTAAACTCGCAGAGAACTCTTCAGCTGCACATTGGCAGCACGCCTGTAGAAAGTGTCACCGAGCACAAGACACTGGGTGTTATCATAGATCAAAATCTAACTTTTAACTCACATGTTCATGCTCTAGTTAAACAAATAGCCAAAAAAGTATACCAACTTGCCAAAATTAAAAATTTACTTGACGAAAACACATGAAAGATATTCAATACTTCTCATATACAAACACATATTGATTACTGCTCCACAGTCTGGGATGGATGCTCCAAATCAATAACAAAACGCCTATATTCACTCCAGAAAAGGGCAGTGCGTTTAATTAATGGTGAAAAGCTTACCGACAATTCTAACCTATATAAACGTCTCCGGTTACTGCCACTCCACAAGCGCCTGCTTTTTAATAAAACCAAACTAATTCACAAAATCCTATTTCAAAATGCTCCAAGCTACCTTTGGCCATTGCTTAAATATAACGCTAGACATAGCGAACGACTAAATATACTTCATGTCCCTAAACCTAGGATAGACTTATATAAAACAAGCTTAGCATACTCTGCCGCTCAGTTGTGGAACAATCTTCCACAAGAAATCAAAGACACAACCAATCATAATACATACATTCGCAACCTGTTTGAACACTACCTTAGTACAGACTACATTCCCCCATAACAAACAACACAAAAAAGACAATAATGGTAACTTATCTCAAACGACAACTAGCCAAAAAACATTCCCTTATGTATGGCACGTTACACCCTCCTAAGGTATTTATAAGGCCCATGTTAAACACTGCTTCAGTGAGTCATTTGTTATTGATTATTTTTCATGCGTTTTAATGTTCTTTTGTTGTCAAAAGTTGCTTCATAAGTGATGTTGAATGAAAGAATGTATGAGAGGAAATAGAGAAGAAGGGCAGAATGTCAGACGGGCCTGCGTGCCCAATTCTTAACCCTTTGAAAATAAAGACTTATTATTATTATTATTATTATTATTATAAGTCCCCACCGAAGATGATATGCCTTTCATCCATATCGAACAAACTCTGCCATTGTCGAATGTAGACCTTCCCCTTACACGCATAAACGTTCACGATTACAAGCTGCACTGGTGTCATTATTCTTAATGCCTGCACTTGCAGGGAATCACTGTTCCTGGCGGATATATCCATCTCAGACACCAGTATGTGTTTGTAGGTGGGAAGTATAGAATATCTTTCTTGTGTTTTCGTCAAGGAAATTTTTTATTTTGGCAAGTTGGTATACTTCTTTGGCTGTTTGTTTAACGAGAACATGAACATGGGCATTAAAATTTAAATTTTGGTAAATGTTAAGACCCAGTACCTTGTGCTCGGTCACACTTTCTACACGCGTGCTACCAATGTGCATCTGAAGAGTTATCTGTGAGTTTAGAGTGTGAAGTCTGTGAGTTTAGAGTGTGAAGTCTTTGCCTGGTTGCTATTAACATAGATTTTGTTTTAGAAATGTTAATTGTCATGCTATTTGCATGACTCCAATTAACTACACTATTCATTTCCTGTTGCAAGGATTATTCTAGCACATTACAATAAATGGCGCTTGTATATACTGTGTGGTCGTCTGCAAATAGATCGCAGGACGATGACTGATATAAGGGAAGATCATTTCTATCAATTACAAATATCGGAAGGCCAAGTATAGACCATTGTGGTACTCCAATATTAATGGTAAAGGCTTGAGATGAAAAAATGTATTCTGTGATACTACTTGCTTTCTCTCTAATAAAAAGGAGTTTATTAATGTCACTATATTAAAGCTTACTTTCATTGTTTCTAATTTTTTAATTAGAGCAGTATGATCTATCATGTCGATTGCTTTTCTAAAGTCTATAAACACCGCTCCACATAGAGTATTGTTGTTAATATTTTTATGCCAGTTTTCTATAATGTTTGCTAGGGCCGTATGACAAGAATATTTTGGCCAAACCCTGACTGACTGTCAACAATTAGTTTGAGGTGAACTAAGTGTTCTAGTGTTGTTTTGTGGATGTGCTTTTCTAGCCGTTTGGATAATGAGGATACTATGGAAATTGGCCTATAATTACTCATGAGACGGTCGTCTAGAGAAGCAGATTTTAAATGAGGATAAACATTAGCGATTTCAAAGGCTGATGGGAAGTGGAGTGACCTTTGGTGAAACATTGATTATATATAAAAGTTAGTGACCCGCAGATCGCCGGTGCAGCATGGCGACGGATCCGATTACTGATTCCATCTTGTCCAGACGAGTTACTGTTTTTTTTTTTGGTTACTGAGATGAGTAAATACTTCAGTGGTCGTCATTAGCTGTATGTTGGAGGAAATGTCTCTATAGCATTTGTTCTCACAAAATGATGACAGTAAAGATATGTCATGAGGAGTATCTGGTAATGCAGCCTTCAATTGGTTTGTGTCGGATTGAAAGAAATTACTAAATTGATGACATGTAACCTGATTTGATGGTAACGATTGTGATGATTTGTGTTTGTTTGTCAAGGTATTAATTGCTTTCCATATATCTTTAGTGTTGGTTTTATCTGTTGTAAAGTTTTTAAAATAATTTTTTATTTTCCTATAACATATTGAACTTTGTTTCTCAGACCACGTTACGTAGTTAGATCTCCATTTTTATGTGCCCTGTCCCGATCTCTCATAATTTCAACTACCTCCTGGGTGATCCACAAGGGCTTAGTGTAATGTTTAACTCGAACTTCCTTAAATGGAACATGCTTATCAAATACACTTTAACATTTCTTCCGGCAGTGGTGCAGAGCATCATCTGGGCTAGGAAGCTGGTAAACATAGTCCAGAGATGAGCTGAGCAAGTCTTGTAAAAAGACATCTTGCTTGAAGTTTTCATAATTTCTATATTATATATTTATGTGGTTGTGTTTCGGAGATTTGGTACCTCTTTTCGACCTCGTGCAATATACAGGGTAGTGATCGATAATTCCGTTAATTGGTACAGTACGTTATGTGATGTCAGCACATGTAGTATAAATGTGATCTATACATGTTGCAGATGATTTAGTCATTCCATTGGCTTGTTTGACTAACTGATGGAAGTTATATGACTCTATTATGTTTTCCCATGTTTTTTTATTTTTTTTTTATTAGTTAAAGTATATCTTGAACTACACAAAGGCTTTTGATAAAGTGAGACATGTCAATATGATAAGGATGCTTGAAGATCTACAAATTGATTAAAAGATCTTAGACTTGTAAAAAACATATATTGGAAACAACAAGCTGCCATAAGAGTTGATAATGAAGTAAGCCAATATCAACCTACTAAGAGAGGTGTGAGACAGGGATGTGTAATGTCTCCAGATCTGTTTTCCCTGTACAGTGAAAGTATTTTCAGAAATATTGAAGATATGGAAGGAATCAACATTGGGGGACGATGCATCAATAAAATTAGATATGCAGATGATACAGTCTTGATTGCAGACAATGAACAGGACCTGCAAAATTTGGTAGATGCGATTGTTACACACAGTGAACAACTAGGGTTAGAATTAAATTGTAAAAAGACACAGATTATGGTCGTCACTAGGAAGAACGAAATACCACAATGTAATATACAAGTAAATGGGAATATTCTTCAACAAGTGAATAGGTACAATTATCTCGGAACAGTAATAACATCTGATGGAAGATGCCTTGAAGAGATTAGAACAAGAATCGCAATGGCAAAAGTAGCCTTTAGCAAGATGAAAAACATACTGACCAATAAAAAGATGTCAATTGAAACGAGAAAAAGAGTGTTGAGATGCTACATAGAACCTGTACTTTTATATGGATGTGAAGCGTGGACAATGAGCAGTCAGGCTGAAAAACATCTGACGGCTGTAGAGATGTGGTTTCTGAGGAAAATGCAAAGAATACCATGGACAGCCAGAAAGACCAATGAACAAGTTCTTCAAGAAACAAATGAAGATTGTAAATTGATTAGAGAAATTAGACGTAGACGGTCAAAATTGTTTGGGCATGTTATGAGAAGAAATGGATTGGAGAACTTGGTGACGACTGGTAAGATCGAGTGGAACAGACCAAGGGGAAGACCTAGAAGCAAGTACCTGGATGGCTTGGCCTTGTGGCATGGTCGAGACAGAAACACGGAGCTGATCCACGACTCTGGTGATCGAGTGAGATGGCAGAACATGACCGCCCACGCTTACCGGCATGGCACATGATGGATGGATCTTGAAGTCTGTTAGCAGGATGATTTCTCTCGCATTACTAAAGACTATATCTATCATAGTGGAAAAGAAGAAGTAACAAAGACATTTATGATCTGTTTAAGTCCCGGCTAATCACTGGTATCATGAAGGCTAATAGACTACAATGGCTGGGGCATATAGAAAGAATGGAAGATAATAGGGGAAACAAAACTCGCTTACACTCAGGAAATAAATGACCGTAGACCCCGAGGTAGACCAAGAAGGCGATGGAGAGATAATACATGCACAGACCTACAAGCACTTGGAATCAACGACTGGCAAGAGAAGGTCCACCAGAGAGACGAATGGAGACGGATTGTATTTGCAGCAAAGAACCTCAATGGCTCGGAACGCTGAAGAAGAAGAAGATATCCATCAAAGTGGTGAATGTTTCATGTCAGAAGTTTCCTGCACTGGGGTTTCGATAAAGATAGCCAACTACTAGGGGTATGCGATTTTGAGGTTTAACCTAAAGCCATAAACAATAATTCTCAAAGGTTTCAAAATCTAGCCTGCGGTAAGCAAATTGGAAATATAAACTGCAAAACCAGTCTTTTTTTTTATGATAATAATCTCTTCTAATAACTTCAAACCCTCTGATACGATGTCATCATAAGAGATGTTACCATTTAATCGACATTCACTAACGCCGAACACGTGAAAATTTTGATTAAGTATAAGTGATAGTTCGGGCAGCTTCCCGAATATATGGCAGATATTTAAATGCTCGACTCTGAGCCCATATTTACTGGGCCAGAGTTCATAGACATTTCAACAAAGCGTAATTATATATTTTATAAACACAAAATGAATAAACATATGTCCCTTATTGCAATACGCACTCTAAGGGAAAGAGACACGGTAATATCGCTGTTTTGTATGTATAAAATTATGTATACAGATCAGTAAGGAAGAGCAGTGAAGACGCCCTCACTCACAGTAAAAGCGCAATAAAATGTATTATAAAAGATATACAACTAAATACTGTCAATTAATGTAAAGTCAATGCAAGTCAATGTTTATAGACACGTATACCCTATTTCGTTGCTGGATAAAACAATAACCAAATATGCAGATAAACGTTCTAGGAGAGGTTCTTTCTTGTACCGAGATCCGGTGTAGCTTTGTGCTAAATTGCTATTAAATACCAGATTGTATTCGTTGTTGTACAGCGACATTACAAGTGCTTGACAAAGTGTAGCTGGGCTATAACGTGTGAGGTGCAACCATTCTGGGTTACAATGAAATGGGTACTATTGATGTCTCATGGGTATGTAACAATTATCAACTACAGGCTCTGATTCGTGGATAACAGGAAGCTATAGTGGCACGTTGCTGTTGCTGATAGATGGTTCCTTGCTGGGGAGAAGAGGGAACACATCTTCACAATAATAACCCTCCTATGTGAAAGAGGGTTATTTTACGGACTTGGTGTGGTAGAAGTGATCCGTCTGGCTTGGATTTCAGGTGCAGTGGTTATGAGTGGTATGAGCATTTTCTAGCCTATTGGTACTTGATGTGACGGGAGTATGACGTCTGGCATAAGTTTCAGGGGGAGTAGCTTAAAGTTTCCTACGTTATCCTGTATTGGATGCATGTTGTGTCCGTTCTTGGTATTTGATATTTTCGGCGAGCAAGCTGGTGCCCAATGTAGACAAGTGTATTTGATCTTTATAAAGACTATTTTGGTTTGATATGAAGGCAGAATATAATCGGTCACCTTAGTAGAGCCTGCCTGCTAAGAAAGGGACAGGGGATGTCCCTCGGGAGTGCATCCGCCTGGCGCCACTCTGCTCTCATACCAGACGTTCCAGTGTCACGATCAGCTCAACCGTGGCCATACAGTCCTCGGCACGTCGGTCCACCTTAAACGTGGGGGTTTATAATCAGAGTTTTCCATCTCCTAGATTGGCCGCCGTAATAGCTAACGGGCCTAATCTACCCTGGGGCAAGAGGTTCCAGCGCCTCATTCTTGGCGAACATAGTAGATACATGTATACGGGGAAAAAAAACAATGTCATACAATATCTATCAAATAGTACATAATGTATAGTTAAAGTCGCTACAACGGAAACATAACTCTCGAGGGTAGATGATTGAGCACCAAATAAAGTATTGACATTCAATTGTCATATAATATCTATCAAATAGTACATAATACATAAAGTCACTACACAACGGAAACATAACTCTCGCAGGTAGATTGTTAAGCACCAAACAAAGCAGTGACGACATCAGCAATCTGGTTTACTTCATACGTTGAGCTCTGTAGTACTGAGGCACCAACATGACATTGCGTGGGTAAATTAAATAGCAGATCCTTTTGTGTTGTAGAGATCACAGGATGCTGTACGGGCTCTTTCGGCTGTTAATAATTTATGTCATTGAGTATGGTTGGTGCTGCTGATAGTATCAAAGAGCCAGCTTGAAAGGTTGGAGCGCATACGGAATGTTGCCATGCGGGTAATCCTGGGGTGCACAAAGGACACACCAATTATATGCATGATGCATATCCAGGAGCTACTAATAATGACGAACGAAAGAACGAACGAACGAAAATCTTTATTTTCAAAGGGTTAAGAATTGGGAAAGCAAGCCCGTCTGACATTCTGCCCTTCTACTTTATTTCCTCTCATACATTCTTTCATTCAATACCACTTATGAAGCACATTATTGACAACAAAAGAACAATAGCATTAAAACGATTGAAAAATAATCAATAACAAATGACGCACTGAGGCAATGTTTAACATCGGCATTATAAATATCCAAGGAAGGTTTTTAACGCGATCTTGAAACAATCTTAATTCCCCCCCCCCTCCCCCGCCACCTTAACATTCCAGGGGGGAGGAGATTCCCCACCGGTAGAGAACCACTGGTTTACTCGATAAATAGAGTCCTTCAAGCAAAATGGTACGTGAGAGTTGCTGCAGATAGGGATCACCCGCTGCATGAAGCCATGGATATAATCAAGGGTCATAGACTAAGACAAGGCAGGTCCTGGATGGCTCAGGCAGAACTTTCTATACGTCAGGTGTGTGATCTAGAGACCATCAATCATGAAAAAGAGTGGGTTGAAGATCCGGAAGACATGACGGACTGGCACAATGTAATAATAACACTGGGTCGTGGGTGCAGACAATGGGCAGCGGGCCGCACTGAGTTTGAAGTGCAACAGCTGATCCAGGGCAACACACATCAAGGTGACATAGTCATCTACACCGATGGGTTAATGGTGAGAAACAGACGTAGTGATTGGGGTTTCAATGCAAAGGCTAATGGACGACTCTTGAAAAAGGAGTGCCTGGCATATGAGACTACGACCTCCAGCATGAGAATGGAGGTGGAAGCAGTAACAGCGGCATTCCGTTGGCTGGAGGAGACTACTGCAACACACGTTGTATTCATTACGGATTCAAAGAATATGCTTAGTAAGGTGGAGAAAGGAATGTTTCGTGTGGAATAGTTTTCGTCGCTTTAAAGGTCACAGATTGAAAGGATTGTATGGATATTTTGCCTTGGCCATGTGGGGGTGCGGGGGAATGAGCAGGCTGATAGGCTAACAGGGAATGCACCTCTTGGTGGTATCTTGCCTATGGACAAGGGAGAGGTAGTAGTGCGCTTGTGAGACCAGGTGAAGAAGTCGGGAGAACAGATTGAGAACCCGTATGTGGAAAGAATGAGATTGCGGAGGATCTGCAGGGGTTCTGGAAGAACCTCAAAACTGAGAGGGAAGACCAGGAGAACTTTTAATCAGATAGTGGTGGGAATGATTAGTAGTATGACTCTTGCTGGCTGTTGAACCGGGAGACGGAGCAAGTATGGGAATATACTAAGTGTAGGGATGTCGGGTCTTAACTCAACTCGAAACAAAGACTCTTTCTTGGTGCACCAGCCTGTGAAGTGAAGAACGGTGTGTTGTTGTTGAGCTGTATGTTGTTTTGAGAACAGAACTTCTGCAAAATGTTGTTATTTATGTCAGCTAGACGACGCTGGAATCCATAACTCAGTGATATGATATAGGAGAAGATATTAGACGAGTTAGGAGAAGTGTGCCGTAATCCTTTCAAGAGTGCCTGCAGTTGAGATGCTGTGATTTGTTGGTTGTTCATGATGTCGTTAATATCAATATGTACGCTTGCCTTTCTAACGTTATGATCTAAAGCCAACTTGCTGATCTTGCCTGTTAGCCGGTCAACACCAGCCCCGGGCAGTGGGATTATGGAAACAATGTCTTTGTCTGAAATGGTCATCCGGTCGCTGTATAGTCCTTTCATTAAAGAATCACCTACTATAAATCTGTGTACAGATGGATCGTGCTGTCTGTAGATATTGGTTGTCAGCACGCCTCGCCCATTGTTTCATCCATTTACGGTTATCATCAGTCTTTGTTCACACTGGTCAAGACGCCATAAGCAAGATCAGAAGAAGAAAACTAACTTCCTCCCGCAGGAGACAAGAAAGATGGTTGCAGCCACCATGGTGGAATGGCGAGGTCGAGAAGGCATGGCTGGGAAAGAGGCTGGCTGTCAAAGACTGGCAAAAAGCCAGAAAGGCTAACATGCCACAGGTTGAGGTGACGGACCTGAAGACTGAGGTCGATAGGGCGATGACTTTATTCAAATCCTGCGCCAAACAGGCCAAGGCCGAGAAATGGGACGAGTTCTGCAGAAAGGTGTGCTCCGAGCGATCTCTTGCGATATTCTGGCGCCTCCATAAGAGCATGAACGGTGCTGCATAAGGTAGGAGTATTCCAGACTTTTAAGGCACAGACCTCACATGGAAAAAGTCGGATCCTGATAAAGGTAAGACCCTTCTTGGACGCTACATAGAGCAGACTGGCCAGAGAAAGACGAGCCTTCCAGACAGAGGACGGCAACGACACTCGCTCAGTTGTGCGAGGGGGGTCGGGACAGACGAAGAATGAATAATCACAGCTGAGACAATACGTGCAATGCTCAAGAAATCGCATAACACCGCCCCAGGCCCAGACGGCTTCCGATATGGTGACCTACTGGTGATATCAGATGATGACATGGAAGAACTGGCCAGAGAATTCAACACCTGTATCCAGAGG
>OY992892.1:2204557-2219557 GCA_963921405.1 Cepaea hortensis
ATTGCATGCATTTAGAATATTAATAGTTGTATGTGCTATATAGAACCTGTTTTTCTGTATGGCTGTGAATCTTGGAACGTAAAGGAACAAATTAAGAAGAAATTCTAAGCAACAGAAATGTGATTCCTGAGACGAATGTTGCGAATTTCTTGGCCTACCAAAGTATAAGGGTCGCTCATATGAAATCCGTTCCGCATGAAAGAAACATTAATATGTGTGGTAGAATTAAACAAATTATTCATTTTGAATGAATTATGCACCATGGGTTGGTCAGAAGAAGTCGCCGTAGGCATTCAGGCAAGCATCCCATTGCTTAGGTTACCGGCGAATGCAGTCCGCAAATGCGCTCAGCATAACCTTACCAGTGGAAACCTGTAACTTGAATTTTTTGGCTTTTGGTGATCCAGCATGCTTCAATTGTAAACTCTCTCTTTTGCTGCTCGGTTCAAAGTGGTGACACCATGATTCATCACCTGCCACAATGCTGAAGAGAAATGCATCACCCTCCACTCTGTAACGCAGCAAGTGGTTCAAACACCATCCCATGCGTTCCTCTTTTTGGTGGTCGGTCAACATCCGTGGCACCCACTCTGAACACACCTTCCGATATAGCAGTTTCTTACGAACGACCTTTTGAATTTCCCAATTGACATATCAAATTCTTTCTCTAGCGAACGTATGCTTGGACAACGGTTCATCTGTAATGCTGCATCAATTTTGGCTATGAAGTTTTTCTTTTGCAACAATATGCGCTTGACCCGGCTGTTGAAGATCTGTCGTGAACTGACGTCCTTTCTGAAACATTCGTGCCCAGTCTGTCACTGTTGTATTCGACACACATCTGTTACCGTAAGCTGCCTACATTCTTCGATGAATGTCCACTGATCGACATCCTTTAAATGAAAGAAACTGAATCACAGCTCTTTGAAATTCTGTTGACGGATTTTGGATCAACCCGGCCATTTTCTCAATGGTCAGAAACAGAACCTATGCATCAAGGGACGATAAGCACGTCCTCTTTTATTCATTGGTCAGTACTTATCACATTACTATGAAATGATCATGTTCAACGTACGCAATTACGCGCGGTGCGGCACGAACGAAGTTCAAATGAACGCTCCTAATAACTAACAACGACTGTCTGAAAGATGTTACTGAATCTAGAACACTATATACAACAATAATAAAGAGGCAAACAACTTTCTTTGGTCATGTGATGAGAAGAGAGGCATTGGAGAACATCGTGACAACTAGAAAGATCGAGGGGAAGAGAGGCAGAGGCAGACCAAGAGAGATGGTGCTGGATGGATTGCGACGGTGGCATGGAGGAATATCATCCAAAGAGGTGATCCAGAAAACCAGAGACTGAGGTCTATGGAAAGTCATGAACGCCTACGCCAGCCGGCATGACACTTGATGATGATGATGATGATGATGTGTCATGTAATACTGTCATACCCTAATGCAGGGGTGGGCAAATGTTTTGTGCGTAGAGCCACATTGACAAATGTAAAGCTATTGGGGGCCGCATATATATTATCTCCACTTTGTTTACAGTAACCTATCACAATAAGTAATTATGAATTATTTATATGTTAATAAACAGTATAAATAACTAATTGCTGCAATTTTAATTTACTTATACATTTATACATTAGGTTTTACAATATGGATAAAATCTTTCAGTAATTTGATTTATTTGGTTGTTTCGGGATTTGAAATTTAAACATTGAGCACAACCCACTACTGGCAACGCTCATCGTATTCTGGTATGAACCTAAGGCCCATCCACGTCAATGTGAAAGCATAATACTCGAGTTTCGCTCTCGTTTGAGCTCGTTAGTAGTGCATATCCTTGACCGGATCCGGAAACAAGCCCCGTATCACTGGCGTGTGAAGCGGGTGTGTAACCACGCGGGACACGCTGGACTCGGCCAAATGATCATAACAGAATATTACAACGTCACCCATCGTAGGCTATAGCTCAAGATTGCCCGATCGCCGCGACTGACGTCCGTCAATCGATGTGGACCCGAACGATCAGGACTTCTCACTGGCAAGGAACACCAGGCCTCCTAAATTTTAGTAATTTGTTAACAAGATTTTACAATTTATTTTTAATTATAATAATTTATTTCTTATTATCTGTCAACGGCTTTAATTTAGACACAAACCGACTACATTGTCACAACACTACAACTGTTGATTTCTAATGAGATGTATGTAACTGCTTACACTTTTTGACCAGATTCTTGAAATCTGGAGCAAGTTTACTTGTTGAAATTCGCACGACAACATGCAAGATGCGGTCCGACAATATGACCTATTCTTAGATTTGTTGATCTTCAAGCAAAAGAATGCTTGTTCGCAAATGTATGCTGATCCAAATAATGATACAAGTTTAGCTGCAAAGTTTTTCAAGTTGAGAAATAATTCTTGTGATAAAGATCCATAGACATCCAGCAAACTATCTGTCTTGAATTTCTCTTCAGGTCATGATCTGCTTGTAAGTCAAGCAGCTTCAACTGTATGTCCTTTGTGGCTGTATCAGCTTCTGCACTAAAAGGGGAACTGAGAATATTGAACTGTGGCTCTAAATTCTTGAAATCTTGGAATCTCCATCCACATTCTTCAGTCAATGCATCTAATTGGGCTTTGTACTTTTCAGTCATTTCACCAGAAATGGTTTCTCGTTTCAGCAAAGGGAAGTGACAAAACCTTGTTTCACTTGTGTGTCTGGAGAACAGTGAGAGTTTTGCCTGAAATGATTTTACATGTACATACAATTTATGTGCAAACACACCATTGCCCTGAAGTTTGACATTCAGTTCATTTAACTTTTCCATAATTTCAATGGCAAACATAAAGTCTAACTTCCACTATTTATTGACAATGTTAGTATTACAGTCACATTCAATGCCTTTCATCTCTAGGAACATCACTATTTCTTCTCTGAGGTCCCACACTCGCCTCAAGACCTTGTCGAGACTCAGCCATCGAATACTGGTGTGGTACAGGACATCGGAATGTTCAGTTTCCATATCGTCAAGTAATGCCTTGAACTGTCTGTGATTAAGTCCTCTTGATCTGATGAGGTTGATGACATTGACAACTGGGTCAATAACATGTTTGATATTCAAAACAGTTTTACAAAACTTTCTTGATGGATCACACAGTGAAGGGGTAATAATGTGTGGTCAGGATATTCTGTTTTAATCTTATCACTTATAAACTTTACCAGAACAAAATTTTTTCCAGTCAAAGCACGAGATCCGTCAGTTGTAACACTTGCCATCTTGTTCCAAACCAACCCCGTTCTTCAATACAGTTAGTAAAAGCATTGAATATATCATGACCTGTGGTTGTGTCTTTGAATGACTCAACACTCAGTAACTCTTCAGTGAGTTTGAAAAAAGTGTTTATTCCACGTATAAATATTAATAATTGGGCAGTATCTTGTACATCGTTACTCTCATCCAATACAAGAGAGTACCACAAAAGTTGTTTACTTACATCTTGAAGTTTATGCATCAAATTGTCACTTATCTTGTTAACACGTCTGACCACAGTTCTCATTGATAAAGTAATGTTGTCACATTTTTTTAGTGGGGGGGGGGGGGAGGTTTCTAGACACATAATGTATGCTGCATCTGTATAGCAAACATTCCTTGATGAACTTGCCATCAGAAAATGACACAATTCTGTGTGACAGCACAAGACTAGCTTCTGTTGCAGCATCTTGAATTGAAGACTGTTTAGTGAAAACAGTTTGCTGTTTCTCCAAATTTTTCACCAACTTTAGTCATTTCCTTTCCCTCTCTTTGGTTGTTAAATTGTATCCGAAATCGGAATGTTTTGTTTGGTAATGTCTTTTTAAATTGTACTCTTTGAATACAGCCACTGACTCACGATACAACAAGCAAACTCATTTGCTACCAACTTTTATAAAACAGCACTTAGTTGTCCAGTCATCATTAAACACACGGCATTGATCTTCAATCTTACGTTTTTTATTGATACTCATTGTTTTAACTTTAAAAAGGAAATTAAACAAAACCTACTTCCAGCTGTGTGGGAAAATAAAATATTCCGACAACAATGAGTAAACTCAGAATAAATTTCAGAAATATATCAAGACTACTAAAACAAATAAATTAATTTTAACATTGTACATTTGGAAATAATTTATAACAGAAAAACACTTTTAAATTTAATATGTTATTGCAAAAAAAAAAAATCATTTTATTCACCGATGAAATACATGTTTTTCATAACATCATCCTTATTAAAAAATTTTGTCGCATATCCTTTAGAGAACATCGCTATCAACACCAGCATTTTACCGCTGTCGTTGATTTCTTGGTAAGATTATGCTCAGTAGTTTACCATTACTTTCTGAGCTGTCGGCTCACTTATCCCGTAAGTTACCAACGTGGCGAAAACCGCTTCCAATTCTCGCGAGCTGCGTTACCCTACGTGGATAAATGGAGAAAGTCGTTTAACACTTAGGCCAGGGACACTAAATGTATACATGTCGGTAAATATTTCTCTAATTAAAATCGATCAATTCGATTTCAGCATTTCATTACGAAGGTCAAGGACTGTTTACAAAAATAGAACATTAGGCAAAGGTTTTATCAAAAATGTTAACACCATCATAACGGTACATAAAATTCTGTAAAATTCAAAAAACTAACTTAAAGAACGAAGTAAAAAATTGTATTTATAAATCCCCTCGAGGGCCGCATAATATCAGTTGCCGGGCCGCATGCGGCCCGCGGACCGTATTTTGTCCACCCCTGACCTAAAGCATTCCAGGACTTCCGTATTCACGGAACAGGTTTCTGTAGTACAGGTGAGCCTCTGTGCCAGCGTGATAATTTACAGTTGTAATGGTTGTAATAGGAAATGAGCGGACTAATAAGCTGGCATGTAAAGCTACTGTGTGGAAGATGGACGAGCCACGGACCAGGCAGACATTCTGAATGATCTATGAGAAGTAAGTCGTTCTCGAGAACCAAGTGATGACTGTGAATCTACAACCCATGGTCAGACTGCGAGAACAGCAAATTAGCAGAGGTGTGGCCAAACAAGAACACTACGCAGGAAGCCAAAGAAGATTGATAAACCAACACAGAACTGGCGTCGTTAGCCGCTACACGCTGCGGCAATTACTGAGGAGTGCGTTATAGACACAGTTACAGTGAGTTGCATATCCATTACAGGACGTTGAAGTCAACACCAGCATTTTCGGCTGTTGTGATCTCATGGCAAGTTTACGTTCAGTAGTTTGCTATTTCTTTCGGAACCACCGGCATCCATACCATTTTGTAAAAAATCAACGCAACGCTGTCTGCTGCCAAATCGCGCACCGCTGTGTTTCAAAAATGGCTCTGCGGGACCTCGAACTGCGTCCGTAACTCCATCGCTACGGAGCTGGCCATAGACACAGTGGAGCCGAATATTCGCACACAGCCTGATCCTCCAAACGACAATATAGCATTGGAACCGAATATTCGCTCACAGCCTGATCCCCCAAACGACAATATAGCATTGGAACCGAATATTCGCACACAGCCTGATCCTCCAAACGACAATATAGCATTGGAACCGAATATTCGCGCACAGCCTGATCCTCCAAACGACAATATAGCATTGGAACCGAATATTCGCACATAGCCTGATCCTCCAAACGACAATATAGCATTGGAACCGAATATTCGCACACAGCCTGATCCTCCAAACGACAATATAGCATTGGAACCGAATATTCGCACACAGTCTGATCCTCCAAACGACAATATAGCATTGGAACCGAATATTCGCACACAGCCTGATCCTCCAAACGACAATATAGCATTGGAACCGAATATTCGCACACAGCCTGATCCTCCAAACGACAATATAGCATTGGAACCGAATATTCGCACACAGCCTGATCCTCCAAACGACAATATAGCATTGGAACCGAATATTCGCACACAGCCTGATCCTCCAAACGACAATATAGCATTGGAGCCGAATATTCCGCTCACAGCCTGATCCTCCAAACGACGACAGCCCCTCGCATCGTACTTCGACGCAAGACCAACTAGAACCCCTAAAATATGTCTTCACTAGTCAGTTTGGAGGTCATGGGTTCGAATCCTGGTTGGTTACATTAGCTTTCAATTTTTATGCTGTCTAGTGTGTCCTCTAGTCTAATTCTTACCCCTAGTTCTATGAGCACCAAACAATACGTGTATATTTATTCACTAACTTTCTTGGTGGCTTTGATTTATTTGGTTGTTTCGGAATTTGAGATTTTTAAATATTGAGCACAACCCACTACTGGCAACGCTGATCGTATTCTGGTATGAACCTAAGGCCTATCCACGTCAATGTGGAAGCACTATACTCGAGTTTCGCTCTCATTTGAGCTCGTCAGTAGTGCATATCCTTGACCGGACCCGGAAACAAAACCCGGATCACTGGCATGTGAAGCGGGTGTGTAACCACTACTTTCTTGGTGGCCTCAGAGGGTTTCCTTATTGATAAAAAAAAACAACAGTTGACCTAGTTTGTTCGTCAACAGATCATCATCATTGCACATCCATAAATGCTCAGACACCCCTCCCCCTCAGTATTCCCTCAGCCTGTAGCCACTGACGACACCAGTCATGTGTGGGTTGACTTCTACTTTGGTGTCCAGCGTGGCGCTCTAGTCTAGCTTTATGTCATCCTTTGATCTTTACATGACCTTTGCCTTGACAGCGGCCACCCCAGGGCAACAGCTGTGAGAGGCTGGCTAAACCAGGCGCGGGTAGCCGATTTGGTGTCAAACCAAGAGGTAAACTAGGGTATGCCTACCCAGCATGTGAAGACAGGATTCGGCAGACTGCGTGGAAGAAATCATTCATGATTCAGCGGGCAAGACGGCGTTTATCTGCAAAGCGTTGTGGAACGTAATGAGCACGGCAAGGCACGTAGAGCGCCCTGGTCACCCACTGCACCTGTATTCGTCTCCAGTCGACTCGACTTGCCTTGCCACTGGATTCAGATGGACTCAGGCGAGAGAGTGAGATCGACGAATTGCGCAACTCTTCCTCACTTTAATCCAAGTCATACCGCAAGCCATTCTTCATCCAACGGTTGTAAAAATTACTGAGACTTATGGTTTCTTAAATGGCTGGTTAGGAATCCATCCTACATTCCCTTGTTGTGATTTCAGGAGGATTATAGACCTGGTTACTGCGAGAACCTTTTCAGGATTGTACTCGTATTTGGTCATGCCTCGAAGTACACTTTGATCATTTGCGACGAGATGAAACCATTGATAGTCGGCTGGTTGAATCCCTGTATGCCCACGGCTTTCAATTAATATACTATCTAGTACATTCTGTTAGTACATTCTGTGATCACTAATTTGTTTCCTTTCCCCACTTTGAACGCCCAACATTACGCGTACATGTATTTCTGATAGCCTTACTAGAAATTAGCTGTCAGGTGAGAAATGTCCTTTCTATAAAAGAGAGGGATGGGGACGAGTCTCCCCGGCAAGTTAGGCTGGCATATATAAAATGTAGAAGTATCACGTCAGCCAGTTACCAGTATATTGTAAGTTGTAGAAGGCGACGCTACACGACACAGTTAGTGATCGTTGAACCATTCCACAGTTACAGTCTCGCTGTTTGAACACTACCGCTACATCTGCTACCCACCACTACAGACTACAGACTTGTGTTTACAGATTCGCTCTGTCACAGACTCTGCAGTTACCGTTCTCATACATCGCTGGCAAGGTAAGATTCAGGATAGTTCATGATCGGTCATATTGAATAGGTTGTACTTTAGCTTGTATTTGCAGAGAACTCTGTAAACGAAGGCATGGACGGAGCTAAATGGGATAACTAAGAATAGAAGGATAATGGACGGTGCTGCAAGGGATAAATAAGGATAGCAGGACATGGAGTGAGCTGTGTGAGATAGCTAAGTATTTGAGGACACGGGTAGAGGTGTATGGTATAGTTAAGGATATGAGGAGACGGAGGTAGTACATGGAATAGCTAAAGTAGGATGACATGGATGGAACTGCATGGAATGTACAAGGATAGGAGGAATTGGTAGGAGCTAAGGATAGCTAAGGGTAGTATGGCATTAATGGAGCTACATGGGATAGCGAAGGATAAGAGAACATTGACGGAACTGAATGGGATAACTAAGGTTAGGAGAGCATCGACGGAGCTGCATGGGATGTCTAAGGATAGGGTGACATGGACAAAGCTACATGGGATAACTAAGGATAGGAGGATATAGACAGAGCTGTATGAGATAACTAAGGATAGGAGGATATAGACGGAGCTGTATGAGATAACTAAGGATAAGAGGATATAGACGGAGCTGTATGAGATAACTAAGGATAGGAGGATATAGACAGAGCTGTATGAGATAACTAAGGATAAGAGGATATAGACAGAGCTGTATGAGATAACTAAGGATAGGAGGATATAGACAGAGCTGTATGAGATAACTAAGGATAGGAGAATATAGACAGAGCTGTATGAGATAACTAAGGATAGGAGGATATAGACAGAGCTGTATGAGATAACTAAGGATAGGAGGATATAGACGGAGCAGTATGAGATAACTAAGGATATGAGGATATAGACGGAGCTGTATGAGATAACTAAGGATAGGAGGATATAGACGGAGCTATATGAGATAACTAAGGATAGGAGGATATAGACAGAGCTGTATGAGATAACTAAGGATAGGAGGATTTGAACGGAGCTGGATAGGATAGCTAAGGATAGGACTTGGAGTACACTTTATGGGATAGTTGAGGTTAGGAGAACATGGACGGAACTCCATAGGATAACTAATGATAGGAGGACATGGTGTGAGTTGTATAGGATAACTAAAAATAGGAGGATAGGGACGGATCTGCAAGGAACAACTAAGGATTGGAAGACTTAATGGGAGATTTATGAGATAACTAAGGATAGTATTGCATGGACGGAGCTACATGGGATAGCTAAGTATCGGATGAGATGAAGGGAGTGTATGGAATGGCTAAAGATTGGAGAACATGGGTGGACCTGTATAGGGTAACTAAGAATATTAGGACACTGACGGAGCTACATGGGATAGCTAAGTATCGGATGAGATGAAGGGAGTGTATGGAATGGCTACAGATTGGAGAACATGGGTGAACCTGTATAGGGTAACTAAGAATATTAGGACACTGATTGAGCTGCATGGGGTAGCTATGAATAAAAGGACATGAAGGAATCTGCATAGGATTGACAACTGCATGGGATGTGTAAGGATAGGGGGACATGAATGGAGATGTATATGACAGATAGGTATAGAGGGACATGGAGGGAGATGCATTGGATAGTTAAGGATATGAGGACATGGAGGGAGCTGTATGGGATAGTTTAGGATAGAAGGACATGGACGGAGCTGTATTGGATAGCTAAGGATAGGAGAACATGGATCGAACTGAATGGGATAGCTACGGATATGAGGATATGGAGGGAGCTGTATGGGATAGCTAAGGATAGGAAAACATAGTGGGACCTGTATGGGATAGCTAAGGATAGAAGAACATGGAGGGAGCTGTAAGACTAGTCAATGGTAGGGGGTCATGGAGGGAGTTGTATGGAATAGCTTGTGATGGAAGGGCATTGACGGAACTATTTTAGAAAGCTAAGGATAGGAGGACATGGAGGGAGCTGTATGGGATATATAAGGATAGGAGAACATGCATCGTGCTAAATTGGATATATAAGGATATGAGGATGTGGAGGGTGCTGTATAGGACGGAGCTGCCTGGGATACTTAAGGATAGGAGAACATGGATTGTGTTTTCTGGGATATTTACGGATAAGAGGACATGGACAGAGCTGCCCGGGATAGCTAAGGATAGAAGGACTTGGAGTGCGCTGTATGTGATATCTGTGACAAGGAGAGTATGGAGGGAGCTGCATGGTATAATTATGGATAAGAGGACATTGTGGGGATAACTTAGGTTAGGAAAGCATGCACAGAGATACATGGGATAACTAAGGATAGAAGAATATGAACAGAACTACATGGTATAACTAAGAATAAGAGGACATTGTGGGATTATTAAGGATATTATGGCAAGGACAGAGCTACTTGGGATAGCTAAGGATAAGAGGACATGAGGGAGTTCATTAGAATAACTAAGGTTAGGAGAGCATCGACGGAGCTGCATGGGATAGCCAAGTATAGGAGGAAATTTAAGAAGCTGTATGGGATATCGAAGGATAGGAGGACATGGACGTAGCTGTATGGGATAGCTAAATATAGGAGGACATGGAGAGAGCTGCATGGGATATCTTAAAATATGGAGGACTTGGACGGAGATGCATGGGATAGGTAAGGATAGGAGGACATGTAGGGAGCTGTATTGAATAGCTAAGGATAGGAGGACATGGCCAGATATATGGGATGTATGGGATAGCTAAGAATAGCAAGGTATGGAGGGAGCAGTATGGGGTAACTAAGCTTCGGAGGACATGGTGAGAACTCCGTGGGATAGCTAAGGATAAGAGGACAAAGAGGGAGCTAAATGAGGTAACTAAGCATAGGAGGATATTGACTGAACTGAATGGGATAACTAAGGATAGCAGAATATGGAGTGAGCAATATGGGATAGTTAACTATTTTAAGACATGGATGGGGCTGTATGGTATAGTTATGAGGACATGGGGGGGGGGGAGCTATATGGGATAACTATGAATATGAGAACATGGATCGAGCTGACTGGGATAGATAAGGATATGAGGAAGTCGACGCAGCTGCACGGGATAACTAAAGATAAGAGGGCATGGACGGAGCTGCAAGGGATAGCTAAATATAGTAGGAAATGAAGCGAGCTGTGTGGGATAGTTAAGGATAGGAAGACATAGACAGAGCTCTATGGTATAGCTAAACTTAGGAGGATATGGAGGGAGCTGCATGGCATATCTAAAGATATGGAGGACATCAAAGGAGCTTATAGGATAGCTAAGGATGGGAGGAAATGGGTCGAGTAAAATGGGATAGATAAGGATATGAGGCGAGCTGTAGTGGATAGCTAAGGATAGGAACGAACGAACGAACGAACGAACAAACTTTATTTTCGAAGAGTAACAAATTGGGCACGCAGGCCCGTCTTACATTCGGCCCTTCCAGTCACTTATCTTTCGTTCATCAGTGCATTGTGCATTCGCATAGGAAAAAAACATTGTCAAATGAATGTTGTAAGCATAAACAATGCATGTTACCATGTTATGAGACAAATCCCCCACCCACCCACCCATCTATCCATCCGCGTGTTCCCCACACACACATCCACCACCCAACCACACACATACCCACGGGCACATACATGACCCCATCCATCCACGCATCCCCCAAACAACACATCCCAAACACACTCCCACATACATCTCTTTACCCACACACACACATCTCCCACCCACCACACATCCCCCACCCACCCACACACCCAGGCACATATGCATGCAACCACCCATCCATACCAACACACACGCACACATCCTCCACCCATCCTATCACCTACCAACACCCACCCACCCACGTAACCTCCACCACCCACCCACACATCCCCAAACACTCAGCCAAACACACATTCCAACACCCACACACATATTCCCGCCAACTCACATATCCTGCACTTACCCACACACAAAACCCGAACCCACCTACACATCCCCCACTTGCACACATATCACCCACCACACAAGCTACCCCAACCACACATCCCCTCCCACCCCTAACCTACAAACACTCACCCACCCACACATCCTCCACCCACTCACTCGCCAACCATCCCACCCCGATCTCCAAACCCCAATCACACATCCCTTAACTACACATCTCACCACCCTACACTCACACACACACACACACACACATCTCTCCACCCATACACACATCCTCACCCATCAACACATTCCTCATCCAAAAACACAACCCAACCACCCACACACATCCCACCACAGACATATGCCCCACCCAAACGCATCCGCCTTCTCGCGCACACACACATCCCCCACCCATACACTCATCTCTCACACACATCCACCCACTCACGTACTCATCCATCAACCACTCACACCAACACATCACCCACCCACCCATCAACATATGCATCTCTCATCTACCCTCCCACCCACACACACCCCAACCATCCAGCCAAACAGACATCCCCCATCTTCACATACTTCCTTCATCCACCCGCACATCCCACACCTCCCCCATCCCACACAACACCCCACCTATAAACGCATCCCGCCCCCCCCCCACACACATCCCCCACATGCATTCCCCATACACATCCCCGCCCACACACACAAATCCCCCACCCACACACACATCCCCCATCTATAAACATCCTCACCGGCCACACAGACATCCTCCACCCACTCACAGGAGGACATGGAGGGAGCTGTATGGGAGAGCTAAGGATAGGAGGACATGGAGGGAGCTGTATTCGATAGCTAAGGATAGGAGGACATGGCCGGAGCTGTATGGGAGAGCTAAGAATAGCAGGGCATGGAGGGAGCTCTATGCGATAACTAAGGTTCGGAGGACATGGGATAGGAGAGTATGGATGCAGCTACATGAGATAACTAAGGATAAAACTATATGGACAGGGCTGGGTAGGATAGCTAAGGAAAGGAGGACTTGGAGTGCGATGTATGGGATAGCTGAGGCTAGGAGAACATGGGCGGAGCTGCATGGGATAACTAAGGATAGGAGGAGATTGTGTGAAGTGTAAGTGGGCTGAGTGGTCTCGGGGTATGAGTGCTGAAGGTCCCGGTTTCAAGCCACGGTGAGGACCGGGATTTTTTTTCTGGTGGACTTCTAGCAACAAAATTTTCCCTGGTCTGTAGATAGTGAGATCGGACGCCCGTGTGTATTGTTGCGCACGTAGAAAATCCCTTGGCAGTTGGAAATCGAAAAAAGAGTAGCCTAAGAGCGCTGCCCGGGCAAAATTTCGAGTTAAAAATCTACCCAAAGTATTTCAGGATCCTCGCCAGTGCTACGGATTTTGTGCACTGAGCTGAGATTCTCCGAACTTAGGCTTCAGTTAGAAGTAGAATGGAGCACTTATAGGTTATACACGTGTGCCGTGAAGTTGATCCGTCGACTAAAATGTGTGAGCTGTATGGGATAACTAAGGATATTAGAGCATGGACGGAGCTATATGGGACAACTAAGGATAGTATGGCACTGAAGCAGCTGCATGGGATAGCTAAGTATAAGGGTCGTTCATTTGAAACCCGTTCCAATGGCTTTATTACAAAAGCATGAAAGAAACATTAACAGGTGTGGTAGAATTAAACAAAGCATTCATTTTGAATGAATTATGCACCGTGGGTTGGTCAGAAGAGGTCGCCGTAGGCATTCAGGTAAGCATCCCTTTGCTTAGGTAGGCGGCAAATGTTGTCTGCAAAATAGGATTGTGGTTGGTCACTGAACCAAGTGTTTACCGCGTTCATTACGTCTGCATCTGTGTGAAATCGTTGCCCCTTGAGAGTTTTTTGTGTGTTTTGTTTGAGGTCTGAACAAATGAAAATCACATGGTGACAAATCAGGACTATAGGCTGGATGTTGCAGAATTTCACAGTTCCTCCTTGCTAATGCTTCCTGCACAATCTTTGCAACATGCGGACGAGCATTATCGTGCAACAAAATCACACCGCAAGAAAGCATGCCGGGTCGTTTATTCTTGGTGGCTTTTTGCAGCTTGTCTAGCATTTCCAAGTAATGAGTAGAGCTGATATTGACACAAGGTTCTTTAAAGTCGGACAACAATAACCTTTCATGGTCAAAAAATGCGCTCAGCATAACATTACCAGCGGAAACCTGTAACTTTTTTTTTTTTTTTTGGCTTTTGGTGATCCAGCATGCTTTCATTGCATGCTCTCTCTATTGCTGCTCTGCTCAAAGTGGTGACACCATGATTCATCGCCTGCCACTATGTGGAAGAGAAATGCATCACCCTCCACTCTGTAACGCAGCAAGTGGTTCAAACACCATCCCATGCGTTCCTCTTTTTGGCAGGCGGTCAACATCCGTGGTACCCACTGTGAACACACCTTCCGATATTGCACTTTCTTAGGAACGACCTTTTGAGTTGTCCCAATTGACACATCAAATTCTTTCGTTAGCGAACGTATGCTTCGACAACGGTTCATCTGTACTGCTGCATCGATTGTGGCGATGGTTTTTTCTGTTGCAACAATATGCGCTTGACCCGGCCGTCGAAGATCTTTCGTGAACTGACGTCCTTTCCGAAACATTCGTGCCCAGTCTTTCACTGTTGTCTTCGACACACATTTGTTACCGTACGCTGCCTGCATTCTTCAACAATATTCACTGGCCTACATCCTTCAAATGAAAGAAACTGAATCACCGCTCTTTGAGCTTCTTTGGGGGGATTTTGGATCAACCCGGCCATTTTCTCAAGGGTCAGAAACAGAACCCATGCATCATGAGACGATAAGCACGTGCTCTTTTATTCATTGGTCAGTACTTATCACATGACTATGCCATGATCATGTTCAACGTACGCAATTACGCGCGGTGCGGCACAAACGGATTTCAAATGAACGCTCCCAATATATGATGACATGGGTGGAGCTGTATGAGATAGCTAAAGATAACGAGGACGTGGTTGGAGGTCATAGGATAACTGAGGATAATAGTACATGTAAGGAACTGCATAGGATAGCTAAGGATACGAGGATATCGAGGGAGATGTATGGGGTAGCTAAGGATAGGAGGACATGGAGGGAGCTGTATGGGATAGGTAAGGATAGGAGGACATGGAGAGAGCTGTATGGGATAGGTAAGAATAGGAGGACATGGAGTGAGATTATGGGATAGCAAAGGATATGAGGACATGTAGGGAGATGTATGGGGTAGCTAAGGATAGAGGACATGGAGGGAGATGTATGGGGTAGCTAAGGATAGGGG